>JBBMKD010000013.1:789734-799769 GCA_037834095.1 Argya squamiceps | reverse complement strand
AGGGCAGGGGGCTGTCAGGGCAGGGGGCTGGCAGGGCAGGGCAGGGGGATGTCAGGGCAGGGGGATGTCAGGGCAGGGAGCTGTCAGGGCAGGGAGCTGTCAGGGCAGGGCAGGGGGCTGTCAGGGCAGGGGGCTGGCAGGGCAGGGCAGGGGGATGTCAGGGCAGGGGGCTGGCAGGGCAGGGAGCTGTCAGGGCAGGGAGCTGTCAGGGCAGGGCAGGGGGCTGTCAGGGCAGGGAAAGGGGCTCTCACAGCAGCCTGCTCCACCTCAGTGCACACACTCAACTCATAACTCCTGCCTGGGACACTCAGCTGGACCCACCATGTAACAGAGCATCATTAGGAAAACTCTTACAGAGGAAGAAGTTCTGCTGGGGAAATACAGAACTTCCATGTCCAATTGCTGAAATTGCTCAGTATTTCCTTAAAAGCACTAAGCTATCAGCAGGATCGAATGGCTGAAAACCAAGATATTGGGGCCGTAATGTTTGCCTTGGAATATATTCCTCTGCATGATGAAGAGTTTCTAACAAGTCAGTCAGAACTGTAATCCCTTGCAAATAAATGGGACTGGTCTGATACCAAAATGGGGATTAGTTTAGATTTAGAAGAACAAGAGACCAAGTACCAGAGCAGTGCTTTCAAATGCACTCAGCTATCAGGCATAAATCGCATAAATTATAGATACACTCCAGCAGAGGTTCAGCAAACACATCTGGCTTTTGTGTGCAAAATCCAAAATAGAGTAAATATTTATAAACTACACCTCCATTAAAAAACTACCTTTTGTGGCTCACAAAAGCCATCATTCAGAGTTAGGGAGAGATGAATTTCTGCACCTTACGGAAAGCGTTCCTGGTGTCCTTGTAGTCCCGGCTGAGGCTGTTGACAAGATCCATCACAAAGCGCCAGGTCATGTAATTCTGGAGGTCTCTGTTGAACAGAACAACAGGAACAAGCTGGTGATGCTTTGTGGCTTTTCAGGTTTTCTGGAAAGACATTTCAAATACCAGGAATACTGAACACACCCACCTGGAAGTGTATTTTAGGAGAATGGACCTGAGCTTGAGAAGGTAGTCAGGGTCATAAACAATGACGTGTTCTGTGTTGTCAACGTTGATTTGGACAGTTGACATGATAGCATTTATGAATTCTGACCAGTTGAACACCTGGAAAATCAATGTGCATTAGGCTGTGGTTCCATCATAAACAGTTTAAATACATTTGCATGACACAAATGCTCTGCCTTTAGTTTCCCTAACATTTGCACCACTTACAAATGGGGTCATTGTAATAATAACTGGCCTGGGATCATTTAGAACTCTAAAAAT
The DNA here is from genome assembly GCA_037834095.1 of Argya squamiceps. Classification (NCBI taxonomy): domain Eukaryota; kingdom Metazoa; phylum Chordata; class Aves; order Passeriformes; family Leiothrichidae; genus Argya; species Argya squamiceps. Next base: position 798,439 of record JBBMKD010000013.1, on the reverse strand, counting down.
GTTGTTACCATGGGGGGTATTTGGCAGAAAGGGTAGAGAAATTGCTTTGATTTCAAACTAACACAATTCTTTGTTAATTTTTAACGTTTCTGTTCTGCCTATAACTTTAAAAAGTGTTGGTGATTTTCCCCTTCCTCTGTCTTTGGAAAGCTTTGTTGGAAGAGGTGATGTCTTCCATCAGACAAATGGAAGTAGCTGAGGAGAGCAGAAAAGCTTTTAGGAACAGTCACTGCAGGTCTGAGAGAGAAGCAGCAAACTTCAGGCTAATCTTGGGAATAATTGCTGTTCTATCCTTAGACATTCCAACACTACCAACTCCCATCAAGTGTCTTTTGAGCATTTTGGAATAACTTCAAATTAGTGCTGATGTGCAGCACCCCCCAGGAACTAATAATAACCAGGGCAATGCCATGCTATGACAGGAGTTGTTGTTTTCTGACAGGATGACTGTAATGGTAACCAACTACACCTGTGGGAGACAGTGAATTATGAAACCAATTAAACCAGGCAGGGGGAAACTGTCAGAGAATTAAAGTCAATAAAATTGCAGTGAATATGAACAAGTGCCAGGAATAACAGTGTTTCATTGCACCTTACTGGCCTCAGAAACCTCAATAAAAGTCATGAGGATAAAAAGTACCCATGTTCAGTATGTTCCTGAGGAGACAGAGCTGTGTTAGCAAAGTTTGGGCTGGTTTTCAGCTGCACTCTGGTGCCATGGGTTAAAGGCTGCCCAAACAGCACACGGCTCAGGGTGAAGGCAGAGCTGACACACCCCGGGGGAGCTGCAGTGGGAGGGCTGTGGGGAACTGTCCTGTTTCATGTCCTGACAGCCTGGCCTCCTTTCTGCAATATTGGGAGCAATATTTACAGAGGCTATGCTGGACAAACTGGATTTTAGTTCTTGAATCTGCAGCTCTGGATAAACAGAGTGGGGCTGAGCAGTCCACTAAATGTCCCTGAAGCAGCTGGGGGCCACAGGCTGCATTTTTGTCCTGGGCCCTGAACCCACCAGGGTAAGGAACAGGGCCACAGAATCACAGAATGCTTTGGTTGGAAGGGATCTTAAAGACCCTCTATCTCCAGCTCCCTGCCATGGGCAGAAACACCTTCCACTGGACATTTTTTTCCTTTGTGCTTTTCCATCTCTGTATGTTGAAGCAGATGGGAGGATGTGCCTTCAGGTTAGGAGAAGCAGAGGGTACAGAATGTGCATTCAGTTCAGTGTCACCAGAAGATTAGGTAAGACTGAGCACATCAGGGATCCTGTTCAATTGCAAATATGTCATGTCTTTAACAGAAAAAAAAATAAGGCTTCATTGTTTAATCCCATCAGTGATCAATTAGAGGTTAAAGTACCTGGTTATTGATCACTCACCTTCTCATTGATTTCCAGTGAGAAGTTGTTTTGGAGTTGTGCCAAGGTCATTTTATTGTACATCAGAAGTGGATCATTTCTGTCTTCAGATTTTGTTGTTGCCTGTTGGAGTTAATCAGGAGAAAATGCCTGAGTATATTGAGTGAGTTCCCAGGAGTTTCAGTTGTGATGAGGGTGCAGTGCTGCCCTGTGTGCCCTCTGTGATCCACGGTGCTGCTGGGGAGGCACAGCCCCAGCTCACACAGCTCTGTGCTGCTCTGGGCTCTTTGCACTGCTGGCTTGAACCTCTGCATCCACCACAGCACATTTTACCCTTTTAATGTGCTTTGAAAAACCAGTTATGCCAACCCCCCTTTTATCTCTATCCCTCTCTTCCGCTTCCTCTTTCCTATTCTACTGTGCATTCAGTGGCTTTTTCTGTGTTTTTTAACAAATTCCCAAGAGCACAATGCTCTCTTCAGGCACATCCAGGCTGATACTGAGGTTTGGATGAAAGGTTAAAATCCCAGGCAGTGGCAGCTTCCCCAGCACCAGCTGGACTCCACCAGCAGCAGCTGCTGCAGGGACACTGCAGGTGTGGGTTCCTTTCATACTCCTCTTTAAAACATTTCTTCTGTTTTTGATAATAATTGCCCATCTCTGATCCAAGCCCAAAGGTGTGTGTCTCACAAAAATTAAGAAAATCAAAGTCAGATAGTTTTAACTCAGGTAAGTGGTTTTCCCTAGTATATGACCTTACTATCAGTGTAACTTCAAAAGTAGCTGAAGCTGTAAATATGTATTCAGCCTGTTTCATGGTCATCCTCAGCTTCAGGTCCTGCTGCAATGGTTAATAATAACAAGCCACGGTTTGCTCATGAATGCCTTTGGGTTTCTCCATGCATATTCAAACTCTTGCTATTTCTCCAAAGTCAGATTCATGATATTATTTTTCCTCTGTCCTTTTCTTTGAAGGGAGAACAATGTTTGGTTAAAAATGCCCTTGGAACAATCAGCATTGTGGAGCAGCTTGTGCAGCACAAACATGACTTTGTGTTCACAGCAGGCCAAGGGCTGGAATCTGCTGCTCTGGGATCCAAACAGCCCACGGGGAAACAGGACTAAGGGAGGAGAGGCCCCAAAGCATCTCCCAAAACTCACACTCTAAACCCAGGTCTGACTCTCTCTGCTCTTGCAGGGCTTCTGTGAACAGATCAGGACAGATACAACATTTTGTTGCTTGGAAAACAGCTGCCTCAAATACTTTCCCTTGCTCCTCCCAGGACACAGCTGTATTACTGCCTGTTCCTTCGGGTGTAACAGGCTCCATACACCTCTACTCCCACAAAACAGCATCAGCAAGGGAGTTAACCACTCACTGTACAGCCAGCTCTCTGAGGTGTTATGAAAAAAGGCAGTTCTTTAAAGGAGAGTTTTTCTTACATTGGCAATCTCTTTCTCCAGGTCCATAACTCTTCTCATTTGTGCAGAAACCTCACCCTCATTGACAGAAATATTTCTTTCTTGTAGGATTAGTTTAGCTACAGAAATCATGAAATCAACATAGGCAGAACATGCCTGCAGGAAAAAAAAAAAGAACAGTTTAAAGACAAAACTCTTCAAAGCAGAGCACACCTTGATTATGTTAAGATTTCAACTACATGTTTATGAACTACAGTTCTTCATCCCTTATTTAACAGGGTCAATTTTATCAGAAATACTGTTAGATCCCAACTGGAAATGAACATTCCCTCATGGAGCACTGCAGGGTAACTGGAGCACTGTTCACAGCTGAACACTCCCAAGGTCTGCACTGTTTGCATTATTTAGAATGAGACATTTGTCTGTCCATATTTAAACCATCACCCATGTTTTTTCTAGCTCACTTTAATTACAACTTCCAAAAATACCAATTCCAAAGAGCTGTGTTCCCAGGAACATAAAACAAGGGAACTGGCTTTGTGGGAAAGGCACTCCCAGAAGCTGTCAGCCTCCTCCAGTGCTTCTGGAACAGTGAGGACTCACGTTGCTCTATGCAGAGTTAGGTACACTACAGACAATACATATGAGATTTGACAGTAAAGAGTTCACTAATGGTAAGAATGCAAATACAGCAGCAAATTCTCTGAAATGTCACACTGCCAAATATCTTAAGGTACCATTATATTTTATGGAGCCTCAGTTTTATTGTAGTTCCATTATTATTTGTAATTCTAATTCCTCATTAGTAAGTCACACACATTTTTCTATCAACAGAAATGCTGTTTTCAATATTCCTGTTCAATGCAAATAAAAAACTATACACAGTGCTGGATCAGCTATCAAATAATAAATCTGGTTTATGCAATCTACCAAAGCAGTGATTAAACCTAGGATTAATAAGGTGCACAAGCTTTATTAATAGAAGTATTTAGGTATGTTCAGCTCCTGGGGCAAGGGACACACCTCTTTAATGAATGTTTGCAGCCGTTCCCTGTCCCCTCCTGGGCATCCCTCCCTGCCAGCAGGGCCAGGCTGTGCCCACCTGGGGCTGTGGCACAGAGCTGCCAGCAGGGACAGGACAGGGGCAGGGACAGGGACAGGGGCAGGGGCAGGGACGGGGACAGGGCTCAGTCAGCCCAGAGGGCTGAACTCCCAGTGCCAGTTAGAAGCAAGAGAGATCAGTTCAGAAAGAGAAAAGCCCATGAAACCACTGCCAACCTCAACGAGTCACAAGAGACAGCGCACACCAACACTGTGAATACCATAATAGAATTCAATACAGCTATTACCTCAAACCAGTAAGTGAACAGAGATTTTTAGGTACCAATCAGTGACTTTCTTTTTCTCCTAAGTGCAGCTCTTAAGTCAGGTAGCAAAGAACTAAGTCAGCTAATTTCATCTGTATAAATAGTCTCAGCAATTTCAGTGGAAACTTAAGACAGGGGAATCACTCCTGACTGAGCAGAGCCATGCTGCATCTTACAAGAGAAAAAGATTTTTAAATGATCTTATTGGCAGGTTCCACGTGTGGCTGTGGGGTGGGAAGTCCTGCTGGAGGCAGAGGTGGTGTTTGCTGTGTGCACTAACACAGAGGAACCAGAAGCAGAGGCAGGAGCAGGCTGTGCTGGGGAGAGGATGGCAGGGAACAGCTCTCACTTGGAGCAGTGGTGCTGGAAGGACACTGGGAGCTGCCTGCCAGTGATAAAGCTGTTTTTCAGCAATACTTCCTCCTCTGCTTTCCAGCAGTGCAGAGCTGATCCCCAGGTAGGTCAGAGGACAGCAATTGTCTCTCAGTGCTGCAGTTAACACAACACATGGACAGAGCAGCCTGTGCAATGTGACTCAGCTCCTAAAGGCCACCTCACATGGGACTGAGCACTTCAGATGGCAGTGATTGTCTAATGAGCATGTGACTTGTAATTAAATGTAATCACTATTAACTGTTGGCACATCAGCTAAATACTACAAACCCCAAATGGCCTGTACACTTTCTCACTGCTCTTGCATTTAATTACACAGAAGGAATGTGGTTAATTAAAGGTCACTGTGGTAGCAGTTTCAGCTCCATGACTTCAGCACAGACACCCATCAGCTCTCAAGGACTTAAAGCACATCCAAGATTAGCAACAGGGATACAGTGTCAGTGCTAACAGGTTAATGAGACCCGTAGAAGTAATGAGTAAACAAGAATTAAAGGAGACCATGGGAGGTTTCAGGTGTCAGAGCCCTTTCTGTGGTATCACATCCTTTTGCTGCTGTGTTTGTGCTCAGCGGTGGATGTAGGAGAATGTGATCTTTTCAGATCTCTCATGCAGCAAAGTGTCTCTGTGGTTCTGAATGTTCTGATTTTCTTTCCAAGCCTATTCCTGGTAGAAGTAGTTCACCTGCAGCATTTGCCAGTTGCTGCCAGTTGGTCACAGCTCAGAAGTGACCTCCTTTCTGCAGTGACGCAACAAGACTGATCATGTCCCCTTCAATTCTGTCTAAATACAACTCTGACAGTCAGGGGATAGCACTTGATCCAGCTGGGAAGCCTGGCAGAGGCTCTATAACAAAGCTAAATTGTTTCATGTTTATATCCTACCAAAAGGTCTTACAAAGTATCTGCCTTGAAAGCCCAGGCTAAAGCATGAGAAGTGTCACAGTGGTGTGTAGCTCCCCTCACCTCTTGGTAGGCACCAGTGCACTCGTAGTAGTCCCGAGAAGGCAGGCCCAGCCCGGGCTGATCAATCTGTAAATGCAAATAAAAGCTGAGCAGTGCTGAAGGGGAAATGGCAGAGCATTGTACTGTTCTGTTGGTAACTACACCTGCTGATGCTTCACTGGCCAAATTCCTTTCTGGCCACGGGAGCATTCCTCTCTCATCCTTTAAAGGTTGCCCACCTTTAACTATTTTCATTCTCGTAAAACTTTCTGGTTCTCTTTTCAACCTTTTTTTCTCCTGCTGCTGAACACTGCAAGGCACTGGTAGCCAGTGTGAAAATAGGTGAACTACAGATGACAAAGTAGCCCAGAGACAAGCTGGGAGCTCCTGCATCTCTGAAATCCCTGCATGTAAAGTGCTCACAGCTCCATCCACCCACTGCCAGGAGAGACTGGCCCTCTGCTCCTCTAACTGCTGCATCCCAGCTGTCAGCAGACCTTCTCCTGCCTCGTCTGCATGTTCAGGTTTCAGAGGTGACCTTTCTGTGTCTGTCATTCCCATCTCACTGACAGTACAGTGTATGAGTGCCCAGAACAAAGATGTCAGCCTGGAGAGCAGACAGGAACTGTGAAACCCAGAGCTTCAGCTAAAAACTACATCAATTCACAAATTCATCTACAAAGTGCTCAGGTCAAATTCTGAGCACTGATGTCTCTCCTTGTTAACATTTATGTCTGTGCTTCCAGTTATTTGCTGCACTTTTATGATCCACAAGGCCATGGCACCCAGGCAGACTTACATGGATGATATGTGCAGTGGAATTTTTATCGTCCGTGCCAACAAAAAAATTAATAAGGACCTTTTTGCCATATCTGGAGTTGAGCTGAGCAATAGCTGCCTCAGCTGTCCAAGCAGTACCTAAGCAAATGAAAGGTATAGTCAGTCTCTATTTTTTGTAAGCAATAAATGAAATGATTTAGGTATTTTAACTAAAAGGAAATAAGCACAGGTTATCTTACCGTAGGCAGCATCCCAGTTAGTTGTTGCTACAGGCCAGTCAGACACATTTGGCAATAAACTGATTAGAGGCTTTCCACCTCTCCTATCAATGGCAGCTTTTGGAAAAAATAAAATGAGTTACCATGACATTTTAAACCCCACAAATGTTATATATTGTAATATATATTATAATGAGCTCAGAACAATGAAGCTGAGAACTGTTTCCCCCACTACCACAGCAGCAGTTTGCTCTGATGTATGGCTGTGCTTTAACATTTAATGTAAAAATGTTCCAGTCACAAACAGCATATGCAGATCCTTGAGACCATGACATTGAAGTAGTCTTTTTTTTTCTCTCTCTGCAGATAGCTTGAAATAATAGTTTTGAAAAGTATTCATACTATTACATAAACTATAAAAATATGATTTAGGAAGCACAGCAAATAGTTTTACTGCTCTTTGTTGTAGTGGCAGAGCCTGGTGTGCCAGTAGCTCATCCCTGGTAATTTCTACAAAAGAAGTTAACTCCCATTTAACTGAAAGGATTTGAGTTTATAAATCTGCAGCAAATTAATAAGTGAAGAATTTCCTAAAATACCTAAGGTAGTAAAGCAGGAGGTACAATGGCAGTTTTCCTGCTGACATTCTGACTGGGCTCTATAGAATAGCTACATTTTAGTTTTCACAAAGGATATCTGAAAAAGAATGCACAGAACAGGACACAAGTGTAGCTGCTGGGGTGGGGCCCTGTGGGTGCTGCTGAGCATCCTGTGTGCAGTGCACACAGGGGACACTCACTTTCATTAATGCACGACCTGTAGAGGGTTTTTGCCTTCTGCACTGCTGGGATGTCCTTGGTGCTGGGGGTGTCGAGCACATCTGAAACACACACAGAGCCACAGTCATTCCTGCTCTGTCCTGGCTTCTGGGCAGGGCTGGCCACGGGCTCCTGGCCATCACCAGCTCCAGGGAGGATTTGCCTTCCAGCAGCTGAGGGGAAAGGCTCTGGAGGTGAAATGAATGCCCTGCAGTGGCTGCACTCAGTGTTAGTGTGGAATGTGAGGAGTCAGGGCATACTCTGTGGGTCACCCTGGGTGAAAGACAAATGCCCTGACTTCCCAGGGACAGGTTTTAAGCAGCCAGGCTACTGTGTGAAGGCACAGCTGGCAAAACCAGGAGATGGGCAAAGTAAAAAAAAAAGGATATTTAGGCTGGAGAGAGTGAGTTGGAGAGCCTTACATGAGTACAGACTGACTTCTGGGACTCTGTTGTTTCCACCTGAGAAAAGCGATGGGGAACATTTTGATACTGTTGGTATGACAGGTAGTAAAATGGCTTGCCTGCTCTTTGGGACTTCTGATGGAACAAGATATGCAGGACACGGGCTGCCAGACAGCAGCTTCCAGCATTCCAGCTGATGTGGACACAGACAGACCTCCCCCTCCTCCTCCTCCTTCCCCTGCCTGGTGCCCTGGCTGGGGCAGGCTCAGGGTGGGGATCTGCACATGCCAGCAAGGGCAGGTCTGCTCAGCTCTGCTCCTGGGTCAGACAGCAGCACACTCCCACAGCCTTCTCCAAACAGTTTGGGGCAGCCTTGTCCTGAACCAAACACAAACCCCTGAAATATCTGGCAGTATTTTAAGCTTTGCTAGAAAACCATAATTTCTCAGGATAACACAGGTTAGGCAAAGAGGAAACTTTATTTAGTCCCCAAACTGCACTGACCTTTTAAAACAACTTCTAGTTCGTCTCTCAAAATGTCAAAGTTGCTATAACGGGAGCTGGTCTCGGGGATGACGTTCCTCTTGAGCCACCCCCCACAGGCGTACTGGTAGAAGTCCTGGCAGGGCCTGGCACTGGGGTCCATGTTCTCCAGGATCCGCGCGGCTGCGGGCACACAGACAGGTTACAGACACGCTGTGTCACCTTACAGAGACACCGTGTCACCTTACAGACACACAGACACCTTACAGACACGCTGTGTCACCTTACAGAGACACTGTGTCACCTTACAGACACACAGACACCTTACAGACACACAGACACCTTACAGACACACAGACAGGTTACAGACACGCTGTGTCACCTTACAGACACGCTGTGTCACCTTACAGACACACAGACACCTTACAGACACACAGACAGGTTACAGACACGCTGTGTCACCTTACAGAGACACTGTGTCACCTTACAGACACACAGACACCTTACAGACACACAGAC
>JBBMKD010000013.1:731723-779495 GCA_037834095.1 Argya squamiceps | reverse complement strand
CCGGCGCCGGGGCAGCGGCGGGGCCGGGTGGGGCGGAGGAGCGGCTCCGATGGAGCGGCCCCTGCACCTGCCCGCCCGCTCATCCCTCCCCAGGAGCTTCAGGGCACGGGGGGAGAGGCTGCACGGGCAGGGTTAGCGGCCGCGTGTCTGCGGCTCGGTGCCTGCTTCCCTGCACGCTCATCGCCTTTGTCAAATTAATGCAGGCACATAACGCGCTGCAAGATCTTACATCCTCCTTCACCGAGTGATTTCTCCTCGGGAGGGAGATAGCTGTGACTTCTTGCACGGAGAGGCAGCTCTGAGCTCTGTCAAAAGATTTCTCAGCCGGCTGAGTATCAAAAGATATTTGTTTCATTCTTACAAAGTTTCCTTTTAAATAAGTTTCATTTTTACTAAGAGACTGACAAACATCAGCAGCAGCAATGTGAGTTACCGTCATTGCTCTCACTCAAACCAGACACCACACTGCTTTTTGCTGCGTTCCTTTAGAGGTTTATTACCTCCGAGGCAGACATGGCAGGAATTTCTGAAATCTTTTATTACCAGCTACACACACTAAAATGTCTGCTTCCTCCTGCCAAGAAAGGTGGAAACTGAATCCCCACTTCTTTATGGAGCTCCCCAGTGAGTGATCTGCAGGGCAGATGCAATGAAGAGGGGGAGATGAGCATTAGCAGTATAAATGAAGCACTTTTGCAAAATGAACCTCTGAAGAAGGAGGTTTTATTCACCAAAAATGCAATAGAAGTGCCAAAAATGGGCAAGAGAAAAATTTCAAAAGGTCTAGAGAAAAAAATACTGCATTTTCTTACAGAGTGGAAATGCTGATTATATTCTTTCCAGGATTAGTGTTCAATTTATTATAAATATCTCATTTTCACCCTTTCCTGAAGTAATTCTGACAGAGTTCCAATCCCATTCCTGGGACAAGCCCTGTGCTCATGCAGGTCATTCCTGCCATTACCTGATGCCTTAAACATGAGCACATTTCACCAAGCAGTGTAAGAATGGAGGAGGCATTAAAAATACAAGTGATTTTGTAACCTGGTGCCTATTGCACAGCCTTCACTGCCACAAGCTTGGGAAGCACGGGGTGATGTGCAAACAGACTGAACTAAAACGGCAAAAAAAGGACTTGTTTCAAAAATTTTAGGTGAACAAAAAAAAAAAAGTAGAACTGCCTAATTCACCACAAAGAGAGAAAGGGAAGAAACTCGTCTGGCAATCTGTAAATAGCCCAAAGAGGACCAACGTACCTGACAGGCACTGAGAGAGTTTCCACTCCTGCAGAACCTCGTGCTTGGAAAGAGAGAGCAGCCGTGGTGACACAGGCTGTGAGAGGTGTGATCTGTGAGTCAAGCACTGAGATTCCTGGCTGGGCCTTTCCTCGGGAAAACGGCCAGCAAGTCCACAGTGTGATCTGCTTCTTAAGGATACTGTTATCAGTGCTGCTGGGGGCAATTGGAGAAGCCAGGTTTGCAGTGGGAGACAATAGTGAGGTGGGGTCTCTTCTTCTCCCAGATAACAAGTGATGGGAGAAAAAGAAATGGCCTCAGGTTCTGCCAGGAGAGGTTTAGTTTGGATATTAGAGAGAATTTCTTCCCAGAAATGGTTGTCCAGCCCTGGCACAGCTGCCCAGGGCAGAGGTGGAGTCCCCAAACCTGGAGGGATTTAAGTGTTGTGTGGATGTGGCACTTGGGGACATGGTGGCCTTGGCAGTGCTGGAGGTCTTAGAGGGCTTTTCCAAGCCTGTCATTTTAGGGATGACAGACCTATGGCTTCATTCTGCTAATGGACATGGCCTGCAGACCCTGAGGGCAAAGCCCCCGTGCCAGGGTGAGCCAAGGAGCAGCTGACCCTTGGACTGAGTCCGGTTAAACACCCTGTGTTTGCTTCCCCCTTACCCTCCCCTGCCAGGACGGTGATTTCATCAAGATAGGAAACAAAAAGGCAAACCAGCAACAGAAAGTTCACCCCACAATGGAAAGAAACAATGGAAGCCTCGAATTTAGAGATAAGAGTAAGTAGATTTTCCTCAGCACCTTGCCGAGGTGTGCTGCTTTGATCTGACTGCTTGCACTGAGAAGGAGGAGGAGGAGTAGTCTGCAGCTTCATCCCTTAGGCATGAGTTTGGAGGGGTCTGGCCCTGCTGCTCAGACTTCCCTGCACTTCTGATGGACAACCACCAGGCTGAAACAAACACACGGTAAATTTACAGGACCAAATAACACTCAACGTGCCATTTAGAGTCAGCAGATGAAAAAAGGGAGTTAATATGGAAGAGCACACTGTGTTAAATCCATGTCCTTGAAAAACAAAGATTTCTGCTCACTGCTGATTTAAGAAGAGATAGCAACACTTAGCAGTAGTATCCCTTAAAAATCTGGCTTGGGAAGGAAGCTGCTCCAAAATCTGGGCCCACAAGCAGTTCAGAACAACATACAAAAATGGATTCACTGTCCAGCCTTCAGAAAGACAAACTGCATCCCAGTAGCTCAACTGGAACTCCTCATGGAGTCAAGAAAAGCCAGTGCCCCATTCAATATTGTGTTCTCCTGTTGGTCCAAACGACCACAGCAAGACCTCATTCCCAATGTGACCTCTGGGTGACATCAGGACTCCTTTACACTTCTGTAAAACAACACTATTGGTATTTATTTCCTTTTGGGAAAGCTGGCTTTTCAAAGCAGCAAAGCCAGGGTTCCAGGAACAAACAACGTGGATGCTGCCTGTGTGAGTTTGGCCATCCCCTCAACCCTGCTGATCCCTTCCCTGTCATGTCCTCTGCTAGAGGAGAGGAAAATGGGGAACCTCCTGCCCTCCCTCCTTAGCCCTGTGCGTGTTCAGTGCAGTTGGACTGTGAGAATTTAGGTGGTAAAATCTTACCACACTGTCTATTTCCTCATTTGGTTCTGGTTTTGTTTCTCAGTAGGTTTGTAATGAATCCAAGCCTGGGTAATTTTTCTTTCAGGAAAGCAAACAGTCTAGGTCTCAAAATATTTGTTTCAGTGCCTAAATTATTCAAGTCTAATTGCATTGTATTACAAAGCTTTGTCTTTGTTAGGCGACAGGCTTTGCAGTGCAACTCATTTGCAGGTGTTTGCAGGCCTGATAAAACACTTGGCTGAAAAGGCTGAAAAGCTGTATTTCCTTCTTATTTTTTTCCTTTGTTTGGTTTGGTTTTGGCTGGTTTTGAGCTTGCCTAAGAGCCACACACATTGCTGCAGTTAGCTCTGGCTAACAGGCTCTTTGGGCTCCTGAATCCCTGCTGCCGTAGCAGGAACCACGTGTTAAATGTTACGGGGACAATAGTGGGTGATTTCCTGGAAGAAGTGGGTAAATAGAGGGGATGTAAAACTGCATGTGCCATATGCAGATGGCACAGTGAAAACTGATAATGGTGTAAACACAGAAGAAAAAGAGAGGAGAGAATTGAGGTCCATTAACCACAGGTTTCCTGTGCAGTGCTAATCCAGTTGTGAAGGCTCAGTCACACTTTGCTGGTTTACTTTAAAACCACAGCTTGGGGGAAGAAAGAGCACAGAGAGGCCTTTTCTCCAGCAGAAACTGGGGCAGGAACTGCTATGGACACACAGGATCCAAGGAGTCAACACCCTGCTGTGTCTGCAGGCCCCCTCTGCTCTGGGGCTCCACAGCACTGGGGCTCTGGACAGCCACAGCAGAGGTTTCCAAGCACTGGGAACAAAACACAGCTGGGATTCCAAAGCACTGGGAATCCAACACAGCTGGGATTCCAAAGCACTGGGGTGCCTGAGGTGGGGGCTGAGGGGCTGGAGGGGGCTGCACCCCCAGGGAATGCTGCACCTCAGTCCCCACGTGTTGGGGTGCCCTGGCAGGTGGTGCTGAGGGCAGGGCCTGCAGCTCATGGCAGCACTGCAGAGAGGGGAACTCTTTGGAGGACAGGTCCTGGAGGGTGTTTTCTCAGCAGGCTGCAGGAACATCCAGCCTGCTCCAGCCACTGCTCAGGTTATCCCTGCCCTGGGCTCTGAGTGCTTCCAGTGTCACAGTCTGGTACAGCAGCCAGCCCCTGATGGACTGCAAGGCTGAGAAACAGCCTCAGCACCACAGGCTGTGTCTGCTGGAGTCTGCACTACAGTCACAGTCAAGAAGACTGGTACGGCTAGGAGGTGTTCCAAAGAGAGGAAAGAAATGTTTAAATTTAGGATGACAGATTAAAAACATTTGTTAGTAATGTCTAGGTCACTGGAAAACAACTGGCCACAGCTACAAAGAGGTGGGTAGTGACACCTTGCCTGGCCTAGTGGCAAATAAGTCCCAATTTTCTGTTCTTTCTTGCTGCTGGCACCCTGGATGAGAGTTTCTTTTCACCACCCAAATGACATAAGCAAATAGTCAGCAAAAAAAATAGGTTGTGTTTCAATGTCACAGATTAGCTGGCTCCACAGCCCCGTCCATGAGATCATTTGAATCAAGTCCATGACTTAAATGTCTATTTCTGGTCTTTTTTAATCTCAAATGACAAAGTACAAGGCACGTATGGCACAAGTACAGTATGGAAAATGGGGAGGAAAAAGTGCTGACTCTGGACTGTCAGAACACTGGGAGGGTTGTCCTGATCCAAGCCATCCTTCTTAGGCCACACTGAGATAGTAGCCAGGGGAGAGAAAACCAAGAGGTTTTCCTAATGGTTTGCATTAGGTTTTCTATCTTAAAATATGAAAGGGTAAATGTGCTGTATGTGTGAATGTGAAAATTGGGAAACAAATCTCTCTTGTTTGTCTCAGTGAGAACTTGGGCCATGTCAAAGCTCCTGGAAACTCCATGGGTGACACCCAGAGCCAGGACGTGGCTGTGCCCTGGGAAATGTCCCCCTTGGGTAGGTGCTGGTGCTTTGTGTGTTCAGCTGCACCTCTGAGCATCCCCGCAGTGAAGCTCATGCATTGGAGCCAATGCCTGCTCTGCATTCTGCTGCCAGGGCATGGGCACACCTGTGCCAGGTGCAGCTCCCAGGGGTCCCTGCCCGGCCACCGAGAGCTGCTCCCATTCCCTCGGTACCGCAGAGGTGCCCTGGCACTGCCAGCTCGGTGCCCCTTGCCCTCACACCATGCCAGCAGAGCTCTCTTCCCCTGGAGCTGGAGGTCTTCCCCGTTCCAGAGGGTGATTTCCCTCCCTGTTCAGTCTTCCCTCATGGTGTTTGCCTACTCTGATCCCCTTCTGCCTCTCCTGTTGGCTCTGGCTGGGTTTGCCTGTCTCTGTCTGTTTTACCAAAGCTTTTACTGTGAGGAGGATCAAACCATTGCAGGGTTAAGGCAGCCCCTCGAACTCACAGTGTTTAATGGGTTTGTAATTAGGCCAGGGATCCCTGTGAGAATGGGCAGCCTGGGAATGTGCCAGGATTTACAGGGGGATTTAGGAGCCTACTAAGAGTTTCCAGACCTATTGCATTCCTTAAGAAGTTTTAAAGACACCACTGATTTTGGCAGGGAACTTGGATGTCTCGAAATGCACAGAACTGAGGGAAGAGAAGTAGAAAATGACTTGTTTTGTAAAGAACAAGGAGAAATTTCAAAGATTTTACAATTTGAAATGCAGAAATAGATGTTCAACATTATCTTGGGAACACATGCCTGGCTTAGAGCATATGATGTGTGCTTTCTCTGAGAATTTATATTTACATATTTGATAAGAGATGAATATTAACACACACATTAGCCAGGCTCTGTGTATGCACTGTACTGTAGGTATATGTGACTACTGCTCTTGGAATATGTAATTGTGTTTAAAAAATTATGAGGCCTTTGCTTTCCTCCATCCTACCTGTTGGCCCTTTATAAAGTTCTGTGGCATCACCTTTTCTGGGTGTTTTGGGGACATCAGTGTCTGTTAAATGCCAGGTGATTTTTTTGCCTGGTTTATTTTTTACTCATAACTGAGACAAGCACAAACTTCTGTTGTTTACTTTCCAGAGAGAAGGGAAAATTACATCTAACCTAAAAATACCTTCCTCCCCCTACCCCACGTCTTGGTGCTTTGAGCATGGGCAGGGTGGAGGATAAGAAAAGGCAGAAAACAACTGGGCAGTTTTTTCATAGTAACACAAAATTGCTGGTTTTTCTTGCAGGTTACAGAAACCCAAACCATAATTAACTTTCTTCTCTCTTTTCAATAATTACCCTGGAAAAAGACCACGGCAATAAAACCTACTCTGCTTACCTGTGCAGCAAAGGGAGTGTAGAACTTTCTACACTTTCTACTATCCAAGTCTGGTTTTGGATCAGCAATGGCTCTGACTTGTGAAATTGGGCTCGAAACTCAAATGAAGATTATTTTGTAAGTGTAATGTATATCAGGATCTCTCAGAGTAGTTTGGGTCCATACCCATGTCTCCTGACTGCAGCAATCCAAGGGCACTTGTTCGTGTCAAATTGATTTGCTCCTGTGAAAAGTTCTGCAGTTCCACTCAGTTTAAGTCTTGTTTAAATACAAGACTATAAATTCAGCTGTTTCTGTACCTATTACAGATAACTTCACTGGCGCTGTCCTGAGCACTAAGAACATGTGCTTCTGAAAATGCTGCCCTTGGGAGAGTGGGATAAAAGAGAAGTGCTGGAGTCTTCCTTGGCCTTAGTAGTTTGGGTTTTATGTACATCAAGAGCTACAGTGAGCTTTTATTGCTGTTCTTACACAAGCTCAGAGTAGCTCTGTCACCTGTGGGCACAGGGATTCCATGAATGTCCTTGGATTTATCCCCCTGCTCTCTGACTCACAGCACAGTTTGGCTTTCTGTGAGTGACAGCAGCAGCAGGAACCCACAGTTCAGTGTGTCACACTGCCAGCCCTTAAAATATGATCAGAACTATCAATCTGAAGAGCTTCTGGAAAACAAATTTGTAGTTTAAACATCAAGCACAAAGTGTCCCTTCCTCTTTCTTCAGTGAATTAGCTTTTGAAAAGGCCGTGAGCTGCTGCAGAGATAACAAGGGCTGAAGAATTCAGAGCAGGTGGTACCAACTGTGCCAGCCCAGCTCTGGGCCAGAAGGATCCAGCCCCAGCTGTGGAGCAGCCCGAGGGTCAGGAGCAGCTCCCGGGGCTTTTCCCTCTTCTCAGAGACAGCCCCGGGACTGCCACGGGCAAGTTCAACAGCATGGCCATGAGGAAACAGCTCAACAGAATTAGGTCTCTGATTCCTCACCCACGGGGGGAGAGCATGGTGGGCTGGGCCTGCAAGCAGAGCTCCTGGGGAAGAGCAAATGCTGATGTTTATTTTTGTGGGGGATAATAGCACTTACCTACCATGCACAAAGGTCTAGAAAATACACTTGGTTAAATTTCTTTGTGTGAAAATTGTGACATGCATTCCTCATTTCTGAGGACTGGAAATAGTGGTATTTGTTCTGTGAGGATTCTTATGAAATACAGTCATGCATTGATGGAATTTCCACATGTTTTCATAGACTTTTAAGTTTCTCTTGTCTTCGACCACTTCAGTCCAGCAAGACTTCCTCTGGAAAATATTCAGAAATGCTCAGAACTAGTAGAATTATTTTCCTTATTTTCATACTTTAAAGAATTATTTCTGTCACTGCTGTTAGTGATTTAGGTGAGGGAATGGTGCAAAACGATGGCTATAAAATAGTACACCCCCCACAGTGCACTGAGCTTGTCTCACCTCTGTTCACTTTATCCTGTGTGTGATCTTACAGCACTGGGAATGCTCTGAGGTGTCCCCTTGCAGAAACCCCCTTTGGCCTTTGGGAGTGTCCTGTGCACGCTGTGCCTCTCAGGGAGCGTGTTCTGCTGCAGGGCAGAGCCCTGCTGGTGGCACTCACTGCTGGGAGCCGTGTCCATCCTGCGGCCCAGGCCCTGCCCTCCCTGGGCTCTGTCCGGGCTGTGGGCCCCGGCAGGGTCAAATCCACACTGCCCGTGGTGCGGGGCACTGCCTCCGCGGCCAGCGGCACGGGCCGTGCCCGTGGGAGCTGTCAGAGAGGGAGGTGTGAGAGAGGAGGGGTTTCTGTGCCTGCTCCTGCTCACCTGAGCTCCCGGTGTGTGTGTGAGAGAGGAGGGGTTTCTGTGCCTCCTCCTGCTCACCCGAGCTCCCGGTGTGAGGGAGAGAGAGAGAGGAGGGGGTTCCACATCCGTGCCTCCTCCTGCTCACCTGAGCTCCTCGTGTGAGAGAGGAGGGCTTTCCACATCTGTGCCTCCTCCTGCTCACCTGAGCTCCTGGTGAGAGAGAGAGAGAGAGGAGGGGTTTCCACATCTGTGCCTTGAGCTCCCCCTGCTCAGGAGGAGTTTCCACATCTGTGCCTTGAGCTCCCCCTGCTCAGGAGGAGTTTCCACATCTGTGCCTTGAGCTCCCCCTGCTCAGGAGGAGTTTCCACATCTGCCCCCAGCTCCCCCCCTGAGCTCCCCAGCAGTGTTTGCCCGGGGTGCCTGCACTGAGGGAGGCCCATCCTCTGCCCTTTTACATCCCAAATGTGGCATCACCCCACTGCTCACATTGTGAGATTTCAGCTCTTCCCATTTACAGGTTACAATTTCCTCACAGAGAAGTATTTTGACCTTGTATTTTATTCAAGCTTTTCTTGTCAGTTTTAGGTAAATACTGTCTTTGCTTATGCATCATTTACAGCTGTTCTTTAGCTTTGGGCACAGTTCTCACTGTGTGATGTGTGACACTATTCCTCCTCCTTCACTGCCTGGCTGTTCTCATGTTTATCAGTTTTATTGGTTTTACCTGAGACAAAAATCCCCTCAGCATATATTAGCACCCTGATTATTAGTTTTTGTTTACAGAGAGATTCTGCTTTTACTGTGTAAATAATGTTCTGCTCTGATGACTGAGCCAAAGGAAAATTCACAAGAGTGTTCATAAATATTTATTCCTACATCTTCCCAGGTCTTGTGCTCTGAAACACTCCTGGAACATCTTGCTGCATCTTGGATAACTTAATGTCAGATATTCTGGATAATCTTCATAGTTGATACGGCAGCAATAGAGAAAAGGTACTTTACCTTTTATCTCACAGGTTATTTTTTTGTACTGTGTCTGATGCAGATATTGGTTTCTGAAGAAGCCTTTCACACTGCTGGGCTGATCAATGAAAATGCAGTGCATCTTCCATAAGGTGACTGGGCAGAATGAGATTAAAACTGGAAGTGTGTGTGAGACAGGACTGGAATGTGATTGTTGGGGTTTTTCTGATGAGCTGGTACTCCCTGGAAAACCCTTGCTAGTGTCAGACAAGCACTGAAACCTTCCATAATCGTGGAGACTTGGCCAGTAACAACATCTTTGCTGGTGCTGTCATCTTGATGCCACTTATGAGGAGATTAAAGGATGACTTTTCTCAGATGATTTTGCTAAGAGTGATTAAAACAAAGTAGTTTTTCATTATCTTTTATATGATTTAGTGAAGATTAGAGGGAATAATCCAAATTTTTGGAGGATTTAAAAATTAACCATTCTGCTTGCAGCATTTTAGGAGATTAGAAATTTGTATCTATGAAGATCCTCACAGCTTTGTTAAGATGCATTCAGAGTTCCCAGCTTTAGTTATTATAAAGATACTTACAAGTGATACTTTATTTTTAATTTTCTTCTCATCTTGTGGTGGAGAAGCACAATAAGATACTCCAACATAATAATAATTAAAGTCTTTTCTGTATCAGCCTTAATAAAATAAGATGCTCCTGAAGTTCTTTTGTTTGAGCTGAGATACACAGAAAGCTTAGAGCATGGTGGAGAGGGAATACAGATCCAGGCTAAGGGGACATTTCTGTCCTGGTGGTAGGGCTGGGGAGCAGGGGTCAGTCACAGGTGCTCTTCCTTTTCTCTGGGCTCAAACTCAGAAGGTTTAGAAGTTCTGAAATTTCAAAAGTTCTGAAAAAACTCCTTCTGAAGTTCTGAGGTTTACCTGGCTGGACCACTTGCTAGATTTAAAGGGTTTGGGTGCCAGGGGATTGAGTAAAGAATCCCGAGGAGGTGACACCACTGCCTTTCCGTGCTCTGGTTTTGCCAGAAGAGAGTTAATAAATGTGTTTATTACAGCTCAAACCCCCAGAAAATGTCAGTCACAACACCTGGTTTGGTGACAGCTGTGGCTGCCTCTGCCTTGGGTTGAGCTCTGGCCTGCTGTGGGCCTGTGTCTCTGCTCCCATGGCAAATCTGAGCACCCTGCTGTGGAATCACAGCTCCCCCGGGGTACCAGACCATCTTTGGGAATGATGGAACAATGCGGTGTCAAGGGAGCTCCTGGCACATCCCCCTTTCAAACGTTGACAGCCGTGCTGGGGGGCAGCCCCAGGAGGGTAAAGGAGGGGAGCAGAGGGAGCTTTTGGAAATGGAGTCACGGTTCTGCTTTGTTTTCAAAGGCTGATCTTTCCCTCCTGGCAGCAAAGCCTTTCCCCACTGTAACCCCTGGGGAGCTGGGAAGGGCACTGGCAGCAAACAGGAACGAGCTGAGCCCCACACACTGAGCATGGGGCAGAGATACCCTCGGGGTCCCTGAGTGCCCAGAAACACTGCAAACAGCATTTCTGAGGGTGAAAACATTGCTCGTGGTGGCCTCACTCTGCTGCCCTCCTGGTCAGTGGGAGTGTCTGAAACTCATCTGAGTCTCCCTGCCCGTGTTTCTGCCATGCTGTGGGCTGGGCCCAGATGTCCCCACTTGGGCTCTTTGCTGCTTTGCAGTGGAAAGAAGCAGGACAAGGATGTTTGAAATGTTGCAGCAGTTTCTAACACAGCACATACTTCCACCATTTGTTTCCAGGTGCTATTTAAGATGATGCAATTTTACATGCTAGAATCCTCTGCCAAAACAAAGATTAATTCTGGATCTTGTATTTTCTAAAGAAGAGTGCCCTGTGCTTACCTACCAAGGTATGTTCAGTGAGCATTCCAGTTTTCTAGAGCTGCAGCCATTTATAGTCCAGGTCCCACCTGCTTTCCATTAGAACTTGAGTTCATCAATTATTTACATGCTTTTGGAAAAAATCTAGTCTGTCTTATAAATTCTTTCCTCCCCTTAACTGCACCAGAATAATGGGTTTTATGAGGGCCTGGTTCTGTATCAGTCAGCTGCTGTCCTTACCAGGAATTTTTGTTTAATTCATTCCACTTCCCATGTGAGCTGCAGAAATGAAATCCCATAACTCAGTGTGAGCTGACCATATGTGAGGGAACAGTGACATGTCATTGTCTGAATGTAAATGGGAGATATTTGAGATTGTCTGAGAACAATGCCTGGGATTAAAGGGACACTCTGGAACATGGAGCACTGCCACAGGAATCCAGCTGGCAGGTCTAGGACATCCTTGGGGGAACATTCCAAGTCACTTCACACAAGGAGGGACACAAAGTGCCCCAGGCCCCTCAACGGCTTCAGAGCATGTCCCAGTTGTGAGAACTTCATCTCTGAACCAAATTCCAACAAATGTTTGAGCAGGAGGGGTGCCTTGGGACAGGAGATGTGTCATGCTTTTGGAAAAAGCTCCCCAGCTGAAAGAAGTACAAGGAGTCAAGTAATACAAACTGAGAGTTCACTCCTGTGTGTCTGAAGTCCTCATCAGAGAGGGAAGGGTGAGAAACTGAAGAAGCTGTTCCTCTCCTGCAGTTTCAAGCAGAGCTCCTGGTGTCCTCTGCAGAAATCTGTGGAAGGTTTAGGGTGGAAACAGGCCCAGTAGAATGTGTGCAATACAACAAACCTGCACCTGTATCTAACAG
The DNA here is from genome assembly GCA_037834095.1 of Argya squamiceps. Lineage (NCBI taxonomy): Eukaryota > Metazoa > Chordata > Aves > Passeriformes > Leiothrichidae > Argya > Argya squamiceps. Next base: position 767,791 of record JBBMKD010000013.1, on the reverse strand, counting down.
TTGGGAAGCTGTTCAGGATTTTCTGTAGGTAAGCCCTGAGAGAACACAGGGTGCAGTCTTGTGTTGCTTGTTTGAGGAATATAAAGAAATCCTAAACTCCATACTCTATCCACATTTCTGTCATTCCTAACGAGCCCACTCTCCCAAATTAAAGGTGCTGTGTGTGTAATTTGAATATACCTTATTATAATAGAATCTTCTCCTTACTCTTCTTAGGTTTAGCAACTGTAATTTAGATTTCATATTTCCATCTGAAGTTAATTGTTATTCCTCCTAGTTCAGAAGAAGCTGCCAGTGGTGCCTAATGAAGAGAAGTCAAGGTAAATTATGCCTCTTGTCAGTTCATTTAAATTTTGTGTCAGCATTCAGAAGAGATCCGTCTCATCCCATAAACATTATTAGCATCATGGCCTTATTTATTTGGGGAAATTATTGTGGATATGAAATAAGTTTTTTGGAGTGAAGATTTCTTCTGGCCAGACCCCACAGTGCTCTGCTTTGCTCCTACTATTTTAAAACTGTGTACTTTTGGCAGCTGTTTAAATACATGTTCTCAACATAATAATTTTCCATACACACTTTTCCCCAGAATGACAGGGATTGGGCATAAAAAGTGTTATTTTAGGACACGGTGGGGGAAGGAAAGAAATAGTGACTATGTTTTACAGAGGTTAACCAAAATCCTGGTGCAGTACAACGTGCACAGAGAACAAATCCAGTCATGATTGCCAGTGCTGGCACCATCCATGGAGCCCAGAGCCCTCTGCAAAGGAGCAGGGCTGGGTTGGTTCTGATAGCAGAGAGAATAAAAGCTGTCAGGCATCCACAGAAATCTGACCTTTCAGGCAGGACACAGGATTCCTAAGGGCAAACTGCTCTGGGAGCTCCTGGGTAGTGGACTGTGCCAGCTCAATAAAATGCTGGTGTAAAGTGAAGGTGGGATCAGCCTGCAGGTGCTGTGGGGAGGATGTGGAAACCCAGCTCCTGAGGACAACCAAGAAAACCCTGAAGAGATGAAAAAAAAAACATCAGAAGAGAAAGAGCTGAGTCACCCAGTTTTCCAGACTACAGCTGGAACTTTACCATGTGCTGTGTGTGTGCCCAGCCCAGCTCCAGTTCATCCTCTGGAGTCAGAGCCAGGAGCAGTGCAAGGTGGACATGCTTTCATTGAAGCTGACAGACTCACATTCTTTCCCACACTGCTGACTTCAGTCCAGCCACTCCAGTGCTTGTAGATGGTTTGTGGAGTTAGTAGCAGAGTCATAAATCCAGATTAAGAGCCCTGGGCTTGCTCACACAAATTTGGTTGATGGCAGGGATGAAATGGCTCTGCCAGTGCCTTTGGAAGAGAATCCTTGCAGGGCTAATGTGACCCAGCTGCATTCCCTGTTGGAGTCACTTCTGACTTCTCGTGCTGTAGGAACAGAGATGGAGTGGAGTAGCTCTTGCCAGCTCTCAGTTGTGTCTGTTGGTGTGCTGTGGCTTCTTGCTGTGAGTGTCCCTGTGGCTCTCCTGGCAGGGGCCACATGTCCCTGTGCCACCGTGCCACGGCCAGTGGCCACTGGCCAGGGCCACCAGGGCTGCTGGAAGAGCTGTTCCTGCATCAGCTCCATGTTGGGTGCCAGGGCCATGGCACAGCCGGTGTGGGATTTCCAGAGCTGAGGGACAGGGTGTGACAGCTGCAGCACAACTGTGATCCCAGCACCTCTGCAGGAAGGAGAAGCTCAATGTGCAGACTCCCCAGTGAGCTCAGTCTCCACTGCCATAAATGAGACAATGTTTTGGTGTGTAAGACCTTGAGAAGGCACTGCTGAGTTTTTGTGTGCAGATCTTCTGGCATCACAAGTGAGCTGGGCATTACAGCTGGCTGCTCTGCACAGGGCACAGCTCTGCACTCTGAAAAGTCTCCTGGTGGTTTCTCAGCTGGTAACTTCAGCCTAAAAACAGCAAGTCAGAGGAAGTCGTCCTTCTTAAAATACACATATTGATTATGTTATCTGTAATCACAATAAAATAAATAAATAAAACACACCACTTCAAATAGAAGCAAGGGGAAAATGTCACTATACAGACAAAAGGAAGTAAGTCACAACTGACATTAAAAATACAAAAGAAAAAGCAGAACTGAATAAAGGGTCTGATTACCCCCCAAACATTGTGCCGTACATTTGCTAATGCAGAATTGCCCAACACTGAGCTCAGGGGGCTGCTGTTGTTATCGCTCACTCACTCTTGGTGTCCAGGGCGTGAAGACACCACAGCGCAGCCCCGGGGCAGAGTTTGCAGGCGGTCTGCGCTCCTTGGTGCTGTCGGCGTCTGACAACAGGAACACAAATCACAAACTGTGATTCTTTTGCACTTGTGTCTGAATAAATGCAGGTGTTTGGCAGCAGGAGCACCACAAGCCCCAACCACAGCGTCCCAACAGAGCAGCTTTTGTTGAGCAATACGGAAGCCTTATTCCGTCCCTGTGCAGCAGAGAGCAGCTGCGGCTGGTGCCGGAGCGCTGCTGCCCGGGGACAGCAGGGACACGGCGGGGACACGGCGGGGACACGGCAGGGACACAGCGGGGACACAGCAGGGACACAGGGACTGTGCCCGGGCACCTCTGCTCTGTGCCCACACGCACCCGCAGCTCTCAGAGCCCTCAGGGCTCCTGGGTGAGGGGGAACTGCTGGCTCCACCCAGCCCTGCTGCTGCTCCCTTGGCTGCTCTCAGCAGTGACTGTGCTGCAGCACCCGGAGTGTCCCTGCGGGGTCTCCTGAGCCCTTCCCACTGCCAGCATTTGCATCACATTGGCACGGAAATATCGGCTCACTGGGGTGGTTTTGTGCTGGTAATATCTGAAACCCAAGTCTTTGTCAGTCGTGCTCCCTGGGAGGGTGGTGAGCTCCATGGGTTGGTTTTATCACCTGACAGTGAACACACAGGGGTGTCACTGGTGGCCATCTGTGGACCACACAGATATTCTGTCCTGGACTGAGCTGGGAGAGACTGGGAAACGTTTCCAGCTGCAAGGAAATCTGTGGCTGGGATGTCTTGTTCTGAGCTGCAGTGAGCAGCAAAGCCCCAGTGGGGCAGAACCTCAGAACACCAGTCCTGGTGGGCCTGGGATGGACCAACATCTGTCCTGATGGGCCTGGGATGGACCAACATCTGTCCTGGTGGGCCTGGGATGGATCAATACCTGTCCTGATGGGCCTGGGATGGACCAACACCTGTCCTGGTGGGCCTGGGATGGATCAATACCTGTCCTGGTGGGCCTGGGATGGACCAACATCTGTCCTGATGGGCCTGGGATGGACCAACATCTGTCCTGGTGGGCCTGGGATGGATCAATACCTGTCCTGGTGGCCCTGGGATGGATCAACACCTGTCCTGGTGGGCCTGGGATGGATCAATACCTGTCCTGGTGGCCCTGGGATGGACCAACACCAGTCCTGATGGCCCTGGGATGGACCAACACCTGTCCTGATGGCCCTGGGATGGACCAACACCAGTCCTGGTGGACCTGGAATGGACCAACACCAGTCCTGATGACCCTGGGATGGATCAATACCTGTCCTGGTGGGCCTGGGATGGATCAATACCTGTCCTGGTGGCCCTGGGATGGATCAATACCTGTCCTGGTGGGCCTGGGGTAGGTGCTGGTGGCAAAGGTTCATCTTGGATGGAGGCGTTCACAACTCTGACATGTAAATGTTCATTTCCTTGAGCCATCACCAAACACACACTTTATCCCTTTCAAACAAAACATGGACAACTTTTTACTGTGTCCAGCTGACAGAAATGTATTTCAATTAAATATTATATCATAACTTTCGACTTTCACTGAGTGTATTAAATAAGCCCTGGAATCTTGGTGCTAATTCAAGATTACTATTTCACTCTGCTCTAATTTATGTTTAACCGTGTTTGATTTGAATCTCATCATTGTTTGTCAGGAGTTAATTCTGATGGTCGTGTAATTCATCTGCTCCTTGTGGTTTGGTCTCAGTAAACACCATCACAGCAGCAGAAGGGTTTGTTCCCTGCAGTCTCCTTACACAAGGACACACATCAGTGCCACAAGCCCCTCAGCAGATATGTGATGTGGGTCACATTCTGTCATGCCATTGCCTGAAATGGTAAAACAGGTGTTTATTACACCTGTTTATACAGGGGAATTGAAAAGAAACTGGTCAGGTGGATGAGGTATAAAATAGAATCAGCACCAGTTATCCAGATGCAACATTTCTACAGAAGTGTGTGTTTTGATAAATCCTTCATAACTAAAGTGAGCAGTGGACTGAGAGGTTCTGAGTGAACCTTCCAGGGTTTGCAGTCCTGAGTGCTCATAACCTGCCAAGGTCCGTGATAAAACTCCTTTAGAGTCAGAAAGGGTGTGAGAATGAACCATGATCCAATGCTCCAAAAATCCTCTGGGTTGCAGGATTTTGTCTGTGTTAGTCCCCCCACTCCTTCAGTTTTGAAGGTTTTATGACTCTTTTTTGAAACAGCAATTGTTGGTCTGGTAGAACCAATATGGCCACAAAATACAGCCCTGAGGCACAGCTGGGGGAAGTTACAGGGACTGACCCCTGAGGAAAGAGACTTTCACAGATTCTCATTTTGAAATATCCTGTTCCATCAGAAAGTGTTCTTTGTTCATTTTAAGAACAACCTCTTAATAGGAATTTTGGATTTAACTCAGCCCAGGAGTGAGATTTTCTCACTCGGTGTGGGTCACTATTTCGTGCTTGGTTTGGTCTGGAAGCAGAAGCCTGTCTGGATCATGGACTTTGCTTGGTGACTTGCTGATTGATGTGTGTGTCAACATAAGAGACTCTGCCATTGTCTCTTTCCTTTTTTTCTGCTGAAAAGACAGTTATCTTAATAAAATGGACATGAAATGTTAGTTTGGTTTTTTTTTAAAAATAGGCAATCCAGCTAGAATGGGTTTAATTTTAGTTAATAATGGGGGTTTGTTTTTCAAAGGACAAACAAGGTTTAATATACTGGAGTGAATTTCCATAAAGTCAGAAGCCCAAGGCAGCACAGAAATATGCTGCATTTTCATGTGCTCACCACATTTCCATGCACAAATCAGTTTAATTGTGTGCGTGTTTTTGCTTGGGGCCTCGTGCTTCTGTTTTAAAAGGAGGGAGTCTTTTATTTGTTTTATCTTAAAGCAGCCTTTCTTAGGAATTGGCTCTGCAGCTCGTGGTTGCTGTGGGGAAGTAGCAGAGACAGTGGGAAAACTCAGAAATGAGATCGTATTTGTGCTCTGGGACAGTAGCAAAGCCCAAAGGTGCAACAGAGCCTTGGTTCCACAAATCCACAAAGCCAGCTTGAGCTCAGGCTGCCAAAAATCTCACCAGGTCATCTTACAGCCCTTCCAAGAACAGCCAGGAGAGAAAAGTGCAGCGAGGGCAGATGGGGGGTGTGGAGGCAGGGCTGGTGCTTCCCTGGGAATGCGATCAGCCGTTCCCGAAGGCCTGGGGGCTCCCCGGGAGCGGCATGCCATCATTCCTGAGGGCACAGCACACACACACACAGAGGTGCTGCTGTGGCCATGCCCAGCCCTTAGTGCCCCCAGCTGCTGCCGGTGTCTGTCGGTGCTGGCAGACAAGGGTGGCTCCTGTTGGGCTGTGGATTCCCCATCTCCTGCCAGCACTCCTGCTGTGCCCTGGCTGAGCTGGGCCATCCCCCGGGCTGCTCCAGCCCCAGCCCAAAGGCACAACTTGGCAGGCCCTTTTATGCACTGACAGAGGAAGGTAGAGGCCCACAAAGTGGTGCTGATGAGTGGAGTGTGTTTCAGCAGGAGGGAGACATTCTGTTCCCAAGCCTTTGAGACGTTGTGGAGAGGGAAAACACAATTGACTCCTCAGCCTCCAGCCAGCAGTCATGGCAGCGCTGGGGTACAAATGGCAGATCTAAAACTGAGAGCAGGAACAATCCTGGAGTTGTACCTGCACGGGCTGATACAATCACTGCGTTTGATCTGACAGGGAAGAACCTCATGCAGATGCTAAAATAAAGCTGACTCTTTCAAAGCTCCAAGAAGCTGTCCCTTGGAGGAGTGAGTGCAGCTGGAGAGCCCCGTGTCCCAGGGCCTCCCAGGCTGGGTGCTGCGGAGCAGCTCCAGGCTCACTGGGGGCTCACAGAGAACTGCTGCTGTCAGCAATGGGGTCCAGCTGAGAGTCCAGCTGCTCCCTGCCAGCCCTGGGGCTGTGCTCTGGGGACAGGGGTAGCATTAAACACCTTGGCAGTGCCAGCCTGATGTCCATGTTAGCTGGAGGAAGGAAAACTCTTCCCAGTTTTCTTCCTTTAGCTCATCCTTTAGCTGCCATCTGGTTCTGGTATCAGGAGAAAACATGTTTTCCATCAGGAATAACAGTTTTTTTCCTGTAATGAACCACAGTATCTTTGTTGTATGGTTCTGATTAATTGAGTGAGAGGTAAGACCTGTAGGATTCTTGATTCTTTTTCTTTCTTCTGGTACTCAGTATTTGTATAAGAATGGCCAGTTGCCAGCCTGGCTGGTTGTACAAGAGTGAGGAACAGTTTGCATGCTGTGTGTGTACATGTTACATTTGGGCTTGGTATTAATCCTGAATTTGCTGTTCATGGAAAGCTCATTGGCGTGGCTGCTGAAATCTGCAACACCCTGAGCAGTCCCTCCCACCCAGTGCCCACCCTGGGCTGGCAGCATGCCTGCATGCATCCAGTCAGAAATGAAGGAATTCCATCAGCATTCAGGGAGAGAAATGTTTAAATCGTGGAGGGATTGATCTGGGGAGACTGCAAGGAAATTTCTAAATTTGTTCTCGGATTGCAAAATCTAAATTCTTCCCAGAGTCCCACAGGGGATGCCAGGTCGTGCTGCTCTGTCTCCCCACTGCCAGTGGGATCTCCAGTGGCTCCAGGGGGGCTTTTCATAATCAGGAACTGGTGATCTCACCACGTATGGCTGAGGTGAATGTTCCCCTTCCCTCCTGTGCTCTGACTCCAAAGTCTTTGTTAATTCTCCTTGGCTCCCCATGTTCTCCTCCATTCTCCTCCAGTGCTGCTTGTCCTGGTGCTTTGCTCTCCCTTTCCCTCCACTTCCATGTCCTGAGCAAGCTCCATCCCTGCTGCTGTTCCTGTTTACACAAGCTGCCTCACGTGAAGGAAATCAAGATGTTGTTTAGCCAAACTGTCTCACTGCACGTTTTAATTCTCTAGATTTATGATAGAGCAGCTGTGGCTGAATCCCATTTGAAAGGCTTTTGGGATTTTTTCCTATAAGTGTGAAATGATATAAAACCTTGGAAGGGGTGAAAGATTTTATGTAAAGCAATAACAGTAAAATCTGTTTATGTTTGGGCTGTTTGTAACACCAGACTGATGCATTCTTTCACCAGGGACCTTGCACCTATACGGAATTTTAAGCCCAGTTGCCATATGGGTTGGGGTCTCCCTAAAAAGTCCCCACAGTGCTGTTGTTCACAGAAATGACACCTGAATATTTCAGAATTGAGGGGAAAACGGGGCACCACGTGCAGCTAAGCCAACATGCTGAGCAGGTCTGAGTGGGAGTGAGCACAGATTGCTGACATGTACAGAAGCAATCACAGTCTGAGCAAATCACTCAGCACTGAATCCTGCCCTCAAAGGAGAAGGAAAGGAAGGAAATTCCCTGGGGAAGGATTCCAGGAATGGCAGTGCAGGGGGATTTGCTGTAGGGGGAGAGTTTGGGTTTGTGTAGCCTTCCCTTGCCTGGGGAAGCATCCTGGTGGCATCCAAAGGACCTTGATTACTGACTCAGAGAGCTGGTAGGGCATTGCTTTATTATCTTCCTGCACCAGCTACAGAGTCCAGGGGATATTGTCCCCTTAGTGACAACGGGCAGTTTATCACTGAGGAGGATCTCAAACTGGGTTTTTCTTCTGGGCTGTTCCATGCTTGTCACTGGGGACTGAAACCACAGGGATTGAAATGGTGCCTCTGATCCTCATCCTCACCATCAGGGTACTCTGTTCAGGCTCAGTGCAGAAAGGTGCTCTTCCCTTCCTCTTTGCACCCCACAGTGGAATTAGGGAAAGAAAAGGAAAAGGACTGTGTACAAATTAAGTGTAAAGATAGTGTGAAAATGAAACACATTTCTGTGGCTTCTTCCATGTGATTTTACAGAAAATGCAGGAATATTTTCCCAGTGGATTTGCATCTGATGTATTTCTTCTTTCTACATAATGAAATGTTAAAAAAACCCAGCAGCTTTAAATAATGCAGGAGGCAGACATTCCTACTGGGGCTGAGCAGAGCAGTCCCAATTTAACTAATGTAACTGTACGTTCACTCTGGACCTTTGTCAACACACATTAAAAATACCTCATCAGTTTAACCCATTTCCTTCTCTGGGAGAATCCTGGGAGATCCTTGCTGCTGAGTGAGTGAGGAGCCACAGCCAGGCTGGGAAAGGACACTCTGAATGTTTCATTTCCCTGCTGCATAGTGCCCTGTGTGACTGGGGCTGTCCCAGCACTCCTCTCACCAGACAGTGGCACCTGGCACTGAAATGGGGATCCTCTGCCATTGCCAAGAGAATTCATCCTGATTTGCATCATATTTCCAACTTCCACCACATAGAATTGTGGCTGATGAAGTTGATGCATTTGATGTACCCCTGAACAAAGAAAAAATTAAAATTAGGTATATTTTTTTATCCTGCAGTAAGGGACTGTATTTACACTAGTTTCTATCACTGCAGTGGGATGTTTTAAGAGAATAACTTGGTTTAATGGGCCTTAGTTACCTCATGTATTCATTACTATGAAGAATGGATTGTGATGAAATAGTATTTTCCTTTTTGTAAATCAGGCATTGTAGCAGTGGTCATGTGATGCCTCACTGTCCCATCTGCTCTTCAAGAATCAAAATTCTTCATTTAGACTTGTTTGCATTGGGTTAAAATGAAGTTTGATTCCTTTAGTGCCTTTATTTTACACTTGGCAGGGTCCAGGAGCATGATTGGTGATTAATTTTGGGAGGTCAGATGTAAAGACGCAAGGCAGAGTCCCAGGAGGGGCAGGGCTGGAGCCCGGGGCAGGGTGGGTCTGTGGGAGCTGATGGAAAGGCTGTGATGAGGTGGAGGCACTGCTATTGTGCCGTGAGTGACAGCCCCAGCCTGCACAGGCTGTGTGGGAGGGCTGTGTGCAGTTTATTCACAGCCTGTGCCCCACGAGGGAGCAGCTGATCCCTGTGCCAGGAGCTCACCCGGGGCTCAGGGAGTCCTGCCGGGCTCAGTGTGCCCCAGCAGGGCACAGGGACCAGGGCTGGGCTGTGCCAGGGCACCCTCTGGGAGCCCCGGCAGCCTTCACCGGGCAGGAGGAGAGCCCAGGGCACGGTGAACAGAGGAAAGGACTCGGGATGCCTGGAATAGTTCTGGGGGGGTTCAGGTGCTTCCCACCGGGAGCCAGCTGGGCCTGGGGCTCCTCCCAGGCTCCAGCCCAGGTCTGCTCCCAGCAGGTGTAAGCTAAATGCACACTAAACCACACTAAACCCGTGGGTCCCTGGGGTGGAGGCTCTTGCTGAGCAGTGCTAAGGGAGAGGTTTCCTTGGTTTTCCTTGTCCTGTGAATCTGTATTTGACCCGGGTACCTGTGCTGGGCAGGGGGACACGTGGGTGTCCCTGAGCTGGCAGAGGTGCTGCTGACAGCAGGACTGGGCTGGAAGCTGTGTGGCCTGTCTGCACTCCTTGCCCATTTTCTGGAGGGAGATTGGGATGGAACCACTAAACCAATCCTGTACACAGCAGTGCACTTCCAAATCAGAGATGTGTTCCCAACACTGGGAAGGTGAAGTGTGCTCCCTGTGAGTGCTCATTTCCCCACTGGACGTGACACTGGTGGCTGCTCCTCCCTGGTTTTCCAGCCCTGCCAGCCCTGCTGGGCTCAGCAGCCAGCACAGGGGCTCAGGGGGCCAGAACTGCCCTGCCAAACAGCCCAGGGCTGGGATAACCTCTGCCTGCACCCTGCTGCAGCACAGACTTTGCTCCAGCCCTACCCTGGAAGGTTCCCTGAGCCACTGCTGGCTCCTGTGCAGGCCTTGCCCTTGCACTGCCATGGTTTTCAGCTGCACGTTTGCTTAGGGACGTGCTGCACTCCCACTGAAAATAATTATCAGAGCCCGGGGGGAGTTTGAATTTCAGGCCATTTGTTTTCAAAGAATTAGAAGCAGTCTGATTTCTGTGAATTTAGGGGAAAGTTAGGATACAGTTGTGGGATTGACTCCTGAATTTGATGGACTGTCACACAAGGATCAAATCAAGCTGAAAGAAATTGAAGTTGTAGCTGTCATGTGGAATATGACAGCTGTAACTGCAGGGAGGGATGATCCAAATGGCTTGCCTTCAAACCCCTTCATTTTCCTGCTCACTTGAATCTGTTTGGACAATCTCAGGTCATCTGCTCTGTTACCTGCCACAATTACCTGTCATGGAGAATCTAGAGTCAATTTTACAGGGGGAGCAGCATTCCCAGAATATCTCAGTGTAGTTCCAGTGTATGTGGAAAAATCCCCAGAAAAAAAAATCTTTTGTTCTCCAGGCAGTTCTTTATGAAAAGTTTGAGCTTGCTCACTTACAGGGTTTAAATGATGTCTGTTTATGCAGCATTTGTATCAGAAAGGATTTACACACAGAAGGTCCCCAGGTGGGATGGACACAAAGGCCTTTTTGTGCTGGAGTCTACTGTTTGGTCCCCTTCCTTTGAATGCTTTATCCCTGGATCCCTAAATTCCATGTCCATGGGCCAGTGTGCAGCCAGGCTCACTGGGCAGGGGAACATGCAGGGTGTCCCTGCCATCCCTGGGGATCAGGGTGTCCCTGCCATCCCTGGGGATCAGGGTGTCCCTGCCATCCCTGGGGACCAGGATGTCCCTGCCATCCCTGGGGATCAGGGTGTCCCTGCCATCCCTGGGAAGCAGGGTGTCCCTGCCATCCCTGGGGATCAGGGTGTCCCTGCCATCCCTGGGGATCAAGGTGTCCCTGCCATCCCTGGGGACCAGGGTGTCCCTGCCATCCCTGGGGATCAGGGTGTCCCTGCCATCCCTGGGGACCAGGACTGCAGGGTGTCCCTGCCACCCCTGTGGTGTGCACCTCTGCATTGCAGGGGTGCGGCCCCTGTCACCCAGCACATACTTGAAACATTTCAGTGACCTTGAGTATTGAGATGCCTTGGAACAACCCTGGGACACTTTGCTTTTTCCAGTATCATTCCCTTCCTGTGAAGGGGTGGCTGAAGGGGCAGGAGGAGGACAGAGCAAAGAGAACTTTTGCAGGAACAATGCTCACACATTTAGTGCAGACAAGATTGTCACAGAATGTTCAAAGGCACATTTCTGCCTGATTTTCCTCTTCTCAGTGAAGCTAAAATAATTTCTAGTTTCATTTCTAATAATGGTTATAAGGAATGGACTGGATTCCTGTTATTGGGGTATTTTTATACCTCCCCAAACGGAGCTCTAAGTGGGTGCAAATTACCCCTGTAATTCACAGGTGTAAGTATCTGCATCCCATTATCAGAAATATTTAAAAGAAGAGTTGGTGGAGAAGCACTTGCCTGAGCAGGGCTCACTGCAAATTAATTATTCCCAAACTTCTAAATTTTTTCCTTCTCCCTCCTTCTAGAAAACAGTGGAGAGAAGCTGATGCTAAAGAAAGGTTGATTTCCTAGCCCTGGAGACTTGAACTGAACAGTTTTGGTGAGTGTTTCCCTCCCAGTTCTGTCCCTGTGCCTCAGCTGGAGCTGTGAGTCTGGGTGGAATCTCTGCTTAGAGCCCCGTAGTCCTCATTTAGCTTGTACTCAACACCTCCTCAAACAGGCTGAGATCAAAACGAGCTGCAGTTGCCTTGTTTGATGTGTGAGTGAAACCTTGAGCAGCCTGTGCTGTGCCACAGGGGTTTGTGAGCACCCAGGGGTGCTGTGCCCACGCCAGGCCCCCACTGGCAGTGTCAGAGTGGCAGCTCTGCCTGCCCTGCCCAGGGACAGCCACTCCTGCTCACTGTCGCCAGCCACCAGAGTAAAGTCAGGGTGTCCTGGTTTCAAACCATGCCCACTCTCCTGCTCCAGCCCCCCCGTGTGTGCTCATTCCTGCAGGAATCTCTGTCTGAGGAGAGCTGCTTTGCAGCAGCATGGCGTGTTTGATCCAGGGCAGTGCCACACACAGCTGGCTCAGGCTGCAGCTGGAGTGGCCTCTCCTGAGCTGAGGCCATCGAGCCCCGTGTCTGCCCCACTTGGGGCTGGGCAGGACCTGAGAGAACAGAAACAACCCATGAGTGTCACCAGCCACTTTCCAGTCTCTGTCAAAGGACAGCTCAAAATGAGGGGGGCTGACTGGCACTGCCCTCATTCCCAGTGCAGAACAAGTAAACTCAGGTAGCCAAGATGGTCACGGGGGGGAAGAACAGAGATCCCTCACAATTCCTGTCCTCCCTATCACAGAAATGCACATCCAGCTGTTCCAAATGGCAATACTCCCACTTAGAAGTGTCAGTTGGCAACAGCACTGGGGCAGTGCTAAAGAAATGATGGATTATTAAATTCTACTGAAAGGATTACAGAGCTTTCTCTTCCTTACAGCAGGAATGAATTAATGCCTGTAAGTTCTGGTAGCCAGGGATGATAAAGATACAGAACCACAGACCTTCAATAATGTTGCTGTACAGAGGTTGCTGTCTGAACTTGTAATGTCCCAGCTGGTGTGTCCATACAGTTCCAGGCAAGGGGCAAACAGAGTAAATTTTGTCCTGTGAAAGATGATCAGAACCTGAGAACAGTTTTCCAGATGAGCTGTGTTACAGACAGGCTGGAAAGACAGAGCTCTAGAAACATCAGGAAGGTGAGAAAACCTACTCCAGGGAGTTAGTCCTGTGAGCTTCCACTGAAAACTGATTGTTTTTCACCCTGGAAATTAACTCTTGGATGCTTCTTCTCCATCTTAAGTGTCCAGTGAACCAGGTCCTGAGGTTTTGATGCAGCCCTCATTCATGTCTGATTCAGTCAGATTCCCATGGAATTCTGTGAGAAAAATGAGAGATAATCTGTCATAAAAATTCCTGTGGTGTGCATGCACCACAGATAGAGATCTGTTCTGTCTGAGCCAAACTACACAAGTCCTGTAACTTCTGAGACACTGGAACAGTGCAAAGGCATTTCAGGGAATATTGACCATTGGTTTACATTACTTTTATTCCTCACACACCAGGGCTTGAGACTCAGGTGAAAGCCAGGTAGAATCCGGCTTTGGAGGGGTCAGAAAGTGAATAAGTCTTACTTTCTGGCTGCTGCAGCACATGTCTGTGGAAGAGAGGGATTACAGTTCTGTCACCTGGCCTTTAGGGCCTCCTGCAGGTGCCCATAAGGGCTGTGGGAATGAGTGCAGGGAGCTGGATGATGCTGTGCAGCCAGAGCATTTATGTCTGAATTGATTTCCACATGGAAATTTGCCTAAGTTGCTTTTTTTCCAAGACTGTCCTGGGAAAACTCCCTCCAGTGTCTGATCATGCTGACCCAACCTTCTGCAGCCTCCATCCTGCAGCCCCTCCCGTTGTGACAGCAGTGGGAATGGCCTTGGAGACATCATTTTCTCCTGAAGTGTCACTTTCTTGCTCTTCATCATTTCCCCTTTCTGGGGGCAGTGTAATTTTGAGTTGCACTGGGCCATGCCCTTAGCAAGAAGGAGTTAAATAAGCTGGCTCCTGCCTGGAATGAGGGGTGTGCAGCTCCTCTCCCCCACATTCTGCCTCTGCTCTTTATTTCTGCCTGCAGGATTTATGCTCAGCAGCTTTACTGACTCTCCTGTGCTGGTTTCAGCTCCAGCTGCTCCCATCTGCACGGGGGGATACAATTCTGTGCTGGGCTTCTTCTCTTGAAACAGCAAATTTTAGTGTAAATAGATTCCCACGTGAGAAACACCCAGGAGAGAAGGACTTGGAGACAAGTAGGGAGGTTTTAAGTGTCCCCAAAAATTCCTGAAAGCTCTCAGGAATTGCCTTTTTTCAGCAAACACTGGGAAATACTTGACAGGAACAAACTGGGAAATACTTGACCAGAACAACTCCACAGACCCCCTGGAAATGCTCATGAACCACTGATGCTCTACAAAGAACTCCGAGAACTTCACTGGGTGGTGGTTACTGCAAATGAGGAGTTGCCTCAGAGTTTGGGTGAACTTGAATTACTTAGCACAGAATGCAGAGTTTAAAAGAGAAGTTCTAGGAGATACTTTCAATCTATACATTAACCTTGATCCAATTAGAGCATTTCATATATTTGATGTTTAAGTTAGACTTAATTTAATAACACAGCTTAGAATATCATTTGAGATCAAAGATGCTGAATCCTTGAATCTTTTATCATCCTTTTAAATCTCTTCAGGCCCTTGTCAGTGCTTTAGCATTCTTTTAGGACTAGGCTGAAGCACATACAGAAATTTCCAATGTTTTATTAGAAATGATTGCTTGTCTCTGTAATGAAATGTAAAAAAGGTAACACAGTGGCCTAAAAGAAGGTGAGAGACTCTAATATTCCCTGTTAAAAATAATAAACACATTGAGTCATGAAGGGCTATGTGAGCTCATCACGTGGAGATTAGACAAGAAAAATGCTGACTGAACTCCAGTGGCAGGTACTCCAGCTCCCCAGAGGGCAGAGGTATTTTAAAAACAGGTTTTTTTCTTTCTTGTGAAGGCCTTTGTCTGTGTTATTGCTTCTGCTGATTCCTTTCCATGCAGTATCAAACTATGATGTGCTGTGGAACAAACAAAAATACACAGGAAATGTGGATTTTAAAGGAGTCTCTTCTACACTCCAGGTGATCTCAGTCCTTGATCATACTTGCTTTTGCCACAAAACCCCCTCAGCTCTGGGCTCCCAAGAGGAGGGAAGAGCTTCTGGCAGTTGTGCAGAGGAAGACACGAGGGGGCTCAGAGGCATCTCTGGGCCCCTGGGTTTGGATCTCCATCCACCCCTGGGCACTCAGACCTGCCAGGAGAAGCTGCTGCCCCTGCCCAGAGCCCTTGGCCGTGGGGAGGGAGGAGAGATCCCTCAGGACACTGTTCTCCTGAAACAAAGGGGAGTGCATTTAGAACAAACACTTTTACATGGCTCAACTCCCCCGACTGCCCCCACACTGTGCACAGTACAGGCATCTCTGACTCGCCTGAGAGGATTTTTTAAAAACTGACTTCACAAATTGGTTTTGTTTTGTTCTTGCTGTGGGGGATCAGTAGGAATGCCACAGTGAAACAAAAGGAAACACTGCTCCAGCCAAACTTTGCTCTCCCAGCCCTGCAAACCCACTCAGGCCAATTCACAGGCAGCAGCAGAACTGAGATAAAGTGTTTTAACTCCAGAGATCCCTGAAGTATTGATCTTGTGGACAGGTTGGGGAGACAGAAAGTGGTTCACTGAGGAAAGCACAGGTCTGTGCTCCACCTCAGGTGCTGCAGCTCAAAGTACAGCCCAGTGAGCAGGTTCCCAGCAGTGTCACCCCACAGCCAGCCTGGCTCTGCTGCAGAAACAAGGCAAGGGAAAACGTCATGAGCCCCATTACTGACAGAACCTGCAACCCAAGGAAATGGGTCACAGCAGGTGTGTCACGGTGTCACCCCTGATGCACAGGGGATGGCAAGTCACTCAACCCTTCCTCAGCTCCCAGGGGTGAGCTGGAACCTCACCCAGTGATCTCCTTATCTGTGGATGCACAAAGCAGGTTGAACGTCACATTTTTACTGATAAAGGAACTGAAAGGGAAGGTAAAGGCACTGTATCTTCCAGTTACTCATCCTTCCTGTAAGAACATGGAAAAAGGACTTTGATTAGGCTCTTCAGCATCTGTGTGTAGTCCTTAATCTTCCCATTCCATTCGTAGGCATTTTCCCTTTACAGAACTGTGTATAATGAGGCTCTGAGGAATTGGATCATTTGTTCACCCTATACCAACCTTGAATAAGTTTGATTTCTGTTACTTTGAATATTCATTTACAGAAGACTTGGGGTAAAGTTCAGGTACTGCCTGAATGTCATCAGGGAAGACACCGAGTGTGCAGGATTGTGCAAACCCCACGTGGTGGTGGCAAAACACCTCAGGGTGACCCAGAGGAGAGCAGCTGAGCCACGTTCAGGAAGAGGAGCACAAATTCTTTCCTTTGCCACTCAATCACATGTGTGGAGATCACAGAAGTGTCTCACAGGGCAAAGGAAGTACATACCCCCTTTAAAGTAGCTTCAGTAAAGCAGCAGCATCAGCAGTCCTGCTGAATTCCAGCTCTGTGTGTTGTGCTGTGTGTGTCTGAGTGACCCACTCCTGCTCGGTGCCACTGTCCCCTGCACTGTCCCCTGTGGGCTGAGTGCACCAGCCTTCTGGGCTCTGAGAGGGAAGGCCGAAGTCTGTCCCCAAAGGGCCAGCTACAGAAAGCGAGCAGAATTAGGCGGTGTCACTGTAGGTGTTCGGCAGTAAGTGGCTGAGTTCTTTACGTTTCGCCAGAGCGGTGTTCCCTGGCACGGGGCACAGCCCTGCCCTGAGGATACCCCGGCTCACTGCCGGACTAACCTGGCCAGGAGCCACCCGAGGGAGGTCAGACCCGCGCCTTTTGCCTGCCTGGAGCCTCTGTCGGGTCCCGGACACAAGGCTGTCCTCGGCCCGACTCCCAGCTGCGGGCGGTGCCGGGGTGTCCCTGCCCGTCTGCCGGGGCTCGCCGGGTGTAACGGCGGCTGTAACTGCGGGGCTGCAGCTCCCTCTGCTGCGGGAAACGCTCACCGGCGGCAGCGCCGTGAGCGCCGGCCCCGGGGGCTGCAGCGGGCCCGGGGTGTGCCCGATGTGCGCGGTGTGCCCGGTGTCCTGCGGGCAGTGCCCGGTGTGCCCGGTGTGCCCGGTGTGCCCGGTGTGCAGGGTGTCCCCGTGTCCTGCGGGCAGTGCCCGGGGCAGGGCCCGCAGCTCCCTCACCTCTCCGGGCACAGCCCGCAGAGCTGCCGGACCTGCAGAGACAGCTCAAATGGAATTCCAGCTGTACTGACAGTAGCACAAAAATCTGTGATGCATTTTGTGCCGTTTCCCCCAGTCCCCCGGTGGTTTCAGCACCTCACACTGCACAAGGGACAAGTACAGCTCTGCTCGTTTCTCAGGGCATTGCTGGGGCTAAAATTGCCCGTAATTAACATTCCTCATTGTCCGCGGAGCACAGGCCTTGGCTGGACTCAGGAAACCACAAAACTTTCCAGGACTTGGTGCTGAAGGCACTGGACATTCCATGTGCTTCCAGCAAAGCAGCCGGAGGCTGCTGGCCTTGTCTTGTGCCCGCCTTTCCCCATTTCCAACTCAAAGAGGGGAAGTTTGGGTTAAATATTGGGCAGGAATTGTTCCCTGGCAGGGTGGGCAGGGCTGGCACAGGGTGCCCAGAGCAGCTGTGGCTGCCCCTGGATCCCTGGCAGTGCCCAAGGCCAGGCTGGACACTGGGGACAGTGGGAGGTGTCCCTGCCATGGCAGGGGAGGCACTGGAGGGGCTTTAAGGTCCTTCTAACCCAAATCATGTTGTGATTCTGACTTAAAAGTCTGTGAAGAATCGAGATGTGATTAATAATAATAATAATAATTTTAAAAATAATAATAATGGGCAGAGCAAAGTTCTTACCTCCAAAGTTATTTTCCCCTTATGCAAAGGGAAAGAACCTTGTTCTTCTTAAAATTGCCTTTAATGTTTAGGGGCATTAATTTAACCCCTCCAAGGCTTCAAAAACAATTTGCACAGTAAATTTCTCCCTTTATATCTCAAGCTGACATCAATGCACTTGTAAGGAATATGTAGGTTTCTGCTTTGGTGTTACAATAATAACTTTCTTTTTCCTATTTACTTGTGTTTTTCTTCTCTCAGTCATAGTATGAATATAATTGTTATAGAAAGCATATTCACTGCATGAAATTTTAAATTTACATGTAGAGATGAAAACGATTTTATGAGAGACATTTGTATGCTTCCAGGCCCTTTCTCTGGGTCCTGTTGTGGACACTGGTGGCATATCTGGAAAAAATGGGTGCCTAAAAGCCACAGGAGCTGGTCTGTCCTCAGTGCAGTTTCTTTGGTTCAAAGCAGGTTTTCCCCACTGTGTGTATTTATTAGCAGTCCTGTAAAGCACCATTAGTCTTTGCTGTGATTGCTGCTCCCCCTCTGTGGCATTCCAGCTGCTGATTCACTGCTAAAGAGCAGGAAAAGGTGCAGGGGAATCATGATCAAACACCCGCTCAGGAAAATCCACAGAGGAAACACTTGGACTGAGCAGACACTGAGAAAGAAGGTATTCCACTTCACACTGTGTCAAAATGTCATTTTTGTTTCATTATAGAAAGTTGAACACAAGAAGTGTGTGCTAAAATGACTGAAGCCACTTGCCATTAGCCATGCTGATAAGTGCACTAATTCCAGAGGAAGCACTGTAGTAATTCCATGGAGTTTAATAGGCTGGTAATCAGCAGTGATTGCAGCTCAGTCTGGAAAGGAGTGCACCTGATTTGTTACTGTAGTGAGATCTTACAGCACCAAGAGGAAACATCCCGTGCCCTGTCAGTCTGGGCAGTGTGTGGGCAGTGAATTAGGCACTGACTGAGCTGGGAGTGCAGCCTGGGGCTCTGCTGCCACCACTGCCTGCCTTTGTCCATCTCCGTCCTTCCATCCATCCATCCCCTGTGCTGCTTCTCACTGCTGAGACGAGGGTCTGTGCTCTCCCATCAGCAGCACCCACAGTTCCAGTCACTGTTAGCCATGTCCCGGGATTTGTGTGTGTGGGAAGGGCTGATCAGAGCAGCTCTTTTAGCTCAATTCCTGTGTCTCATTTTTCAGTCATTCCTGCCCTGCAGGCCTTTGGGGAGAAGCTCCTTCATGGAACATCCACATTTTACCACTTCATCATGAAAATGGATGTGAACTCCATTGTATCCAGTGTGTCCCAAGCTCAGCTGGCATTTCCTCTCCCCTTTGAAGGGGTGACTGAAGGCAGGACTTGGCTCTTTTAGTGCAGGCATGTGAGCAAGAGCTGTGGGGTTTGTGACTCATATATGTTTATTTTCCTTTGTACATGCAGTTATCTTGCATATTTCTGGTGCCAGGCTTTCTGCTCAAAGCAGCTGAGCAAGAACAGAGACACACAGAGTGGATAAGTTGTATCACCAGTATAAATTTACAGGTAATTGAGGAGATGAAAAAAAAACAAACCAGAAATGCAAGTTGGAAAAGGGGTCCCTATTCTGTGCCAGGAGTCCTGGCAATGCATAAAGACAAGGACAGATGTTGCAATAACCTGATGCTCAAGAGCCACCAAACTGGGGCAGGAATCCAAACAAAAGGGAAAACGGTTTGTGGTGGTTCTTGTCACACCTGATCCACGTTCCTGACTGTCCATTCTCCTGTGTCCTTCTCCCTCTGCTGGAAGAGAGAGCTCCACAGTGCCAGAGCCTGGCAACAGCTCATGCACTGAGGGCAACTCCACAGGAGTTCAGGCTGCAATTTCAGAAGGGAAAATCCTTCTCTATTCCCAATTACAACGTGCTTTGTCCTTAATTTTTGGGGGGTTATTTATTATTTCCTAAGTAAATTCAGTTAAGTAGTAAGGATTTCCCTACTTTAGAAGATCTCATGGCCTCTTCAAAATTCTGTTATAATTAGTTCAAGACTGTTTTCCTGAGAGGAAACCTTTCCTTGGCTGCAGGAATGTTGGCTCCACTTCCCTGGAATCTTTTAGCAGTGTAATATCTCCTGACAGGATGCAGGTTTTGGAGTGATTGCTCCAGGCTTTAGCAGAGCAAGATACAGGTCTGGGATTTCTGGCATTGCTGCATGTCCTGGGAGCTTTGTCAGAGATTGGGTTCCTTGATTCCAGGGGCTGAACTTTGGCTCCAGAAGTTGTTTTGATGTTCTCATTCTGCTTTTAGGGAAATTATCCTATGTTTGGGGAGGCAAAAATAGAACAAAAGCTGCTCAGGATTGTCAAGAAGCACTAAAATCGATACATCGGGACTGAACAAAGCAGAAGTGCAGCACAGCCCTGTCTCCCCAGCCCTCACTAATCCCAGCTTTTGGCAGAGGTCACTGTGTGTGATGGAGATTAATGCTCCTTTAATTGTTCTGTTCTAACCTTTACTGAGAAGTGCAGGGCTGTCCTGAACATGTGATGTCAGCCTTGCTGTCTGAACTCAGGGAAGTCTTACACGGGTGAAAACGGGGAGCCATGAACTGGGCATTCCTCAACAGTCATAAAAGCAACAAATGAGCTGCCTATGAGCAGAGTGAAGGTTCAGATTCTTCAGTGTTGTCATGTGAGACACTGTAAAGCTTTGATTTTCTTCCTTTGATCATACCAGAACCTCCTCTCACACACTGCAAATTCTTCTGTAATTTTGTCTGAACAATCCCACTTGAAATCCCAACAAGCACAGATGTTCAGGCAGATTTCTGAGCAAGAATGAATAATGAAAGTTAATTATGTTCTACAATGTCCCATTTGGAGCTGTCAGCTTGTTCTGAGCACTGCTTTGAGCTGTAGTGGGCTCTGGGCCCTTCTGAACGGGTTATGGTACAGAAGACAACCACGGGTACTTCTTTCTTCTGTTTGTGGCTGACAGGGAAAGGTTTCCTGCTTGGGAAGGTGCTCTGAGGCCTCTCTGCATTCAGCAGGAGGCTGTGACTGCCAGAGGTGACAGAAGGTCTTTAAAACTTCTCCTCCAGCGGCCTGAGGTGGCAATGCTGATTTCTGATGGCAGTTTCCTGTTGCAGGGGATTCCATAGAGAAGCTGTGGCTTCAGGCAGCCCCTGTCACTGTTGTCACTGTCTGTCCCCTGGTGGCAGTGCCCCCATGTGCCCACGGCAGCTCTGCCTCTGGCTGGCCTCACCCTGAGTGGATCTTATTTGGAAACAGATCAGAAAAAATGATCCATGATGGGAAAATGAGCGTGGAGGAAGTCAATAAGAAGCAAAAATCTCCCCCCATATTGTTCCTGCCCTAATCCAAGCCCTCCTCGGGGCATTGTGGTGTTGTAGGGAGAGAGTCCCTTGCCTGCTCCCATCCAGCATGTGAGCAGTGAGGAAAGAAGGAAATGTCCATGGAAATGACTTCACTGTTTCCTGTCCATGATGTAAGGACAGTGTTTTTATTCTTGACCTTGGAGAATGCAGTTTATAAGGCACGGTGGGTTTCTCCTGGGAGCACAGTCAATGAGTGAAGGATCTTTCTCTCAGTTTTTCTTGGCTCACTGTGGAGAACTGAATTTTGCTGCCGTGGGTTTATCTGGGCAGGGGGTGGAGGGAGCAGAGTGAGGGTGGTGGGGAGCAGGGCAGTGTGTGCAGACCCCGGCAGTGCAGCCCTCAGGGGATGGTGAATTCCCCACTGGGGTCTGACACATCTGTGGCCACTGAGCACACGGGAGGGAGCACTGCTCTGCCAGCAGCAAAGGGTTCTGGCAGCCCTGGGCAGGAGCACAGGGCTCTGCTCATTTGCACTGCAGATGTTCCTTCTGTTGTTTCACCTGCAGCTTGTTTTGTAGCTTGCAGTTGTGTTGGGACATCGTGTGCCATTTTCTGTGCCTTTGGGAAGCCGCTGGCTCCAGTTTTTCTGGATTGTGAGATAATTTCTACTGGAATTTGGCTTAGCCATTTTGTTTCCTTTTTCTGCTTCGATGTCTTTTCTCTTAAATGTCTTCCTAACATTTATAGAGACCAATATTTATTGTCTGCTCTGGCTGCAGTGCTGCACTTGCATTAAGTGCCCAAGGCACCCCACAGGGAGTTGCTGCTCTGATCAGGATTTGCTGTTTGATTGAAATCTTTTCAATGGAACACAAGTAGGCATTTAGGATTCCTACTACATCTGCAAGGGGCCTTGGCAATGCTCAGTGCTAAATCCATCCTGTGCTTAAGGAGTTCACAGTTACCATTGTCATGGTGACCTTTGCTGTCGTCCTCATTCAAATCTGGCAGGAGATAAAGGGTGGAACAGTTCTGAGAAGCAGAGGAGAATAAAACCAGCTCATTAATATTTCACTGAAGAGTGGCAAATGAAATCACAGTTACTCCCGTGAATTCTCTTATCGGCAGGCAGAATGGAGTGGAGAGATCCTGGCACTGGCAGAGGGTTTTTGGTAGGAAGAATGCAGTAACACCTTCTGTTTGAACAGATCTGGGGGGTTTAAGAGATGTGCTCTCTTTGAACAAGGAGCTGTGCCAAACCTGACCAGCTCCCAGGTCTCCCAGTGCCTGTTGCTGAAGGTTAGAGATAGTCAGTGATATCAGAACATTGCCTAAGATCTTTGTTCTGTTGAAATTGAAATTGAGGACTGAAGGGAGGCTGGGCATTGTCAAAGAAATGGGAACTTTCCTGTCTCAAAATAGGATAGCGGACAGGACACTCTCAGGGGCTCAAAGACCTGTGATGTCTTCCCTGTGAAAAGGCTTCTGGCAGGTCTTTCAGAGGCAGTGATATATGAGACATTAAAATAATAACAGAATCTGATTCAGGAGCCAACTCAATTTCAGAACACTGTGCTACTGGATGTGGTCAGGTCCTGGTGGAACACCAGAACAGGAGGGAATAATACAAAATCTGCAATAAAAGCACTGGTAAAATGGCCAGGAAAACAAAATTACTGCACCTTTTCCTATGAAATAAATCTCTTTTCTGTCCCCTAAGGCTTGTTTTCTGCCATTTGTGAGAAAGAAAGGCCCATTTTGCCATCTAATGCAGCTTACTCCAAATGAGTTTCAATTTTCTCGAGACTATGAAATTTTTTGCAGATCCTAACAACTTCAGGAATTCCAGTAGTGAAAGCTTTTGATGGGACACTGAAAATGGAGTTATCTAACTTAGGCTCTGGGTCTAACAGTAACCTACTTTTCCAATGCATCTGGCAGCATCTGGGCATGTAATCCTGGGCAAAAAGTGCTCCAGGTGACTAAAAATAATGCCAGCACCCCACCCCAAAAATAAAGACATCATTTTGGGCTTGGACTTAACCGTTTATCTTTGAGGTTAATAACTGTATGCTAAAGAAAGTTGCATGTTTGCATTCATTTCTGCACACATAGCAGTGAAGTTAAATTTAGTTTATAAAAAAACCCACCAAAAATCCTATGTAAGCATACAAATCAGGCTGTTTTGTGAAGCTCAGTAAACATAAAGGAAGCAGCATTTTAATCAAAATGAGGAATTGCATCCTAATCACCTCTCAGCACATGCATATTTCATAAGTACCTGTTCTGCAAAGCAAAGGCTGTGTAAGGGGCTGCTGATCCTTGTTCCCATTCCTCAGCTCCCCAGCACAGAGCAGTGTCTGTCTCTGCAGGAACCCAGGGGCCATACCTGTTAATGTGGGACATGTTGGGTGAAATAAAATAGAGTAGCACCATGCTGTGGTGAGGAGCACAGCCCACTCTGCTCCTGCTCTGCCATCTGGGGGGCACTTGGGTCCCCCTTTGTCCCCAGATAGTGCTCTCATGAGGGGCCTGGGGCTCCCTTGGAGGAGCTGGGTGTGCCCGGGGTCCCCAGTGGTGGCTGTTTTCCCAACAGTGACACTGAAGGAGCCTCCACTTCCCTGTGAACAGAGCCCAGCTTGTCATCAGCCCCAGGGAATGAGATAAACATGTGAATTGACAAGATTCAGTGTTTGAAAATACTTGGGCTTCTTCTCAAGCATTAATTATTTCTCTTCTCTTTCTCTGAAACCTTCATCTCTGAGGCAGTGAGCCATGGTTTCCATCTGGGCTGATGAAGAAAGATGTTCATGGCAAGGCTTCCCATAGTCCCTGGTAGCCTGCTGACACTCTGTCCTGCCTGTGCTGGCACTAAGCCTGGCTTCTGCAGTCCCTGTCACAGTCTGAGTCTCAGAAACCACAGACCAGAGAGGCTGCAACTGTCCCTGCAGCTGACAGGCTCTTTGCTAAGTGTGATTTTGTGGTGTTTGGGAGGCTTCCCCTCACAAGCTCATTAAAATATTCATGAGTTCTTTCTCTTGACTGGAATAATTAATAAATGCTTGATGTCAGTGGCACAACTCTGCACGTCCTTTCTGGATGGACCTTTCAGTATTCCTCATGTTCCCAATGTGAACCCTCCTAACCAGAGTACAGCCCCAGGGCAGAGCTTTGCCCTGTCAGATGTTCATCCTCTGAGCATTCCCTCCTCAGGGCTGTGGGGCTCTGTCCCCTGCAGAGTGGGGACTCTGGCCCTGCCAGGGCTCTTCCCGAGGCACATTCCCAGGAATTACAGCTGGAGGCAGCCCTGGAACCCGGGGCTGAAGGTTCCCCATCAAATGCAGGGTGTAGGTAAGAGCAGTGCTAACCAGCCCTGTTCTTACACAAGTTCCTTGTTCTCTACAGGCAGAATTTGGTTCCAGAGCTTTCAGCCTGTCATTAAAACTCAATTTGATCACAGCTCCTGGGGCTGAATTTCCCAATTGCTCCCTCTGCCTTCCTTGGAGCTGAGTGGGACAGAAGGTGATGGGGAAGTAAAGATGGAGCAGTGAAGGGCTGAGACAGCCCACAGCAGAGCTGTGGCAGGGAAATGTGCAGTGTTACACAAGGCTCATGCAGCCATTAATTTTATTATTATTGGAGAATGTGCAGTTTTACACATGGCTTTTGCAGCCATTAGTTTTATTATTGTTGGAGAAAGTTCCATATACACAGCTGATTTTCTGCTCCTTCCAGATGAGGTCACAGCTGGGTCACTCCAAGCATCTGCCATCTTCTTTTTCTATTCCCTCCCTTGAGAAAGGGATGACAGTTTCTTCAGCAGTTTGGATTCTCTGTTTACCCTCCCTGTGCAGTTTCCCACAGGGGGATGGTGTGGTGTTCCACACTGCACAACATTGGCGTGTTCTCCAACATGCCACAGACATTCCAGAGCAGGAGTGGCTCCTGGGCAGTGTGGCATGGCTGGGGTTGCTCAGTGTGGCTGTGACCTCACTGACACACTGGGTTACAGGTGTCCTACTGCTGCTACAGCCACACAGTAAAGCCAAAATCCCTCCCTGGTGCTGCTCCATGGGTTCCACCCCCAGCCTGCTGGGCTCTGTGTGAAGGCAGGCCACAGGGGAGGTCCCATCTCAGTGGATTTTCTCTTTGGGACCATTCCTGAGCAGGGAGAACTCACAGCAGGATGAGGAATAAATCCATGTACAGTGAGGAACAGTTCTGGTGCTGGACCCCCAGCATGCAGGGGCTGATGGCAGGAAGGGAAGAACAGGCTCTGAGGAATCCCCAGCCCCCTGCCTGCCAAGGACACCCACCGAGGTGCCTTCTCCTGTCTCCAGGCCTCTGCACCATCCTTGCCTGGGTCTTTTGGGCACAGCTCTGTTACTCCATTCCAGCCCTGGTTCTTTAGAAAATTCAGGACACGGGGGGCAGTGATAACTGGAGGAAATCTTCACCACATTGTAGTTATGATAAAAGCTGCCACAGAGAGTGGCAAGGTGCAGCTCAGAACATAGATACACTGTGTGAGATGACAAACTGAGTAAGTCACCTGCCTTGAATGGGGCAAGGCAATAAATGTGCCTTTCTTCCCAAGAGCACGGATGGACATTTCCCTCCAGACACAACCAGGGGGCCCAGGATGGGCTGCTCTGCCCGCAGGGTCAGAAAGCTGCAGAGAGGCAGAGGAGGAAAGGAAGCAGGGGCAGGGAAAGGTGTGAGGAGGAAGATCCTGGGGGAACTCGCAGGAAGTTCGTGTTGCTGTCTGCAGTCGGGGCAGGGTGCCTGTGATGCCTGAGGTACAGCAGAACAGCCTTGCAGCCCCTGATGGGGCTCGGATTGGGCTGTGAGGAATGAACGTTTCCAGACCCCCAGCTGGGCTGAACGAGCAGAAGGCACATGCCAGCGGGTGCCTGGCACAGCTCCGTGCTGTTCCCGAGGGTGACCCTGGGCGTGTCCCGAGCATCCGTGTGCCCGTGGCAGTGCTGGGGGGCACAGAGCCCGTCCTGCATGCCCTGAGCCCGTGGGACTGCCAGTGCTGGGGGGCACAGAGCCCATCCTGCATGCCCTGAGCCCGTGGGACTGGCAGTGCTGGGGGGCACACAGCCCGTCCTGCAGCCCCTGAGCCCGTGGGACTGGCAGTGCCGGGGGGCACACAGCCCGTCCTGCAGCCCCTGAGCCCGTGGGACTGGCAGTGCCCGAGGGCAGAGCCCGTCCTGCAGCCCCTGAGGCCGCAGGGAATGCCAGCCCTGCAGCCCGTGTGGCAGCCCGGGAGCAGCTCGGGGCTCCGGGAATGACATCCTCGGCTGACATCAGCTGCCGCTGTTTGCATTGGATTGCGGGGCCGGCCCGGAGGTGTGGCTTGGCGGGGACCCTGCTCCGGGCTGCCCACACAGCCGGGAGGGAGCCGGGGCTGGCAGCGTCCGTGTCTCCATCGTGCCGGCAGCGGCTCCTCCCTGCTGCAGCTCCGGCAGCGCGGGGCGAGCCCAGCAGCCTCTCCTGCGGGGTGTGAGCCGGAGCACAGCCCGTGCTCTGCCCGCCTCCAGCCGCGCTCCTGAGCGGGGCAGTGCCCGCCATCCTTAGGGGAATGGCATGGGGACACCTCAGCAGCCCCAGTTCACCGTCTGCCAGCGCGGGAACCGTTCTGAAGAATTCCGGGGGTCTTTTTCAGCACCTTTGCTGCTTCATTGTTGCCTGGCTTTTTGAGAGCGTGAGTTGTGGTCGTTAGGGGTGCTGCCACCTGAATATTTCTTCATCAGATGCCACAAAAGAGAGTCTAGGAAAACAAAGAAACTTGTGATGTGGAGCTGACAGTTCTGGTTTCAGCTGGTGAAAACTTGCAGGATCAGTGAGAAGGCAAAGAAAAAAATGCCCAGGACAATGTCGGTAACTCCTGGTAATTTGTCACTCAATGGGACCAGCTTCTTCACTGAGAATCACAGCATTGTGGACAAACCCAGTGAGCAGAGAACTTGGAATGTCTTTCTGTTCTGCTTGACTTTTGCCATTGCACTCCCAGCCCTCCTGGGCAGCATTTATTCACTGGTTTCCCTGCTGAAACTGCAGAACAAAAGCACGGTTTCGATGATTGTGACCTCTTTGGCAGCAGATGATCTGATCAGCATCGTGCCAGTGATTATTTTCATGCTCACGCAGTGGTCGAGCGAAGCCCTCCCCCAGCCTCTGTGCATCACCTCGGCGTTTTTGTATTTATTCCAGGGCATTTCTAGCAACCTGAAAGGGTCTCTTATAGTTTCTTACAACTTCTACACCCTCAACACGTCCTGGACCCTGAGGTGCAGCTCCTCCAAGCGTCGTGTGAGCGTGGTGTGGGCCATCCTCACCATCTGGACTGTCAGTCTGCTGCTGTGCGTTTTGCCTCTCTGTGGCTGGGGCAGGTACATCCGCACGTCCTGGGGCTGCTTCGCCGACTGCGGCAGCTCCTCCATCCTGTTTGTGCTGGTTGTGTACTCGCTGTGCTTGTCCCTCGTGGCAGCGCTGGCCGTTCCCCTGTCGCTGCGGCTGCTGTGCTCAGGTGAGCCACAGCTGCTGCCCGCCGAGCGCCTGCGGGGCTCTGCAGCCTTCACCTCCCCCGGGACACCCCGGGGCTGCGGGGCTGCTGCCCCTCCGCTGGCACTGCTGGACGCTGGGGATAAAAGCCTGCAGCCTCTCCCAAACCCGGAGGCGGTTTTTGGGAAGGGCGTGGCTGAGAGCAGCGCACACAGCAGGAGCTGCACGGTGGGCTTTGCCCAGAAACGATTCTCGCTGGTCCTGGCACTGACCAAAGTCCTTCTCTGGCTCCCAATGATGGTAAATTCTCAGCTGCCTTCACTTTCCAGTGCTCACTTACATTTCAGTGGGATGTCACCCGTGGGCCATGGATTGAAAGAGATGAACTGTGGCCATTGCAGTTGTTCCTCGTAGTGTAGTTGTGCCAGCAGAAGTCTTCTCCAGCAGCTCTGTGTCACTGCATGAGTTTAACTGGTGCCCAGTGGCTTTGGCAGAGCCTGGTTCATCTCTCTGACACTCTCTCGTCACATCATTCGTGTCATGTCAATACCAGGAGAAGTGAGGTCCCCCTTTGGCACTGCCAGCTGTGGGACAGGGTTTGCTCAGCATTCTGGGGCTGGGGACTGAGCTAAGGGCCCCTCTGTCCTGTCCTCTGAGACACATCCTTTGGGTCAAAAAATAGGAGTTTGGTAGAAAAGTGCAGTTTACAAAGTTGTACCTTTGTAAACACTGTAGTGTTGGGGCAGGAGGGAGTGCTGTTGTCTGCATGTGTGTGTGTTTGGGAACAGGAACCTGGGAAAGGCACCTGTGGGGAACAGGGAACAGCTCTGGGCACTCACCCCTGCCCTCGGGTGTGTGAGCCTGGGGCTCCTGAGTTCCACATGGGACTGGCTGGCACTGGGAGCTGTATCCATATTAACTTCAGTGAGGGCTCTTCTGAGAAACATGCCATGAGAGGAGAGCAGTCAACATGTTTCCTCTGCTGTCTGCTAGAGACAGAACTGTTGTCCTCAGCAAACACTAATGACAATCTGTGTCTTACAGTGGTGGCATATTCACAGCGAGATGTTCTCTTTGTTCCTGGAAGCATCTCATGTACCCAGAGTGATTTAAATTTCAAAATGCTCTGCCTTTCAGACACAGGTGGCTGTCCAGTACATCACTGGGCTGCAGAGCCTTTCCTTTGAGACCCTGAGCTTCCTGCTGACCGTGCTGGCTGCCACAGTCACCCCGGTGTTTGTCCTGTCACAGCACTGGCTCCACCTGCCCTGCGGCTGCATCATCAACTGCAGGAGGAGCTCCTATGCAGTGTCTGCACAAGATGCCAAAGGTAAGGGTGGAAGCCTTGCCTTGGTGTTACACAGGTTGCCAGACCTTCCCTGGTCACCTTCTTGGCATCTTCTAGAGCCCTGTTTTATCTTGGGCTTTATGTAAAAATAGCTGCAGGAACAGAGTGGGTCGGGTGGAGGGGACTCACAGGGATCATCTGGTCTCAACTGCAAATGTTAAGGGCTGAATATTTCTGAGATGTGGGAGTTGTTTCCCATTCTCTGGAGTGAAAATCCTCTACCATCAGTGGACGAATTCCTGCCATTCCCTGCTTGTTCAGGGAGAAAGAACTGCTGAATCTTAGAGAAAAGCCATCCTCAGTGCATGGCTTTCCCTTGCTTTAAGCACATTACCCAGGTGCAGAATGGCTCGTGCTGCCCCTGCTGCCCTTTCAGCCACTTTCCCAGAGAGAACGGCTGCAGCTCATCTAGAAGGCAGCTCCTTCTCAGAAGTCTTTCTTCTCAACAATTCACTTTTTTATGGAGGGAAGATTGCCTATTTCCAGCAGGAGCTGGATAATTTATTCCATGTTTTAGCACATCATTTGTGTTTGTAATCTCATTTTCCTTTTTGGTCTCAACTCCTGACACGGTTTCTTTCCTTCCCGCTTAGCCAAGCGCGGCAGGTTTGAGTTCAAGCTGTCCTTCCAGAGGGGCTATGGAATGTACAGGATATCCAGGGAGAGCCCTCCCCACGCCAGCAGTGATGGGAGATCCACATCCTACCACAGCCTGGTGAGCTCTGGCTGCGAGGAGCCTGCCGGGGGCACTGACAGCGGGGTGCTGCCCGTGGCACTGGGACATGGCTCCTGGGGCACCCCTGGGGACACTGGGCCCCCACGGCCCCCTGCTGCCTCCCAGGGCCAGGAGGGCACAGACTGTGGCCCTGCAGCGTTCCCTGAGGGACCAGAGTGGAGGCTGTTCCATGAGGAGAGCCACACACCAGAACTCTCCGACTGGGAGTGGTGCCGGAGCAGATCCGAGAGGAACCCTCGGCAGGTAAAGGAGGAATTTATTCTTTTCTGATAACAACAGTTTCCTTATGAAACAGGAGTGATTTTTACTGACATTGAGACTTCTATTAGTCCTGGTTTTTAGTAAAACTCATTGTATAAAGTTTAGTAACCACAGACCTATTTGTAGGGGCTGATCCTGCAATGATTTCTCACTTGTCTTCTTAATCACAGGGTTTTCTTATTTTGTGTGCACCTGCATGATTTGTGTATGGTAAGAAGTAAGTATGAATTATGTTACTTTATCTTAATGGATAGGAAGTTTCTCTCCAAAAGATGACATTTTCCAGGGAATTCCACTGTGGAACTCAGTGGCCCTTGAGCATTCCAGCAGGTGGGAGTGGGGTAGGAGCCCACATGAAGTCTGTGAGACAGGAGCTCTGGGAGGCTCCAGGTTGGAAGGGATCTCTGGAAGTCACCTAATCCAACCCCCTGCTCCAAGCAGGGTGACTTCAGAGCCAGGTCAGCTCGTGCTTGGCCTTTGCACACACAGGAGATGGATAAGATGTATTTTGTATTAAAATACGGGAATGTCTCTCCAGCTGATAAACACAAGTTTATCATCTGAGTCACAGTAGGAATTTGGCTGATATTTCAAATATGACTGATCATCCCTTT
This sequence comes from Argya squamiceps, assembly GCA_037834095.1. Taxonomy (NCBI): domain Eukaryota; kingdom Metazoa; phylum Chordata; class Aves; order Passeriformes; family Leiothrichidae; genus Argya; species Argya squamiceps. The sequence continues at coordinate 737,349 of JBBMKD010000013.1, read as the reverse complement.
CATAAAAAAAACAATGCTCACTCTGTTGCAGTGTGCAGAGATGAATTCCTGCATTTGGGGGCAAGAGGAAGTGATGACTCAGCCTGTTTAATCAACCAGTTCCTGCCAAGGCCTCATGTGCCATGTAATCACTGTATCAGGTTCATAACGGTGGCTCTCCTTGCAGGAGTTACCAGATGATGTTTTAAAAAATACATATTCCTTTTCCCATGTCCGCTGGTGCCAGTGCAGCTGCAGCCCCAGGAGTGCAGCAGGTATGAGCAGCTCTTTGTGAGCACCTGGCAGAGACTGCCCGGGGTTGTTTCAGGTGCCCTGGGGCCTGGTATGGCACTTTTGGACTCTTCCCTTCTTGCATTACAAAGAATCACAACTCATCCACTTCTGACACCTTCCCAGGCATAACCCAGTGCCAGGCACTAAAGCTCCTGTGGGGTAAAAGTTCCAGGCTTTGGAGTCCCAGCTCTGCCTGGTTCTGACATTCAGCAGGAGCTGCCAGAGCTGCACAGCTGACATTTGCTTTGCAGCTGGGAAAGGGCAGAGTGTGAAACCTCTGCAAGCTTTGTAAAAATAACTTTAATGCATTGCTCACGTTTATGTTGGATGAAAGATCAGTTTGGGCCACACATTAATAAGCTATAGTCTAAGTCTAAGAAAAGTCACTCTGTTCCCTCACTCTGCATTTCCCCGTGTGTTAATGAAGGAGACTCCCCCTGGCACTGATTGGCCACATCCTTGTGCAGGGAATACTGGGGTTCTTCTGAGAGTCCACAGTACAGGGCTTCTTACTGGAGTGCTGCTGATTTTCTCTTCAGGAGGAGAAGCTGCAAGAACTGGCAGTAGGAGGGAGAGCAGCCATCCCCACGGATGTGGGATCAGTAGGTTTGGCTGAGCTGTTTGAAGAGCAGGGTGCCAGGCAGGACTCAGGATACCTTTGGTTTCCTCTGGAAGCTGTGGGCTTGGAGAGTGGCACTTCCTTGGGGTGGCAGTAATGACTGTGGAGCTGGTGCTCTCTTCATTGTCTGTTCTGTGAGTAGAGCTGCTCCATCAAAGTGTTTTCCCTGCAATAAAAGTGGCATGAGAGAATGAGGCAGCAGGGTTTATTGAATACATGATAGGATGGCTGTAATGGAAAGGGAGAGAGAAAATTGTACTTGTCATTGTTAACTCCTGCTCAGCTGCATTTTGAAAAATACCTTCAACATCTCATAAAATCCCCTTGTATCTCCCTTCCTAAAGAGATTGAGTGTAAATATGTCATGTCTTATTTTGTCTGTGCTTCAGTGCCCTCAGGCAACAGAAATCTCCCAGGCTGGCAGTTTGTTCCAGGCTTGCTGATTATTTTTCTCTGCCTCATCTGTGGGTTGCCTCAAGGAAGCTCTTTGGAGAGACTCTGCACAGGATCTATTTATGTGCCCTGTAAGGAGAGAGAGGGGGAGGCTGTGCAGGTGACCTCACTGAGGCAGGAGTATTTTAACATGAGGAATACTCAGCATCTCACTCGCTGCAGGAGAGTTGTGAACATTCCCTCAAGCACCAGGACCAGCACAGAAGCTGAGTTGGGGATGGCCTTGAAGGTTCTCATTGCTCCCCACTGGCTGTGGGAACTGCACCACCTGCACCCTGCTGGTGTGCTGAGCTGCTCCCATTGGGGCTCTCTCTGCTCAGTGGTTGGAGCTTCTTCCTGGTTTCCACTGAGGTTCCTGGGGCTGGAAAATCCATGTAACATTTCACCTTCATCCTCTCCCTTGGCTCCCACAGGCACGTGCACTCTGTGTGATGCTTGCTGGCTCCCTGCTGCAGTTCTGCTGCCTTTGGCTCCCTCTGGAACTGCAGAGGAATTGTGAGAGCAGAAACATTTGCCCAGGAGCTCCATCCAGCTCCTACAGCCCTTCCCTCCAAGGTGTCCTCACCTGGGCTGCTCTGCTGCACCTCCTGGTACTGACTGATACAACTCCAGGTCTGTCTGCACTGGGCAGGCCAAGGGCAAGTGCTGGGCTCAGGCCATCTGAGGGGAGCTTGTCTCTTCTGCCATACCCCCTTGGCTCTGCATTTACTGCAGTCAGCCTCAGAAAAGGCAAAGCATTGCAGTAATTAATTTCACTGCAGCTAATTTGAGTATCTAGGGAAGGAGAAGACTAAGCCTCTATTTTAAAACAAACAGAAAACTCACTGTCTCTGGAAAGAAAAAGCTGGGATCCTTACTGGAAATACTCTAAAAATAGCCCTTTTCATCTCAAGCTGTGTTTGACCAAAGCAATTAGGAATGCAAACTCCACAGGGCTGTTTTGGATTACTGGTTTTCTGTTTGGGAAAGGCAGCATGGCCCAGTGGGAGCAGCATGGACATGGCACAACCTGTGTGTGCTCGGGGTGCTGCCCCTGTGCAGAGACTGTCCAGGGAGGGGGAGCAGACTCAGTCCCTCTGGGCCTCACTGGGACACTGCTGGCCTGTCCCAGCAGGAGGAGCAGAGTCCAGTCCCTCTGGGCCTCACTGGGACACTGCTGGCCTGTCCCAGCAGGAGGAGCAGAGTCCAGTCCCTCTGGGCTTCACTGGGACACTGCTGGCCTGTCCCACGGCCTGTGGAACCAGCAATTGTGAGGGACAATCTACAAAGTGCCTCATGCTTGAGTCTGTCACCAGGCATTGCAGAACCAGCTGGGATGGAGTCCGTGTCCCACTTAACCCCCAGCCACTGCTGTGACCATTTCCAAATGGAAATCCAAATGGAAAGAGCCTCTTCCAGCTGCTGTGGGGCTCAGATACATCCCAGCCTTCCCTGTGGACAACATCCTCCCTGGTGAATCCAGCCCAGCCCCTGCTCAGGCAGAGGGAACAGGACAGGGAGCGGGTCCTGACCCACAGGGACGGTGGGGCAGGTTCTGCCCCATGGCAGCCACAGCTGCTCCCTGTCTTCTGTGGGCTCTGGAAGGTGGATGTATAATTAAACAATGAGGGGATTTTTTTGCTTGATGGATTCTGCAGAGGTTTCTCTGCTCAGAATGCATCAGCATTTCATAAGGAACAAGGACATTTGTGATTTACTTCACTGGGATTTTTTTGTCTTTGCTGGTACAGGGAGCTCTCTGGTGAAATCCCTGTCCCAGATTCCAACAGGCAGAACATTCTCCAGGCATTGTGGGCACGGGGGGATGCCCTGAGGTGGGGAATGCTCTCCACAAACAGTGGGACTTGCTGAGGGCAGGGCTCGGAGCTGAAGGCAAAGAGCTGAACTGCAGGAACTGTGGGAGTGGGAAAATACTTCACAGGATGTACCAGTAGAGTCTGGTTTGCTGATGGATTCCTATTTATTGCCATGGATGTGTCATGAGAAGCAAAAATGGGTATTTAATAATGCTATCAAGGACAAGATAGAGGTAATTTTCTGTTCTCATTAATAATAATTTATACTGAAAGTAATTCCAGTAATAATCAGTGTGACCTGGCTGTACCCAAACCCAGGATAAATGCATTTATCCCTCCCTTGGGCCCCATAACCACGGGTTTAGTCCCAGCACTTGTATCCACAGTGCTCCCCAGAGCACAGCATTGTGATTTGCTGGGACAAATGGATTCTGTACTTTAGAAACAGGTAGAAGTGTCTGGAATTGAATATTTCCTCTGGAACAGTTCCAGTGGGAAATGACAGCATTCAGTGTCTCCCTGGTTAGTGACTGGGCAGTGGCATAGGAGACTTGATGGATCTTTTTCACTTGAACAGTAACTACTGATTTCTCAAGAGAAAGCTTTAGAAGACTTTCAGGAAGAGGCACTAAGTGATTGGGAAATGTCTCGTTCTCCAGACCTGGAGTGTTCATTCCAGCAAGTGGAGATTGCTCATTCTCCCTCCAGGTGCCTCCTGTTCAGTCTGACAAATCAATGAGTGTGATCAAACAGGACATAACCTCCCTCTGAAAGAATCAGCTTTATTTCAACTCTGTTTTTCATATTCTGTAGATTCCATAGTGAGTCACAGTCACTTGGGACTTCATACACTACGGTGTAAAATAACACAAAAAGCTTCTTGCTACCCTTTCAAGTGGTAACTACCAAGTGTCTAAAGTTGTGCAAGGAGCAGGCAGTAGTAGGAGCTAACAGAGCCCACTTGGCGGGTTGGGGATGGATTTTTGGGCCGTGCCGAGCACTAACACGCCGTGCTTGTTCCCTGCAGCGAGCAGCCCTGGCCGTGCCCCTGTGCGCCTTCCAGGGCACCGTGTCCCTGCAGGCGCCCTCCGGGAAAACGCTCTCCCTGTCCACCTACGAGGTGAACTCCGAGGGCCACAAAATAAGCCCCACGGCCAAGAAAATCGAGGTGTACCGCTCCAAAAGCGTGGGGCACGAGCCCAGCCCGGGGGAGCCCCGGGACACGTTCGCCGACACGAGCGTTAAGATTCACTTGGAGGTGCTGGAGATCTGCGCCAACGAGGAGGCGCTGGACACCGTGTCCATCATCAGCAACATCAGCCAGTCCTCCGCGCAGGCACGCTCGCCCTCGCTGCGCTACTCCCGCAAGGAGAACAGGTTTGTGTGCTGCGAGCTGGGGGAAAGCGCCTCCTACTCCCTGCTCATCCCCTCGCACAGCCCCGGCAGCGACTTCAGCATCTCCATCCCGGACACCGTGGAGGCTCATCGGCAGAACAGCCAAAAGCAGCACTCGGCCAGGGCGGGCTACCAGGAGGAGATCCAGCTGCTGAACAAAGCCTACAGAGAGCGGGAGGAGCAGGGGAGCAGCAGCTAGAAGTATTTAATCTACACAGACAGACAGTGCTGCCCCTGGCTCAGGCTACCCGAGCAAATACAGGATCAGCTGGTTGTTTCCTATCATACGAATTTTATTTGGGTGCACTGTTGAACCAGTTCAAACTGTTAATGCTGTATCAAGGGGATAACAAATACTCAAGTGCTTTACCGCTTTCCATAGTGGATTTTAAGTTATTTATTTATATACTTATTTATTTGAGGAACACGTGTGTCTAAAGGGAGTCAAATAAAGTCTCAAAGCCCCAGCTTTGGTGTTTGTTGGCACTGGGTGGCGTGCCTGCAGGAACCTGTGGAAATGAGGGAGCGCTCCACAGGTGGGAAGGTGCAGCAGTTTTGATTCACTTGCAGTCCTTGTCAACATCTAAGTCGACATAATACTCGAAATACTTTTCTATCACCTGGACATCACTTCAAGCTCATTAGCTGCTCTTTGTTTCACGGACTGAGTCTCTCTTCTTGTTGATTAGGCCTGAAAGTATATGCAGATCAAACATTAAAAAAACGATACATATTCCCCATTCTGCAACACAACGACTCGAACCGGGACCCTCCGGGCCGGGTCGGTGTGAGGACTCGAACCGGAAGCCTCCGGGCCGGGTCGGTATGAGGACTCGAACCGGGAGCCTCCGGGCCTGGTCGGTGTGAGGACTCGAACCCACGGTCTACGGGTCGGGTCGGGTCAGTGTGAGGACCCGAACCCGGGGCTGAGGGCCGGTTTGGCGGGGCCGGGACTCGAACCCGGAGTTGCCGGACGCGCTGCGGGCGGGCGGGCGGGCGGAAGTGCGGCGGCGGATGAGGCGGGCGTTGCCGGCGGATGAGGCGGGGCCGTGCCGGGCCGATTGAGCCGCGCCGGGCCGGGCTCTGCCGG
>JBBMKD010000013.1:714615-727797 GCA_037834095.1 Argya squamiceps | reverse complement strand
TTCCCCCCTTTTCCCCCCCCTTTTCCCCCCCTTTTCCCCCCCTTTTCCCCCCCTTTTCCCCATGTCTCTGCCCCAAGTCTGCTGCAAACACCACTTCTGTTCATGTGCACTGATTGGATACTCAGGGTTTTGTCACTATAGGACACAGAATGAATGACACACACAGTCAGGGCAAAAAGAGGGAAGTTTATTTTCTTACTTCGGTTTATATAGATTTTGGACAATGACCATGGTTTGGACGATGAGGTTGACACCTCTTCTACCACACTGGTCAAACTAGAAGTCTATCAATTGTCCCTCCTCTATAGAGGAATGATAAACAAGAACAGTTTACAACAACATTACTTTTGTTTACATGAAAATCTGTGAGAAGCTCCACTACAAAAATACAAACATCAGAATGTTGAAAAAGATCAAGGCAACAGGGTTTGGCCATGGGTGGAGTACTGGCACTGCAGCCTCCTTCTTCCCTGACTTTGGTCAGGGGTTACATCTGTGGTTTTACTGGATTTTGGCAGTGCAAATGCCAGTCAAGATAAAAACTAAAGTTGTGTCAGGCCCTCTACAGGTGTGTTAATGAGCAGGAAAGAATCTGGTGCTCAGTAGTTACTCTCCTTGGTAGTTCAGTGTGAGATGAGCAAAGCTCACCCTGCTGGAAGGGCAGTGTGCTGCTGATGCCCCTGTGGGTGTGCTCCTCTACAGTCCTGTCCCTGGGTTGCTGCTCTCAGGGGAGGAGAAAAGGTGCTTTTCAGGGCATTTCTTTGTCATTTCCAAACCGTCTCAGTTGCAGGTGCTCCTGCTGGGCAGCTCAGTCACAGACCAGCCTGGTGTTCTCTCTCCTGCAGGTGGCTGAGAGAGTGGCAGCTGAGAGGGCCGAGGGCTGTGGCAATGGCAGGAGCACGGGCTACCAGATCCGCCTGCAGAGGTGAGCACCTCCCTGCAAGGGCCTCTTGTCAGCCCAGGGAGACAATTGGAAGAGTAGTTCTGGAAAGAAAGAACTGCTTTCCTGCTGATATTTTCCCCTGGAGGAATCCTGTGAGGAGGGAATGAGATTTGTGAATTTTAGGAAGAGGTTTGAGGGCAGCTACTGTGTTTTCTGCCCCACGTGATGGTGACTAGCCTAAGTTAGGCTTTGTCTAGTAAGTCTTCTTTGCACCTCTTGTAACAGGTTCTGCTGTGGGCAGAAATAAAACTGATGTCCCTAATCAATGAATTTCAAGGAAAAGTGAAAATACTGAAGGGGAGAATGCTCCAAACCATATTTCTGTGGAAAGCTGTGTGTTTGCTACACATATTTATGGACTAACTCCCTGGGACCATGAGTGACAGGAGCTTGCAGAGCAAAAGCTTTTACATTTGTAGTCAGCTATAATTTAAAATCTGAAGTGGTACCAGCACATAATGAAACCCTGTTGTTAAAGCAAAACTGCTGGTGAGAGAGGAGAGCTCAGCCCTGCCAGCATTTTAGCTGGAGTTCATAGAATGTCTCTGCTGTGTCTCTTTGCTCACAGTGCTGTGCGTGTGGTGCCCTCTGTGCTGGGCCTGGAGGGCTGCAGGAGGTGGGGATCAGCACCCCAGTGTGCAGGAGATGGCAAAGGCTGCCTGGGAGCTCAGGGCCTCTCCCTGCTCCGTTCCCCACCCACAAAACTGCCCTTGTGCTGCGAGAGAGGCACGTCTGCATCACGACTGCAATGGCACCTGCAGTTGGGGTTCAAGGTTTAAAGTCTTTTGTTAAATACAGAAGAGAACTGAGAGTTCTTATTGTGTGTCTTTCAGTCGGTTGCCAAGGAAACAAGGTTCAATTTTGTACTGTACCACGGGAATTGTCCTGCAGTGGCTCCAGTCAGATAAGTAAGAGCTCCTGTTCAGTGTGACACTGAATGCAATCATGGAATGAGTCCTGAGCTGTTCTAAACAGTCACGGCTCTGCTTTTTATTTTTACTAAAAACAAAAGTTTAACTTCTTCCCCTTCTATTTTAGGCACTTGTCCAGCATCAGTCACGTAGTTCTTGATGAAATCCATGAAAGAAATCTTCAATCAGATGTTTTAATGAGCATTATTAAAGATCTTCTGAACATTCGGCTGGATCTGAAAGTCATCCTGATGAGTGCTACTTTAAATGCAGAGAAGTTTTCTGAGTACTTTGGTAGGTGAAATGCTTCTTAGAAATGTTCCTCTTGAGTAATTTAAGCTTCTACAGTATAGTGCAGTTCTCAAATTATAGAACAGATTTGTATCAAAAGAAGAAATTACTTCAGTTTTACAAGTATCTGCCAGCTGTTGGAGATGCAGTCTCTCTCAGTTTTATCTCATTACAACCTGACATTGCTTCTGGTTTTGCTTTTCAGACATGTTATGGAAACAGAATCCACAGAGTGTTTCCCTAGTAAATATTTACCATGTTTTAGCATTCTTGCTGTGAGTGGGCAGGCAGATTGAACCTTGAGTTGTTCAGTCTCCCAGCTTTTCCCAGTAGCTGGAACCAGTTGAACATGCTGGTGTGCAGAATTCTGCCTGCTGCTGCTTGTGCTTTTTTTATTCAGCAACTTTATTTGGGGGGGAATTTGACATCTTCCCTGACAATTGTAAATGTCCTGTAGACATGGCAGCTAGATTGCAGAAATAGTGAGGAGTGTTTATTGCTTCTATTCTCTCAGTGCAGTATTTCCTGAGTAGTTTTAAACCCGAGTTCTGCCTCCCTCCACAGACCATTGCCCGATGATTCACATCCCTGGCTTCACTTTCCCAGTGCAGGAATATCTGCTTGAAGATGTCATTGAGAAGCTGAGGCAAGTGTTTTTTCTGAACATCATTTCAGAGAGTATTTGTGGGGGATTTACCTTAGTGTATGTGTGCTCAAAGATTAACTTGGCACAAAGAAGAATTGCCTGTATTTTTCAACAGAAAACCTTCTAAGGGGGGGCCTTGTACAGTAATTACAGATGGCACACAGCTACCTGGGAATGTTGGCTTGAGGGGCAGAACTGTTTCTCTGATGCTGTGGTGAATTTTCAGGTCCCTAAATCAAGCTAGTCTTTCCTGCTGTTCTCTCTTTTCCCCCCTTATATGTTCACATGCTTACTAGGGTTGGTCCCTGCTTTTGCAAGATTTCTGTCAGAAGAGAACCTGGAGATTCTTACACGTGGTCTGGCTAAAGCACATCACGTTGTCCATGGTTTGGAAAAGTGTGCAGCTGCTGTAATTTCCCTCAGTTTCAGCTGGAACTGTGTTTGCTGCCCCTGTGTTCAGGTACACCCCGGAGAAGATGGACCGTCGGCTGCACTGGAGGAAGGGCTTCATGCAGGGCCACGTCAGCAGGCCAGACAAGGAGGAGAAGGAGGAGATCTACAGGCAGCAGTGGCCTGCCTACCTGAGGCAGCTGCAGGGCAGGTTGGGCACAAGCTTCTCTTTTGCTTTCTGTTTTCAGGCAGCTCTGAAGTGAGAGCCATAAATTAGTGCTGTATTGTGTTGCTGGGCTTCAGTAACAGTGGGGTAGTGGCTGCTCTAGAAAATGATAATGGAATTATCTGTGCAGTTGGCTGGCAGCAAGTGAAGTGCCTTAGAGACAGCAGGATTGGCTCCCTTTGCCTCTGAGTTGTTCAAGTTGAGTTCATTACCAAAATACAAATTGTCACTCCCTCTCCCATTGATGAGAAGGAGAGAGGTCATGTAAGTGCTTCAAAGGCAGTTCAGTCATGACGTGGTAATTCTTAAACTGTTCTGAACTGACAGTAATCACACTGAACTAAATGCAGAGAGTACTTTGGAGGTGCAGGAACTGCTCAAAGGACTGAGCTCATTGGAGGTGGGTTCATGGCTGGGTACAACAGCAGCAGCAGAGCCCTGGTTTTGTTGTTCCAAGGGTGCAGTGTCTGTGCTCTCCTCACTCAGAGCTGGGCAGCAGCAGAGCCCTGGTCTGCATGTTCCAGTGTCTGTGCTCTCCTCACTCAGAGCTGGGCAGCAGCAGCAGCAGCAGAGCCCTGGTTTTGTTGTTCCAAGGCAGCAGAGCAGTGTCTGTGCTCTCCTCACTCAGAGCTGGGCGGCAGCAGCAGCAGCAGAGCCCTGGTTTTGTTGTTCCAAGGCAGCAGAGCAGTGTCTGTGCTCTCCTCACTCAGAGCTGGGCAGCAGCAGCAGCAGCAGCAGCAGAGCCCTGGTCTGCATGTTCCAGTCTGTGCTTTCCCTGCTGCAGGTACTCAGCCAGTACAATCGAGGCCCTGGAGATGATGGATGATGACAAGGTGGACCTGGACCTTGTGGCAGCCCTGATCAGACACATTGTGCTGGAGGAGGAGGTACAGTGGGGCTGAGCTGGGGCAGTGCCAGGGCTGGAAATGACTTTGGCTGGTCACACAGAAAGAAGAGAAATTTTTATTTGCTCTTCTAAGTAATTGAACAGGTTTGAATTATTCTTACATTCAGATAAATAGATGCAGGTAGTTCTTTTATAGAAAAATCCCCCTTGATAGACCCTTCAGACTGGGTCAGTGAGGTTTCAGATCTCACATGTGTCGGTGTGCAAGGAGCTGGCTCTCTGTGCAGTGTGTGATGTGTTCTGACCTCTTTTCCCTCTAGGATGGTGCAATTCTGGTGTTTCTGCCAGGCTGGGATAACATCAGCACTTTGCATGAGATCTTGATGGCTCAAGTCATGTTTAAGTCAGGTAAAACCCAAACTCTGTGGGAGTTGTGGCAGTGGCACTGGGGCAGGCTCCTTCTGCATGGCCTTGCTGTGATTGGGCTGGGTTTATTTTATCCCTTTCTCCTCTCCAAAGTCTTCAGCTGTTCTGGTGTGTCTGTGTTATCTTTCCTCTGCTAACAACAACTCATTTTTCTGTGTGGGAGTGACAATCTGAAAACAGGCTGACCTGCATCTTGTTCCTCTTGTCCTTTGCTGTAGCTGGGAGAGCTCCCATCCAAAACTAAACTCCATTCTGTGTGCACTTCCCCTGTGCTTCATCCCTGAGCAGCTTCCCCTGCCTTGCTGATAGCTCCCTTAAATCCTGTGGGTTTGGGAAGCTTTTTACAGACCCTCAGTACTCTGTGCCTGTCTGACACACTGTAACTTGTCCTTTTGCATCTCTCGTGTTTCCATCTCGCCTGTCTTACCTGGGCTCTTGACTGTTCAGATGGTGACTTGCAGTGTGGTTGTGTACATTCCATAGATGCAGAATTCCAGTTTATTGAAGCATTGAGTGTCAGTTTGAGTATTAAACTTGACCAACTATTAAATAAATTCAGAATTTAAGAAGGAAGTCTAAATTGCTTCACATAACTTCATATATTTTCTTGAACTCATCATGTTATAGCATCGTAAAAAGGCCTTTATACCTTTTTACTTTAGAATTTGCTGTTATGATACAAATACCTGTGATCTCAGAGCAAGAAGCAGTAGCCTGACTTGCAGCCTATTTTCTCTGTTCTGCATAGTTGATTTAATAGATTTTCCTGTAAAATTGGAAGTTTCTGTTCTTACACCATATCTTTTACTGATTTTTAACTTTCAGATAGGTTTATTATCATACCTTTGCATTCACTGATGCCTACTGTTAACCAGACTCAGGTATGCTTCTCTTTTATTGCAATATTTCACAACTACAAAGAAAAAAAAAAAAGAATGAAGCACATGTTTGGTTTTGGCAAAGACATAAATGGGCCCTGGATAATTACAGGTGTTCAAGAAGACCCCACCAGGAGTGAGGAAAATCGTGATTGCAACCAACATTGCAGAGACCAGGTAAGTGCCTGCCTGCCCAAGGCCAGGAAAGCTGAGTTTAAAAAAACAAATGGAAGTGATAATTTAAAGTATAAACCTGTTTGATGTTCCCAAAAACATGTCCCTGTGTTTGTGCCATTCATTTAAAACATTTTGTCTTCAGAAATATTTATAGACTAAACAGAGTTTTCCTATAATTGTTTTAAACAATTCAACCAACTACATTGTTTTGAAGAATTAAACTACAGGAATGCTAAACAATTGCTAGAATGACTTGTACAGGATAATCTGAGCTGCCTGTCCTCTCTTCAGAACCAAGTGGGGACTTCTGCCAGACCAGGGAGAATAAATCAGCTCTTTCTGGAACTGTTCAGTAACATAGTTCTTAATGAAATTCCAAAGACAGATTTTTTTTAATTGCTGGCTCTGTTTGGGAGGGAAGGAAGAGAGGCCAAACCCAGTCCTAGGTCACACTTGCAAAGATGAAAAGTTGCTTTCTTTCCCCCTCTTTTCTTTCCCCAGCATCACAATCGATGACGTGGTGTTTGTTATAGATGGGGGGAAGATAAAGGAGACTCACTTTGACACCCAGAACAACATCAGCACCATGGCAGCAGAGTGGGTCAGCAAAGCCAATGCCAAGCAGAGGAAGGGTCGAGCAGGGAGGTAGGAGCACTGGGGAGCTCAGGGGACTTTGGGGGATGTTGAGTTTCCTGCAGTGCTGAAGGGTCTTTTTTCTTTGCATGTGCTGGCACTGCTGGCTCTGTTCCTGGGCAAGGAATGATTTCCTTGTCTTCCTAGGAAGATGAATTGACTTGTGCTGTGTTTATCTCCTGAGTTTCCTTCCTATAGAAGAATGCCCTGCATTTTATTTTAATTTTAGTTTTGTCACTGCCCTCATACCTAATTAATGAGGCTGATGCAGTAAAGTGGAAGTGGCATAAAAATTAATCCCTGTGTTCCCTATGCCTCTTTCCTGCTGATGAGTCTGTGTTTCAGAAGACTGAAATGACTTTTACAGTTCCAATTCCTTGAGGAGCTTTGGGAAGCTCTTTGTAAGCAAACAGAACCAAATAAAACAGTTTCATAGGGGAGAAAACCCACAACAGATAACCAGAGCCAGAAGAATTGTTTCTTTAAATGATTGCAGGGTTCAGCCAGGCCACTGTTACCATCTGTACAACGGGCTGCGTGCCAGCCTCCTGGATGATTATCAGCTACCAGAGATCCTCAGGACACCCTTGGAAGAGCTCTGCTTACAAATCAAGGTAAATATATTACCTACTTCTCCATTGGGAAAAGTGGTTGAGGGAATAAATTAATGCAACTGTGAGCCTGGGGTTGTTAACCCAAAATTCTGTTACACCAGAAATGCAGTCTATTTAGCCAACAATTGCAACAACTTTTGTAAATGCACACTTGTATCTGGGTGCATCAAACCCAGGGGAAACAGAGTTGTCTGGTATCAGTAAAAGGTGAAGTCCACTAGCATAAGTTTGGGCTGTGCTGTCCCCCAGATATCACATATCATTCAGTCAGAGAAGCTTCAGTGACAATGCCAGTAAGTCAATTTATATGATTCTTGAAAGAATTTTACTGCGAAGTAGTTTTAGAACTGGTGTGAATTCCCCTTTTTGGCAGTTTGCCTTGAATTCCTTATGCAAGCAGAAGGAATGCCATGTCTGTGTGAACTGAATGAAGAATAGATCCTTCTGCTACAAATTTCACCAATAACACATTTTTTGTCCAGATTTCTTAACTAAAGAAATTCTAACTTGAGCTGTGAATTACTCCCACTATTTCAAAGAGTGTGATTACTTGTGATTAAATTGCTGCCCGATTTAAGGCAATGTCTTTCTCCTGTTGCTGTAGGTTTTTGTTGTGATTTTTCTTTCAGATCCTGAAGCTGGGTGGAATTGCCTATTTTCTGAGCAAACTGATGGACCCTCCTTCTCGTGATGCTGTGATGTTGGCCATAAATCACCTCATGGAGCTGGTAAAGTGTTGTTTCCTGTGCAGGGTTGATGTGTTCAGAGCTGTGGCACTGTGTGTATTACCAGGCAGGTCTCACTGCACACGGGCATTTCTCACAAGGCATGGTGCTTCTGGGCTCTGCAGGGTCATTCTGGGGGACTTACATGACTTCAGACAGATACATTTGAGTTCCCTGCAGGTTGTTTTATCTCCCCCCTGTGTACCCCCTGCTGCCCCCAGCCTTGCTGTTCAGGAGGGTCAGAGGAGTTAGAGACAAGTGAGGGGTGTGGGAGAAGCACCTGTTGTGTCGTTGCTCCCTTGGGTGCTGGGGAAAGAGAGATTTGTGGCACCTTTGTTCTGCTGACTCCTTGCTCTGGTGATATTTGTACAAATGGGTTGTAGCCATAAACAGGAGCACCTGGTTTGGATGTTAGTGGGTGACAGCTGTGTACCAGTGGCTTGTGAAGGAAATCCTCCCCATCTGACATGATGGTTTGTTCTCCCCTTTGTGCCCTTGTGGTGGCAGAACGCTCTGGACAGGCAGGAGGAGCTGACTCCCCTGGGTGTCCACCTGGCACGGCTGCCTGTGGAGCCACACATTGGGAAGATGATCCTGTTTGGAGCCTTGTTCTGCTGCCTGGACCCCGTGCTGACCATTGCAGCCAGCCTCAGCTTCAAGGACCCTTTTGTCATCCCTCTGGTGAGGTCTCACAGATGGGCAGTTACGTGTGGGAGTTGAGAATCTCAGGAGGATGTTGGGACTTAGTGAGGTGCTGTAGTCTAAGAGCACTTCCATTAACCTCATGGTAATTACATTTTTATTAGGGAGATTGCCTTTGCATACCATGAGTTATCATTTTTCCTGTGGAGTATTGAAAATAACTGTAATTTTCATGTGTTAGATACAAAGTACTGCTGTACAGATGTACCTGAATTGAGAAAAGAGAACTGGCATGTCAGTCTGGGTATTAAATAGGTTCTGATTTTTAGGGCAAAGAGAAAATCGCAGATGCAAGAAGAAAGGAGCTCTCCAAGAACTCAAAAAGTGACCATCTGACTGTGGTGAATGCTTTCACTGTAAGCATGTCTTCTTGTGGCCTTTTTCTTCTAGAATTTTAATTTGAGTAATGCAGATCATCCTAAGGAAACAGCTGATCAGTTTATGCTCTGTAGGCTTCCTTGTCTGGCTTCTACACAAACATAAAACCAAACTGATTTTCACCCTTCTAGTGTTGCATAATCTTGTCTCCAGGCTCAGTAACCTGATTTCTGGTGGACAAGTCTGAAAAACATAAAGGAAACGTAGTATGGTATTATAATTACCTGGCTGAAGTTGTTCATTCTTGTCCTTCTGGCCTCTACAAGAGGCTGAAGCCAACTTCAGAAATGTCGAACATTGTGCTGTATTTTGGGGTGAGGAGAGGAGGAAATAAATGGCCTGGAAAATTCAGTTACTGCCCAGAACTGTTGGTTACAGCAGAGGGTGCTCTGGCAAACACAGCCAGGTATCTCTGCCTGCCAGGGAGAAGGAAGGTTGTGATTCAGCCTATTGTGAAGTTGTGTTTTCCTGCACTGTGCTGTGTGCACATACACAGAGAGACCAAAGGATTTACTTTCTCCCTGGTAGGGAACATGTGTCTGTGGTTTGTTGACCTCCAGTTTTTGCTGTCCTGAAGTTTGTAGTGTGTGTTCACTTCCAAACACCTGGGAGCTCTGGTTCTCATTTCCAGGGCTGGGAGGAGGCTCGGAGCTGTGGCTTCAGGAATGAGAAGGACTATTGCTGGGAGTATTTCCTGTCCTCAAACACCATGCAGGTAACAGCCTCCTGCCAGGCTCCAGCAGGATCCTGTGTGTGGGGAAGGGGAGGAGCCTCTGGCACAGCATCATTTTGGGCAATTTTCATTGTTACCTAGATGCTGCATAACATGAAAGGGCAGTTTGCTGAGCACCTCCTGGCAGCTGGATTTGTGAATAGCAGAAACCCCAAGGATCCCAAATCTAACACCAACTCAGGTGACCGTGGAGGGGAAGGGAGAATGTCTCCTAGCTGAAATCTCATCTTAGAGCTGCCTCACTTACTTTGCTGTCTCCTGCAGGTAATGAGAAGCTGCTCAAAGCAGTCATCTGTGCTGGCCTCTATCCCAAAGTGGCAAAGATCCGGCCCAGCTTCAGCAAAAAGAGAAAAATGTGAGGGTTTGGTTTAATGGGGGTTTGTATTCAAGGTGTTTTCTACATGGCATAATTTGGCAAGGTGAAGCAGTGGCTTGAGTGCATGAATGAATCTCACTTTAAAGTTTGAGATGTTGTTGTGCATTATCTCCTCTGAGCAGAGTGGGATTGTTGATTTTTTAACATCTGGATTCCTGCTAACACCTGAAATAATTTGTGTGACCTTACCATACCATGGATAATGTTCCAACATCTCAGTAGCACTTCTCTAAAGGGGTTCTGCAGCAGCAATTCAAACACTGTCACTTCTGGTTACTTGGGAAGAGAGACCCCGGGGATCCTGCTCTGTTGATTTATCACTTCTTGTATTATCAGACTCTTTGTTGTTGTTGTTTTTCCTTTGAAGGGTGAAAGTTTGCACCAAGACAGATGGATCAGTTAATATCCATCCCAAGTCAGTGAATGTGGAGGAAACAGAGTTCCATTATAACTGGCTCGTGTACCATTTGAAGATGAGGACCAGCAGCGTGAGTTGGTTTATTTGTCCTTGAGGGGTTTATTTGTTTTATTGTCCCTTTTTGAATGAGGCTGTATCAGGGTTCAGAGGGGATGTGAACAGCCTTTGTTCTGGGCCTTCCTGTCCTGGGCCATTCCTTGTACACACCATCAGATTATGTCCTCTGTGATACTGGGGGTATTGTACCACAAATAATGAACTGATGTGGTTTAATTCTTGGGTTTTTTTGAGGATTTGGAGTTTTTTAAGCTCAGGCAATACAGGTGTAAATTCTTCTATTTTAGTTTTTTGGGTTTTTTTTCATTTCAATCCAGTCTTAACACTTCTCAATATGCTGACATTTTTTCTTTTCATTGCTGTGGAGCATCTGGTTTGATTTCACCACTTTCACAGTGTGAAAGACTGAAAGACTTGGTACCATTTTTGCCCTTGTTCAATCTGATTTAACTTTTTTTTAACTGAGTTGCTTCATGCATCTTCAGAATTTGTGAGTAACTGAGTAAGGACCTTGTGGAATTCTGCAGCAATCTCACTGAGGATTACTGATGGCACTTGAGGTACTTTGAGGGTGATCAGACAATTGTGTTGTTGTGCAGATTTACCTGTATGACTGTACAGAGGTGTCTCCATACTGCCTGCTGTTCTTTGGAGGGGATATATCCATTCAGAAGGACAAGGACCAGGACACCATCGCTGTGGACGAGTGGATTGTTTTCCAGTCTCCAGAAAAAATAGCAAACTTGGTCAAGGTGACTGTTTCAAAATAATGTACCTGAATCAGTGTCACACTAGTTCTGCTTAGGGATTTCTGGGTTTGATATTCCTGTGTGCCTACTGATTCATCACCCAGGGAGATGTTTAAAGTACACTCCCAGCCAGTAGGTCAAGCACAAAGTAAACAAAAGAGATCTAATGTTGCACAGAGCTGTAGGATGGCTTGGTCAGTCCAGGCAATATCCACATTGATATGGAAACATGAGAGCAGGGCCCCTCAGTTAACAGGAAGGGGTTCCATAGAACTGTTTAATATTAGATGCCAGAAATCATACCTGACTTTTTTTTTAAATTTTATTTTTAACCAGTCTTTTTAATTCTGAAATGGTCAGCTAAGTGCTGGGTGAGCCCTTAGAAGCATCACATCCAGAGATGGTCATTTCTCATCAAAGAAACTGGGTTTTGAGAGACTGTTTGATCCTGAAAATAGCAATGTGGCAGTGAACTGATGGGAGAAGAGCAGGTGTAAAGGTCAGGAGAACAGAGGGCCTGAGGCGCTGGAACCTCTCTGGCGATGCTGTGTGTAGCTCTAACTGCTCATCTCTTTCCTTTTTCCTTTCCTCCCTTTATTACAACACTTACAGAAATTGAGACAAGAACTTGATGATCTTCTACAAGAAAAAATAGAAAACCCCCACCCCGTGGACTGGAATGACATTAAGTGCAGGGACACGGCCGTGCTGACAGCAATCATAGACTTGATCACCACGCAGGAGAACGAGGCCGTCAGGAACTTCGCGCCGCGCTTCCAGGGCGAGCGCTACAGCTGACACGGCCCGGCCGGCCTCGCTCCTTTTTATGGCATTTCTTAGCTAGAGGAACAGCTCCTGTAGGGTAAGCTGCTGGCTCCCTCCTCCTGAGGAGCAGTTAGTTGGCAGTATGTGTACGTGCATGTGTTCGGTGTAGCTTTGTGAGGGAGAGAAAGGCACCTGGTGGATGGTGTACGGTTCTTGTCCTGCTGTAGCTGTTTTCTTTGGGTTTTTTACCCATCAGGTAACAGATATTTAAGAAACCTGCTAAAATACTGCTTAGTAATACCTAAACTTTTTTTTTTAATGGGGTGTGGTGAGTAATTATACTTGCTGTGTTATTGCAGCTGTGCAGCAGTCTGCTCACCAGTACTTCCACAGAAGGTAATTACAGCTTAATTAAACTCAACTTGAAACACACATGTTCAATTTGTACGGTGGGAGGAAACAATCTTCAGAAATTCTTCTCCCTTTTTGCATTTTATCCCATTCAATTAATCTTCCTTTGCTTTCTGTCCCCATCCATCATCACTGCTGACTGAAATTGCAGATTACAGAAAGCATGGTTGGATAAAAGTCATGTTGGGTGTTAAGGTTTCATTGCATTCGAGTTGTTTTTTGAGGTTTTTTCTAAGAAGTTCATGTATGGGTTATATTATTCCATCAAGAGTCTTTTTTTTTTTTTTTTGCAAGTCTTATTTCAACTGTCCTCAATGTTTTGAATGTTGTTCTGTTTTGAATGATCTCCAGTTATGGAAGACTGTTTGAATAACAAAGTTTGTTAAGGATTTTGAGGTTTATCCTTGAGAAAAAAAGCCTGGAAATATAACTTTTCTCCCTTCTTTGGTGTTTTGTTGGTTTTTTATCTTTGCAAAAATTATCTTAACATCAAATTCAGGAGGATTTATGCGCTTTATCCTGAAGAAAGCAGAGGAGCTCAGGTGAAACTTGTAAGTCGAAGTTACTGGCTAGACGGTGCTTTCCGTTGGGTTAACATGGGCTGGAGGGTGCCAAGCTCGTCATTGGCAGTGCCCTCTGCACAAAACGCATCGTTTAACCTCCCTCCCCAGCTCCAATTGACTGTTTCACCCTCAGGTGTTTTGAATGAGGAGGCGGAGGAGGAGAATCCCCGTGTCCCGGGGGTTGGGGATGCCGGAGGGAGTCTGAGGAAGGGGAAAGAAACACCGGCGGCTGCGGGGAGGGAGGGAGGAGCCGGGCCCGGAGCGTTCTCTGGGCGCCAGCCGGGCTGTGAGGGCCGCAGAGGCTGCGGGAGAACCGGGCTGTG
>JBBMKD010000013.1:702917-714515 GCA_037834095.1 Argya squamiceps | reverse complement strand
ACCGGGCTGTGCGGGCCGCAGAGGCTGCGGGAGAACCGGGCTGTGCGGGCCGCAGAGGCTGCGGGAGAACCGGGCTGTGCGGGCCGCAGAGGCTGCGGGAGAACCGGGCTGCAGTGACTGAAGGAGAACCGGGCTGTGAGGGCTGCAGTGACTGAAGGAGAACCGGGCTGTAAGGGCTGCAGAGGCTGCGGGACCCGCCGGGGCTCGCCTCAGCGCGGGTCACAGGCGCTCCGAGGAGGCTACAGCCACAGCGTCGCTGGAGGTAAGCCCTGGACTCACAGGGGAGAGAAAAGGGGACTAAATTAGCGATAACTGTGTGGAAATGGAAACGAAATAATTTGTAGTGGGGAATTTCTGTGCCGGAAACAAAGGGCGTCGCTGGGGCAGGAGGGAACAAAATGGCGGCCAGGCCTGAGGGGCGGCTCGGGCCCGGGCAGGGCGGGCTGCTCGCCCTCACAAATCGGTACTTTATTGAGGAAAAGCTGGCTGGAGTGCTGTTATTGGCCTAGCTGCATTAAATTTAATGAGGAAAATACAGACTGGCACATGGTACCTGCATCATTTTCCTTTTTCATGATTTTTGCAGTACTTGGAAGGAATGATGACTAATTTTTTAATTAAAAACACAAAAGGAGGGCAAAAGGAAATGGTAACGATAGAGTCTGGGTAAGAATGGTAGTTTTGGTTGAAGATGAGTTCCCTCAAACCCACATTGTGGAGCCTCAGGGTCAGCAGTGGCACAAGGGCCACCCCCAGAAGAAACGCTCAGAGGGGTCACAGATGTTAGAAGTGACTGAAGTGTAAATAGTGATATTGCTGTATTTTTCCATAGTCCTTGTGAAAAACGAGGTTCACTTTCTATGTAGATTTTAAGAGATAAGTTTAATAGAAAGTAAGACAATTGGGAGATAGGAAAAAAAAAAACCAAGGTATGGCCGGCCGTGTGACTTGGCATCCAGCCAAGTCCACATCTTGCTGCATCAGAGACATTCTTTAAATCCCCTTTCTGTTGCATCAGTCTGTTGAATATTCATTTTTTTCTAAAACCTATTTTCTATACTCCTGGAACTGTTTTGCATAGTCCCTCCTCGTGTCCGCCTTTTTAGAGCATGTGTGTTTCTTGGCTGTGTCTTCATTGTCACCTCCAGCTCGGGCCTTAGTCCACACTTTCTTCAGGTGGGAGATGCTGATAGTTGGTGTATCAACAGCAGGGTCTTCTCTACGTGTTCACTGGGTGTCATCCCGACCAAACACAGTTTAAGCACACTATATCAACTACTGCCACTATGCCTAGTTTTCTTTACTAATGGCAGAAATAAAAACCTTATCTTCTTAATACAATGTTATTATTCATATTACACATACACCTTGTGAAAAGCCAACTTTATAATATATATCTATAACAGTCCTTAAAGTACACAGCCTAACACTCTTTTATGCAGAAAGGTACCAGAACCTTCTGTGTTCTTCAGAGTTTGCAAATGAGCATAAATGTTAGGGGTGCTGGATTCGTTAATTTTCCTTGCTAGCGAGTGTGATGCTGTGTTTGGATTTGTGATGTAAATGGTTATTCCAGGTATGGCTGAGCCAGCCCAGGCTCTGTGGTGCTTCTGGCCTTGCCAGCAATGGGGCCAGCAGTGTGCAGGGGCTGGGGCCACAGCCAGGACAGTCCCACTACCCCAGGGCTGCCCCAGCCATCGTGCTCAGGAGAAAGCAGGAGTTTGTCCATTTGTCCTCTCAAGTACCTGTTCTGCGCACAGAGCCCATCGTCATGGGGCTGGCTGAACATCACTTGCCTTTGGGAAGTGGGGAATTAATTCCTTGGTTTGTTTTGCTTGCACGTGCAGCTGTTGTTTTAAACTCTTCTTATTCCAACCCATGCCTTCTCTCACTTTGCCCCTTAGAGACTCTCTGCCATCCCACCATGGGGATGAGCTGAAAACCAGGCTTAAACCACCACATCAGGTTATTAAGATGTTGATGAGGTAATGCTGATAAAAGGTTTGTAACTTGGTTTTAAAACACCCAGCCCGAGACAAAGAGTGGTCAAGGTCACGCTGTACTTAATGAAGTCTGTTTCTGTCTTAGTTTCTAGCACCTTACAGAACTCTGGGTTGTGGACTGTAACAATTCAGTGATGTAGTAAATCCTGCCTGACCTTCCTGTTATCTCCAGTTTGCCTAAATGATGAAGTTTTGATACAGCTGTTGAAAATCATTAGCAGATCTCAGCAGATAAAGCCTTGGAGTTCCTCAACCTCGGTGCCAAGATTTACTGTTTATTTCCAACACTTGTGTTCTATCCACTCGTTGTGCCTGTGTGTTTTACTTTGGAAACAAAATATACCTGGGAAACCCAAGAACTTTAGTGAATATATTTTGTTGGTCCAAGATTTAAGGTGCTTGTGGAGGTGATGCTGAGCAGACTGTGCTTTCTGAGGATGTGTAGGGTGACTAAAGTCGTGCTTTTTTATGATTTGATTTTCAACGAATTATCTTTGCATAGTGCAAACAAATGTACTCTTTGCTGTGGAAGCCAAGAGCACTGCATTATAGCATTTGTTGGAGCTCAGCACATAGAGATGTTGGCATTTGTTGTGTGGCAGGGCTGGTGTACAGCAGAAACACAGTACCAAAAACTGCTCTCAGGTGTGCCCTGGCTGAGGAGAGGCTGGGCCAGATGGGCTCTGGATTTCTGCACAGGAGCCCCTGGGGAGCCACCTCACCTCTCCTCACCTGGAGCTGTCGTGTGGGCACCTGAGAGCCTGCTGATGGCACCTTGCTGCCTCAGTGGGGAACTGAGAGAAGGGAGGGGACACACGTCCCCGCCCTGCAGGAATGAGAGCTGATTGCCCAGTACCAAACTCCCGGCGCCTTCTGTCCCTGCTGGGCTCCCAATGACACAGGAGGGACTGCTGTGAACCCCTCCCGTTAAAAAGGAGACTGTGTCTGTCTGTGTGTGCAAAGTGCACAGGGACTGATGGAGGAGTTGAGTTTTTGGATCATGGCCTTTGCAATAGCAGTGCTAACAGAGAAGTAAGTGTTCAAAATGGGTTTTCTCTTTTTGCTGATGGAGATGGTGTGGAGTGGCTGTCAGGGAGGGGCTGAGCTGCCCTCCCTGGGCCCAGGGACAGGAGGGTGAGGAGTGACAGTCACAGCTGAGGCTGGCACTGGGCACAGGGAAGAGGCACTGGGGGAAGGAAGGGACAGGCCCTGAACAGGCCCTGCAGGGGGGTGATGCCCCAGGGCTGAGGGTGTTCAGGAACACTCAGAACAGGGTTTAACACTGGGGCAGCCCCGCCCAGCTAAACTGGCCAAACCACTGAGGGCTTTCCCCATCTCCCTCTTGATGGTGTCTCAGCAAGGAGATGCTGTCCCAGGCCACTGCTCCAAGTCCAACAGGTCAAAGGGGTCTGTGACAGATGAGGTAGGACACAGGATGGTGTTATTCATCTTTACAGAACAGGAAAATCTAAAATGCCAATGTTTATTTCTCTGACTAAAATGGCATGATCAACTGGCAGCGTTATGGCACTTAAAAAAAAATCAAAACTTTCTTCAGTAAAGATTCAAAAGCATTTTATTGATTGTTGTCCTATAAAATCATAGAAGTCTTTTAATTCCTGAAGAACTGTGTCCAACAATAGGAAAAATGAAAAAATGTCTTTACAAAACATTACAGCATTTTTGGAAAAACTAGATATGAAAAATATATACAGTGTATTAAAAAATCTGAATAAAATTAATGCCTGGATTTATACATTCAGTTATGTGTTAAACATCCACAAGTATACAGTAAAATTTGTTAAAACAGTAGCAGTATTTTTACTATGTTAAATAAGTCTTTGTTCAATTTACAGTTTTTCTCATTACTATTTTATCAGTCCACTTATAAATTAATTGGCAAGGCTGTGTAACCACTGTCACACTGTCCAGGTAAGTATTTTTGTACAGAATTACTGCCTTCCTACTGTAGTTTAAATTATTAGAGTGACACATCTTTACAAACACCCAATTCATTCACTACTCAAATCAGCATCTTGCAGGATAAAAACCAGCATTCATCCCCTTTGCAGAGGCTGGGGAAGGCAACAAGAAGAAAGCCTTGGTACTACACGTTGTCCCCTCGTTTCTAGAGCCAATTTCCACACTGCTGCATCCGCAGCTGGTCCTTAAAAGGGAGGGTTTTACCACAGACTCTCACACCTGTCCAGGCACTGCCCTGAACCCTGCAGTGCATTTTGTGTTCTCCTCATCACCCCGCTGCTCTGAAGCACTCAGTGAAGTGCAGGACCTCATCGGACACCTGAGGAAACCACAAACACTTCCCCACTTCCAGCAGTTTCTCTGCAGTACAAAAAGATGGAGCAGCACCACCCACTCTGCACCGTGTGGTACCTTTTGCTGCCTTTCAGAAATGCTGTGCCCACAGCAGCACCTGGAGCCCATGTGAGCAGCCTCATGGAGGCAGAGCTGCAGGTTCCTCACCGAGGGACAGCCCTGGACTGCACTGGAGAGGTAGAACAGCCTTCACAGGGGCAGAGCTGCTCTCACGGTTCAGGTGCTGACACCAGGGGAAGGGTCCCGACACAGCGCCTGGGGCTGCAGCTCCTCAGGAGCAGGGCAGCCCAGCACTGCTGCTCAGCCCCAGCTCTGGGGCCAGGGGCCCAGGGCCCTGCAGAGTCCTGCTGCTGAAAATGAGTTCAGATGCTCCAAACCAGGGGGAGCAGGAGCTGCAGACGAGCGCTAAGACACTGCTGAAGGTGCTGCTGTCAGAGCCAGCGCAGAAGGGATGGCGACTCTCCATCCAGTGCTGCTGCTGTGGCTCTGCTGTCCCCTGTCCTGCTGGAGCAGCCCCCAGCTGTGGTGCAGAAGGCTACACGTTGGTTTCCAGCCCCAGGTTGGTTTCCAGCCCCAGGAGTGGGTGCACCAGGCTACACGTTGGTTTCCAGCCCCAGCAGGCGGCCCATGCGCTCCATGTTCTTGTCCAGGGTGGCCCTGCAGGTGATCTCCTTGGCGCACTCGGAGGGGAACCAGCCCCTCTGGCCGTCCCGCAGCCGCTCCCCCTCGTACCAGCCTGGGGAGGGACAAGAGTGACACCCCTGCCTGCCATCACACACATTCTGCATTTGCCTTGACTGGGAATCAACAACCAGTTTAGGTTTTTAATAGAGCCAGAGTAAAATAAAAAATAGTATGTGCAAAGTATTGCACGATCTCACAATCTTTTTTGTCATTCAAATACAGTTTGAAGTAATGCTCATAGTACCACTGTAATCTGCAGAGAGCAATGCAGCACAAGGGACAGGATCTCTGATTTCACAACTAATTGAGCAACAGCGAGTTAGAATTTAGTGCCTCAAGTACTGACAGCGTCCTGCACCCCTGAGCCAGCACTTGGTGTTATCAGTGCAGCTGTGGGCAGGTCTGGGCAAGAATCACTTTGATCTTGGGATACCTGATCCTGTGGGAAACCTCAGCAAGCACCCCGTGCCAGAGCTGTAGCAGGGAAGCCCAGGCCATGGCACCACAGAATGGGGATGTTTCTCTTGGACAGCCCTGGCACTCACTGGAATGTCTGCGCTTCATGGTTTTAGACAAATTCAATTTCCTATTTGTGGACACCTCCCATGCTGAATCTGGCCAGGAGCCACGTTCTACAGCTGGTTGTATCTGCTGCTTCCTTTAGTTTTCCTTGGAAGCTGAACTTCTACTCAGTGCAGCCCTGTACTAACAGGAAATAAGCTTTTGGAGCTGGATCCCCCTGCAGAGGTGACAAATGCTACAAGACAGCAAAATCCCCACTCACCATCAGTGACTTTCTGGTAAACCAGAACGACATCAGCGACTTGCAGAGAGAGCTCGTCGGCCTGCTTGGCTGTGTACGTTCTGATGATCTCCACCTGGGCCAGGGCTGGGGAGGGAGGGAGCCAGGCTCAGTTAAACCAGCCCCAGGGCTTCTATTACACTTTGCACTTTCCCCCACGGCTCAGGGCAGCTGCAGCCCAGCCCCGCTGAGGGCAGAGCTGTTCCCTGCAGACCCCCACGAGTCCCAGCAGCTGTGACTCACTGGTCCTGTCCGTGTGGTGCCCGTCACTGTCCTGGCCCAGCGCCGTGATCCAGCGGGCTCTATCACTCCTGCAAACAGAACCAGTGTCCTGACTCATGTCCTGGATAAGGGGCAGCACTGAGACTGCCCAGCCTGCTTCCAGTGCCCGTCCCTCTCCTCTGCACCTGTGAGTAACCCCTGTGTCCTCTGCCTCCTTCGCAGGGCAATACAAAGTTCTCACCTAACACTGGGACCTTTGTCCTTGGACCCACACACCACAGGAGGTGGCAAAACAGGATCAAACTGTGCTGGAAACCTTTGTGTCAGAGAAAACTGTTCAGTTTTACCTGCAGAAAACTATTCCAAAGGCACGCTCAACTCTCTGAACTTTGACCTTGGAACTTCCCAGCCTTCTCAAAGGATAAGACTATAAAAATAGGTAACTTAAAATACAGGAGTTCTTTTCAGCCTCTTGCTCTGAGTGATGATCAGCTGGACTGCTATTTATACCGCAAACAGCACAGAATCAATCAATAATAAGTCTACAGAACAAAATGTCTTTTCATAGAAAGCCCAGACAACTAAATATGTCCTGCATTTTCTCCCCAATAAAACTGCATTTCCAAACAAGTCTGAATCATCTCCTGCCTTCATAATGAGATCTTTAATAGAAAGCACTGGTGATCTTCAGTTCCTTTCATGGTTATTCTAAACTTTGAAAGCCAACCTAAAACTATCGATTTTTCCAGGCAGAGACATGTCTGGAGCTTTCCCTTTCATGTCTGTCCCTCCTCCAGCTTCCCCCAGAACAAATGAACTCTTTCAGTGCTGGGAGGTCGTGTGGAAGTTGATGGCACTGGTACACGCGGAGCAGGCACTGGCTGCTGCTGGCTCCTAAGGCAGGACAGTGCTCAGGGTGCCCAGCGAGCAAGGGGCAGGGCTGCTCCTGCATTAACCCTGCTGTGCTGCCCCATCCAGCCATCACCACCCACCACCACAGCGCCCAGAGCCCTCTGGCTGTGCCTGGGGACACGCCTGAACACAAGGGACCTGAGCACAGGGCCCTGCCCGCTCTCTGCAGGCAGGGTACCCGAGGCCTTACCCCGTTTAAATTAATAAACCAGAGTAAGTCATACAAATAAATAAACATTTACTGCTTTGGGCAGGGCAGGAGGAGCAGCCCGTGCAGACAGTCAGGTGGAGCAATCCCCGAGGTAAGTGTACTCACTGAGTGTCTGCTCCCAGGAGCATCTCCACCCTGTCCCCGGCGTGGTTGCTGAGGAGCAGCAGCCTGAAGAGGTGGGAGGCAGAACTCCGGCCCGCCGAGTTCTTCCCGGGAGAGGGGCACGGCTCCTCCCCGTCCCCGGGCAGCACCAGCAGCTGCTCCCGCAGGGAGTACTCGGTGACATTGTAACTCTCCTCGCTGCAGGGCACGGCCACAAGAGAGAAAACACCAGGTAAGTTCAGTTTCCCACTCAGTTTGTGTGGAAGCAGCCACAGACACATCTAACAGCACGGAGGGACAGTTCTTGCAGCACCCCCAGCTCCACAGGGGGTAACCAAATTCTGCCAGCGGGTTTGTTTGTTTGGTTCAGCTCTTGGGGTACATTTTCACCAGTGTTCTGGGAAATAAACACTGAGATGGCCTTGGGTTCTTTCGGCAGAACAGCTTTGTGCACCCCCAAACAATGGACACAGAACATTCTAATGGAACCAGTCCTGCTCAGGTGCTCTGAACCAGGGAGAGGTTGGCTGGGGCTTGGTTTTTTGAGAGAGGTAGAGTTGGGTTTTTTTGGGTAAGTTTGGGGATTTTGGGGAAGATGTTGTTTTGGGTTTTTTTTAAAGAGATCAGCTCAGTATTTTAGTCTGAGTAACTCCTCAGCCAAGGGAAGAACTGGCAACCCCAGCTGGGAGTGCTGCCATCACTACCTGGGAATCTCTGTCTGAAAAAGAAATGTCTTTGCATTTGTGCAATGAATAGTAAATGCATTTCTTATGAATTAATCAGCTAGTCTGTACATGTGCACAGCTAATCATAACAGCATTTCTTACTAATTAATCAACAGATAAACCTCTACAAATCCTTCCCACTCCTCACTTCCATCCCACAAACCCATTGGATCAGACTCCTGCTGAAGGGAATCCAAACCCATGCAACAGCAGTCAGTGCATTTCCCACGAGTCCTCTGGGTCAGCACTGCTCTGAATTCCCCCAGCCTGAACCTCATGGCCCAGCCCAGCCCACAGCTCTGTGTGAGCCGCACTGGGCTGACCCTTCCCCACATCTCCCCAGGACGCAGCATCCCCACAGCTGCTGCCACTGACTGCTCCTCTCAAGGCACTGCATTAGTGCTTGGCAACTGTTATGTCATTTTTAATGTTTGTTTTTAATCAGATTGTGTCTACACACAGCAGGGGCTACAAGCACAACTGGCACAGGAAACATTCCCAATAAACTAAAAGCTGGGCAGTGGGGAAAAGCAGGTTTTTATCCCTCTTCAAAGTCTTGTGCACATCCCCAGTCACTGTGTCCCTCCTGCCCAGTCCTGGGGGGCATCCCTGTCCCTGCAGAGCCCTCAGAGCCCTGTGCAGTGTCCCCATGTCCCCCCAGCCCTGTCCCTGCAGAGCCCTTTGGCTCCTGTGCAGTGTCCCCATGTCCCCCCAGCCCTGTCCCTGCAGAGCCCTCAGAGCCCTGTGCAGTGTCCCCATGTCCCCCTGCCCTGTCCCTGCAGAGCCCTTTGGCTGCTGTGCACATCTCCAGCAGGTCAGAGGCACAGGGCAGTCACTGAGCAGTTCTAGCACACAGAGCCAGGGCAGAGCTGGGCAGTGGCTGCTGAGCCAGGGCTGGGGATGAGGTCTGGGTACAGCCCCAAGGGCAGCCTCAGAAAAGGCCATTTTTAGCTCTCAGTGAGGAGAGATGTCTCAGTGCAATGTTAAGAATCTTCTGAGATTCAACTGCTCAAGGGAAACCACAAACATTCAACCCCAAGCAGCAACAAACATTTGTGTCCACTGCTGTGGTGCCATGGTAACACCGTGGGTGGGAGCTCCAGCGCTGCTGAGCAGCTTTGGCACTTGGGCACAGGGAGCTTCATGCTCCTGGAGCTGTGGGAAGCTTGGAGGGGAAAGGACATTCCCAATCCTTTATCCTTCCCTCAGTTCTGTCTTTGCTAGGGCATTAAGAATCACCTTTTTAATTCATCTGGCAATTTGGATCTTAGTTGTGTTTGCCAAAAGTAAATCCTGTTTAACAAGCAGTTACTTGTAACCCATGATAGAGGCTCAAATAACTCCTGAACTCCTTCCACAGCCAGGATCATGTTCAAAGTCACTGTGATTCAAGGACTGAACACAAAAGCAGTTTTATACTGGTGAAGCTCTTACCTCTTCTTCTTGGTGATGATGAGGACATCGTTGAAGAGGAAGAAGTACACCTGCTGCTTAGAGGTTCTTTTGGAAAACAGTCCAGTATCTTCTACATAAGCTGTTAATTCACCCCTTTTCAGCAACCACCGTGAGGAGGAAACCAATGGAAATGGCTGCAAGGCAAGAAAACCACATTGTAATCCTTCCAAAGCTGAGATTTTTTTAAAAACAGACAACAGAGTATGATCCATTTGGGAAAAATGCTTGAATAAACTCAAAGCTCAGAGATTACAAACACAAAGAGGTTACCAAAGTTTAAGGGACTCCATCACTGCTACAACACACAGGTAGCAGCTGCAAATACCTGGGAATCACTGGGGCACCTGATCATCACTGCTGATGGAACCAGAAATGAACAGACCTGACTGATCCCACTGGGGATGGAGCAGACTGTGGGACCCCCGAGGGCACAGAGCAAAGCCTGACTCCAGGAATGTGTCTGCAGGGTGGGACCAGCTCCTGAAGCACGTGGGGACATGGGAGTGTCCTCAGTACCTCACAGAGGTGACATTCCCTGTGCCAGTGTGGGCACAGGGCTGTACAAACCTTCCTCACCCCGGGGGTGCAGGTGCAAGCTCCTTCCTTCCACACCTCTGCCCATGGCCCTGCCATTCTCACTGGGGCTGTTACCTGTCAGCCTTCACTGAGAACTGTTCATCAGGGATCCTACAGCTCCTCTCTTTGCAGCTCGTGTGGATGGAGGAGCTCCCTTTCCCCCCAGGTGAGGGCCAACACCTGCAGCAGCTGCACCAAAGCCCCGCAGGATCTGAGCTGCCTGATGTGAAGACTTGCCTTTATTAATCCAAACTATTCCCAGCTGCAGGAGACACAGCCCACAGGAGAACCTTTTGTTTCTCTGGGGCAGGAGGATGGAGGGAGATGTGGGACTGTCCTGGTCACACAGATTTCCCTGAGGCTGCCCTGAGACAGACACTGCAGGCAGACCAAGGTCCACACTAATGAGCACAACTGCCTCTTTTCCCCTCACTGAAGCACCCTTCGGATGCTTTTAAAAACCTTTCCTTCATGCAGTTTGTCAGCTGCCTTCCCCATTCTGCATGAGTTGGCTTTTTGTACCCGTTAATCCTTGGCTGAGCCCAGTGCAGCCTGCCTGTACCTGCTGAGCCAAACCCAGACCCAGCTGGGACTGAGACCTCACTGCTGCACAACAAACACTGACTCCCTCAAACAAACCCCCACTACTCCTCTCCTGAAAAAGATGCAAAATTTAACAACAAAAACTGCTGAAACCTAATTAAAAGTTTAATTCTACAGTTGAGCCACGTACACAAGCAACACGAGATTTGAGTCACTTCCCTCGGGCTCCCATGAAGTTCTCCACAGTTACATCTAACAAAATAATAAACAAATCTCCAAAACTCTGTGAGGCTGGGCAAGAACAGAAATACTTTAACTAATTTATAATGGCTATAAAACAGAATTACAGTCCCATGATGATTAGTTTACAAGCAAAAAATAGTTTTAAAAGTTCTATTTGAGGATGAACAAAAAATTCTTCTAATCTGTACTCCAAATGAGTTCATCCCACTTTCCTAATTGACTCTCTTCCAAAGGCAGCTTGCTTTTCCTTTAATTTTTCCTTAATTGCCAAAAGAGCAAATCACGTGCACCATGTCCCTGCTGCAGAGAAGAGGCTCAGAATGGAAAAATGCATTTAACCAGAGCAGGGCTTCCCCACCCTGGGGCCCGAGGGGCTGCAGGGCTGGGGCTTGGATGCACAAAGGGAAACCTCACACAAAAGCACAGAAAGACAAAGTCCCCAGGCTGCTGCTGCCACAGCACCCAGGGACAGGGAGGGACACAGGGACAGAGAGGGATGGACAAGGACACACAGGGACACAGGGACAGAGGGATGGACAGGGACAGGGAGGGACACAGGGACAGAGAGGGATGGACAGGGACAGGGAGGGACACAGGGACAGAGAGGGATGGACAGGGACAGGGAGGGATAGGGACAGGGAGGGATAGGGACAGAGAGGGATGGACAGGGACAGGGAGGGACACAGGGACAGAGAGGGATGGACAGGGACACACAGGGACACAGGGACAGAGGGATGGACAGGGACAGGGAGGGACACAGGGACAGAGAGGGATGGACAGGGA
>JBBMKD010000013.1:670663-683688 GCA_037834095.1 Argya squamiceps | reverse complement strand
CCCCGCTCCCTCCCTGCCCAGGTTCCTCCTTGCTCCGCGCAGGTAGCGGGGCCGCGGCCGGGCAGGGCCGTGCCCAGGGGCCGCGGGGTGAGCTCTGGGCAGGGGCCGGACCGTGCCCGGGGTGAGCTCTGGGCAGGGGCCGCGCTGTGCCCGGGGTGAGCTCTGGGCCGGGGCGCGGTACCGCGGGGCTGGGTGAGGAGAGGCGCGGGCAGGACGGGCGGTGGTTCCCGGCCCCGTGGCTCTCAGCAGGGACCCGCAGGTGTCCTGCCGGGGAAGGGTTTGTTTCATTGTCCGCTCGGCACACGGCCGAGCCGGCAGTGCTGTCCCCCCGTGCCTCAGCGGTCCCGGCTGTGCCCCGACACCTGGCCCTGTTAGCGGCGCCCGGCCGGCTGGGCTGCCTCACTGCCCGGGAGAAAGCCGGGAAAGGAGCGGCCTTGTGGTAAAAAATTGGACGTAGACAGTGTATCTGCTGGAAATTCTGACAAACTACATCACCCTGAAAAATCTACATCTGTAAAAATGGTGAAACTTGGCTGTGACTTTGGGACAACATATAGCTTCAACATGCATTAAAAGAGAACAGTAGGTTTTAAAAAGCAAAACAAAATACATGTTCGTTTCTGTGCCAGGGCACGAACTCTGCCCACTCCAGCAGCCCAGCCGAGGGTCCCTGCACTCCCAGGAGCTTCAGCACAGAGCCCTGAAATAAAGTGACATGGTCGTTTTTCTGCTCTGTTACATTCAGCAGTAATTACAACATGCCCTTATTTTGCTATCTGCTCCTCTACAATTCAAATCTGCCTCTGCTTCCACTGGAAAAAAGTATCCCTATGTTTTAAAAGCCATCGTGTCACAGCACAAGGAGCATTTACATGAGAAATTAGCTCCCCTATTAAATGCCACATTGGCTAGGAATGTAAAATACAATACAGAATGCTTCCCTGGTACTGAATCACGCAGCTGAAGGGTTTGTCTGGTTTCCCTCAAACACACGAAAGGCAGAATCTGGGGGTGATTGTGTTCCTGTGTAATTGGTGCCTCCTGTCCGGAGGGGCAGAGCAGAGCCAGCTGGAATGTTTGGAGGTGCTGGAGGCACAGCGAGGGCTCTGCTGTGCACAGGGTGCTCAACAAAAACACTTGCTGATTCACACATGGGCACCCACTTAGGCTGAACATGAAGGGAGAGGGGACAGAAAAAAGATTGTTAGATTTGTATTGTCCTCTCCATACTTGAAAGACTTGAATTTGCCAGATTTCATGTATCACTGAATCAGAAAAAAAAAAAATGGAGTGGATTGAAAGTGCTTTCTTATCTTTTTAAATATACAAAAAAATTAATTTATACTGAGTCTGTTTAACAATCAGAAAAAAACATAAAGGAAAAGGTAAGGACCAGATGACCCTGTGTACATGCACTTAAACTTCAGTTTATTCTTCTGCCAGGAGAACCCAGCAAAACAAAAAATCTTGCTAAGAATCAAATGAAGCAATACACAAAGAAATTAAAATGAACAAATGTTTAAGTCCACAAATGCGACAAGACTGCAAATTGCCACTCCAGCTTTGAACAGCGAGAGCTGAAGGGAGAAGCCACAGGCAGAACCTAAGATGCTGCTTTAGTTGTCATTTGGGATTTCCCAATGGATTATTTCTAAAATTATCTCTCAAGTTTCCACATGAAATTGCCAAGCAATTGGGTATAGTTGAAGCATATTACTTAATTCATAAATTCTAATTATTAATGACCAAGGTAATTAGCTTTTACAAGATTATTCTCTTGCACCTACGTATTCACTGTGCTACAATTACAGGAGTCATTTTGATTCCTGAACAGCCACCTCAGTGTTCCATTTCATGCACAGTGAAAGAGAAATAAAACCTTACAATAAAATTGCCATCATAAGAAAAGTAAACTCAACTCTGTAATTCAAGTGAAGAAAGAAGTGTAAATGTGGTTATTAACCTTCCCACAGAGGCAGGTCACAGTGCAGTCACTGGGGTGTTGTGCAGCAGGGCCCAAAGCTGAGCTGCTCCCAGCCCAGGCAGGGCAGAGTGTCCTTCCCTGGGGCCACATCCCTGCCCAGCACAGCCTGGAGTGCTGCACCCCTGGCATGGGGGCAGGAGCCTGCAGGGAAGCTTTCCCCCCATCTTCACAGCACCCCAGTTATCCAGGCACAGACCTGGAGCATTTGTCAGGGAGAGTTTTAAGTGAAGCTCCCACTTGGCAGCCACAAGACCTAAAAGCTGGTGTCAGGAATTGGCTCCAAACCAGAGGCAGTTCAATACCTGCAGCCAAACCCTCTGTGATACCCAGAGCTCACATTTATCAGAACCAGCATGAGGCAGGTGCGGGTTCGAGGGTGTGCACAGACCTGTTCAGTGGGGAACGTGGTTATTGCCTGAAAATCTACCAAGGAAAATGGAGGATTATTCATCTCCTCCCTGCATCCACATCAAAAGCACACTTTGCCTCTCTGTGCAAAGGGCAGAACCAGCAGTGAGAGCT
Source organism: Argya squamiceps (assembly GCA_037834095.1). Taxonomy (NCBI): domain Eukaryota; kingdom Metazoa; phylum Chordata; class Aves; order Passeriformes; family Leiothrichidae; genus Argya; species Argya squamiceps. The sequence goes on along the minus strand of JBBMKD010000013.1, from coordinate 681,182 downwards.
GGCTTTATTTCTGACCCAAATGCCTCATGTCTGAAGCACAGTGCTCACTGCTCGTGTCCTGTAGGGTGGTCCTGGCCATGCCCTGCAGCCTCAGAGCTCTGCAGGTGACCCTGGCTGCTGGTGGGGCCCAATCCTGCTGCCTCTGGCCTCCCCAGGGGCATTCCCAGCACATCTGTCCCCTCGGTGGCTCCGGAGAGGGGAGGGCTGGGGTGGCTGCAGCTGCTGGTCACTGCCCCCAGGAATGGACTGCGTGTCCATCTGCATTGACTGCCGGCCCGGGAGGAGCAGTATAAATAACATTCTTCTGGAGCTCCTCTGTTTCCCTGGCCTGCTCACAGGCAGCTGAGGCAGAGCCAGTCGTGCTGTGCTCGGAGCAAGTCTCTGTCCCACAATTAGCATGCAGGGGGATAAGGCTCCCTCTGTCCCACAAAACCCTTCCCAAGCACTGAGTGACAGGGGTCACCAGAGGCAAAGAGAAGAGGAGGTGTCAGTGTGACAGAGCCAGGCCCTGGTGGGATCCCTGTGTCACTGCTCCCACTGCTTTTCCAGGGCCACGAACCCAGGGAGGGAGCCTCCTTCCAATGCAGGCAGCAGGATTTTCCCGAGGAGGGCACGGTTACTGCAGCAACACAGGCAATCCCCCAGCACTGCCAGCCACGGTGCAGGAGGGGTCCAGCCTTCCCACCTCCTGCCCCTCTTTCTTTTCTCCACAACTGTGTGCAGGCTGTGAGAGACTTTACTCTGAGCACTGCTCAGCCAAATTTTAACTGTAAATCAGTCCAAGATGGCAGAAGACATTTAATTATTCCTATTTTCCTCTTAATTGTTTTTTGCTGTTGCTAAAATACTCAGCAATAACAAAAGGCTTTGCAGCATTAACTAAAAAGCTTTTGGTGGAAAACCACATCTCATTGTACTACAGGAATAAAGGACCTGGTAATGCCCATGGAGCACCGAAGTTGAAACAAGATGCTGTTTTACTGCTGAACAGGAATGAAAACAAAAAGAGTAAGAAAGAACGTGTACCCAAGAAACAAAACTGAGGAGTGAGGTACTGCTGCCTCTGTCGCTCTTGTCAGGGAGCTTACAAATTCTTCTCTGTGATTGTAAAATTAACTCTGTATTTGCTAATATTTACACTGATATTACTTGTTTCCCAGCCAATTTCCCAGCACTATTTCCTGGTCATCTCTTCTTTTACTGCCTCAGAGGTGGGTGCAGAGGTTGTCTCCTCTGTGAGAGAAGGAGGTACCTGGCAGCTCACTCATTTACAGAGTAGATTGGGAATTTTCCAACAGGAAGTAGTTGAGATTTCAGTATGTTAACCATATTTTGTGTGTGTGTATTTCATATTTTGATGTGAAAAACATTTCTGCCTTGCTTGAATTATATGTCCTTTGGCTTTGCTTTTAATTTCCAGCACAGTTTATATCTCCCAGTACTTTCATGGGTAAAACCCTCACAGGCTTCAGGCCCAGTAGGATTAGGTCAGTCTAACATTAAAGTAGGTAATTTCTGTCAAAGGTTATCAAAATTCCAAAGGTTATGCCTATTTCTAATTTTTGTTCCGTGAATATGAAATGAATCTGAATATTAAAAGAGAATTGTGAAACTGGGAAGTGTGTCCCTTCACCTCCAGTTTAGTTATATGCATTTTTTCCAGTTTTACAATTCCATTTTAAAATTCTGACAGTGAATTTCCTCTCAGTAATTCAAAGACCATTCTTTCCATAGGAGAACAGTTAAGAGAAAGTCCTAGAAAATGCAGATAAAAGCTCTTTAATCTGATGGCTGTAGTTCATAAGATGTTGCTATTTAAAGAGTCTGCAGGATTTCAAACATCTCCCCACAAAAGGATGGAGGCACTGCTGGCCATAGCTGAAGAGTTTTTGTGGTTGCCATGAGAAACTCAACAAGCTGGGAGCCTGCACAGACACTGTGTGCAGCTCAGGGCTGGAGTGCTGGCTCTGCTTTGTTCTCCCTTTGTCAGCTGTGCTCAGAAATGCCTCACCAAGTGACAGGGGGCAGGGGCAGCTCTCCAAAGAGCTGCTGCTTTTTCCCTAGGTTTGGTTACTGCTGGCTTTTTTGGTGTGGTTTTGATTTATTTCTTTTTCTAAGGAATGAACATTCTGCCCATACAGAAATAACTAAAAAAAAATCAAATTAAAAAAAAAGGAGAACCCCAATGTTTTTTATTGTTTCCCTGTTGATAGACAGTAATTTGTGGGTGTGGTACACCACTGGCACTCTGCAGTCAGCCCCTCTGAGGCTGTGAGTCCCAGCCCTGTGCAGCCCCTGGGCTTGGCCAGCCCTGCCCTTCCCAGGAGGTTCCAGGTACCCTCTGCAGACTGGGGCCCCTCAGGCCCCTCTGACCCTGCAGATGGGGCAGCTGCTGTCAGCAGAGGCTGAGACTTTCCAAACCTGCCTCAGGTGAGATACCTGAGCCCCAGGGAATGGCTCACCTCACTTCTGGTTGACATGGCAGAGGCTGGTCAAAGGCTGGACTCCGTGATCTTAGAGGTCTTTTCCAACCTGACTGGTCTTGTGATTCTGTAATTGGGGTGATTTTAGAACTGCTGAACCTGATTTAGTTTCAAACAACTGATTAACCTGCAGTTATGTGCCAGATTTCCCCTTTGCTGCATTGAAATGCTGGAATTTTGTGAATGCCATAGCAACAGGATGAGAAAGTGAGGAAATCTGGAGTGTGAGGCAGGGAAGCTCGTGTCTGTTTGCCTCTAATGAGCTGAAGCTCTGAAGTGTGAAAGGCTGAAGCCTTTCCCCCTTAAACTGCAGTTTGCCATTAGTGCTCCCCACAGCCAGGCTCCAGGGCTGGCTTGGCTGCAGTCCTGCAGTGGAAACTATGCATGGATGGATGTGAGCAGGGCCTGGGGCTGCCAAGGGCTGGGGACTGCATTACTCACTTCAGCAAGGCCAGGCCTGGGGCTGATGGGCCTGATTGCACCCAAATAACCACCAGACTGACCCAATCCCCTGACCTGCTTAGTGAGAGGCCTCTCACATTTCCCCATCCCCCTGTGCCTCTCCTAAACATTTTGAAAAATTGGCACTTCTCTTATTATCTTTCCTCTCCAAGCTATTAAAAGTGTTCCTAATTCAACTCTGATCCTACTAATTAGCTCAAATACATTTTAATTAGTGGGATTTATTCTGCTGTTGGACGTGCCAAAATTCAACTCTATGGTTTCTCTAGGCTCAGTTTCTTGAGTTGTCTCCTTTCCAGTCAGATCCAAGCTCTAATTTTCTAGCAGTCACTTCAGTGTTCTTCTCATTTGGCAGTAATTTCTGTCATATTATCTAAGTTCCTTTTTCATCCTTCACCTTACTGTGACTTATTTCCTGACCCACCACACAGAACAGAGTTGAATGTCTAGACCTGCTAGGTGCAGCCCTGAGGAGGACAGAAGGAGAGGGGGGGTGTAAATGAGGGTATTGCAGGAGAGAAAAGCCCTTCAGCTGGAGCAGCAGCAGGTCAGGAGCAGTGAGAGTCTGGGAATTCTCACAGCACTTCTAACAAGACTGAAAAGAGAGAAACGAGGCGTAGAGACACTCACCGAGCCAAAACCAGATTCCCAAAAGAAAGGAATTCTGGTTTCAAAGGGAAGGGAAAAAAGGAGTGGATAGAGCAAGCCCTGCTTTGCCAAGGCCTCTGAGGCAGCAGCACGGCCAGTGCACTCTGCCTGTGCAGCAAATCCAGCTGAGACTGCTCATTTTATCACCGAAACAAGTCCCCACAGACAAAACTATTCATTGCTTTTTACTTGGTTTCAAAATCAGTCAAGGACTGATTTCATTCCTTAAATCAAACCGAAGGTGATCAAGACCTTGTAAAAGGCTTTCTTCCAGAGAGGCAGGGGTGGACCCAAAATAAGCAGAAGCCTTGCCCAGCATCACTGCCATGGAGAATCAACTGGTCGATAAATGTTAATAAAGAGTTTAAATGCTTTTCAAGTTACTCTGCCAGAACTTGGCACAAGAGCCACACAAAATGATTTCTTCCAGCAGGTCAGCGCGGGCCCGGCACGGAGCGGGGGCTGGGCAGGGTCCCTCCACATACTTTACCTAGTTGGGAAGAGCTGGAACAGGCTCAGGGCATGAGGACACTGCTCCGAGCTCCAGCGGCTCCGCAAAGCCCGTACAAGTACCGGGAACGCGGCGGGAACGCGGCATCCCCGCGGCGGCCACGGAAACGAGGAGGTGGTGCCGGGATCCCGTGCCCGCAGCACCCCCGGGGCTGGGCAGCATCTCCCGGGCTGGGCAGCATCCCCCGGGCTGGGCAGCACCTCCCGGGCTGGGCGGCATTCCCCGGGCTGGGCAGCACCCCCCGGGCTGGGCAGCATCCCCCGTGCCCGCAGCATCCCCCGTGCCCGCAGCATCTCCCGGGCTGGGCAGCACCCCCGTGCCCGCAGCATCTCCCGGGCTGGGCAGCACCGGCAGCGCCACTCGCTGTCCCCGGCACTGCTGGCCGTGCCCTCCCGGCAGCTGAGAAAGTCACCTGCCAGGACGGAGCCCCCGCGGTGTCCCCACAGCACAGGGACACGGCTCTGTGCCCTTCTCACTGATGAGGAGCCTGTGGATTGTCATTCCTGTTTCAGCACTGCTCATATTTGTTTATGGCCTTGCTGTATTTCATTTTTACAGGCTGCTGTTGTGTATGTTGTGAGGAGGGTTTTTTTATGTTTTGAATTCTGCTCCTCTGGGGTATAGAAGACAAAAGGTAGGAGTGGATTAAGGTACCAAGCATACAGCAAAAACATTTCTTTCTCAGAAAATGTTGCCTGGCTTCTTCCTAGCAAGTTCTGTGCTGTTAAATACCTCCGAATTCATCTGTGGTGTCAAAGTGCTTTTGTTTCATTTACAGTTTTACTCAGTTTCTCAGGAGATGAAAGGGAAATAAAGTGACTGAAAATGCTTTCAAATGCAGTCTGAAAGCAAGAGAAACCTTTTGTTTCATTGCTTGGAAACCCCAAAAAGAGAACTGCAAGGAGCAGTTTGCTGTGAGACTCAGAGCTTCCTGTTCTGCTTGTTTGTGCATGTTCTTTCTCTCTAAAGAATTTAGACAAATAAGAGGAGGGACACTCAGCCCCTGGCATGCTCTGCCCCGGGGTGCTGAATTCAGCTGGCACTGCCCAGCCCTGTGCAGCACCTCCCCATGCAGGGTCAGTGCAGCCAAGGAGAGCATTCCCTGGGAGGGCTGTGATGCACTTTGTGATCCCGTGTTTGTCAGTGACAAAAGCCAGACACTAGAAGGAAATAGAGAACATGTTTTTCCCTCTAAGACAGCAGAGAAGAACATGTGTTACCAGCCAGTTTGCTGTGCTCAATACCTACTTGCTCTGTATCATAATTAATCAATTCTTGAAGTAGCAAGATAAGCAAAGTCCATGATTTAGTCATCTCACTGTGAGTTACATGGGCTCTTTGAACAGGCCAATTTTTTAAGCTCAGAGATGTTAAAAGTCAGAAGTGCTTTCATGAGGTGAACTGTCGTGTACTGAGGGGAAAGAATGTTCAGCAAATTTCAGGAGGGAAATTTTTATCAAACAAGGTTTTTCCATCTGTATTTCTATGGATTTCCCTGGGTGCAGCTCTGTGTGGACCTTGTGGACTCCTGTGACGTGGCAACAAGGGCACAATAAAGCTCCTGGGAAAGGAATTTGGTGTGCCAGTGCAGCGTGAGCCCAGCACAACCCACACCTCTCCAGCTGTGCAATGAAGGGTCCTTAACATCCCAGCTCCTTTGGGAATGCTCCTGAAGGAGTTTGCTGATTGGGATTTACTTTTTGAGCTGGTGCCAAATACAAGTTTAAATCAGTATACAATAAAAATCAAGTTCCTTGTGTCCAGCTGGGATGTGAGGGGAGTCCTTCAGTAGCTTCAGCACTGACCTTGGGCCATCGAGGGAACAGCAAACTGTCACCCACTAGAAACTGTGAGCCAACTTGTTTTTATAGCTTCATTTTCTTAGTGGGATAAAAATAAAGAATTTCTTAGAGGAACTAATGTTCTGAAGAACAACACACTAATTAAATGGGGTGTTTTCAGACCATGAAACTGTGCATGTGCCTTGATGAGACAGGCACACAACTGTTCAGCTTGTACCCTGATCCTCTTTACTTTGCTGTTGATGTTTAACTTGATTTCTACCCACGGGAACATTCACTGCAGCACCTCAGGGCAGGAGGAAACTGAATTTGGAACAGCCGTTTTTTGCATTGCTGAAAGCCCTCAGCCCCAAAACATCCCAAGAACTGGAAATGCTCAGGTTCTATCTGTAGACAAGGCAGAAACACTGAGCAGTGACAGTACCAGTCCCTGCTGTGCATTTTAACCACTGCCCAGTGTCCCCAGTGCTGCAGGCCCAGCACAGCACCCAGCTGCTCCCAGGGAGGATCCAGCTGCTCCAAGGGCACAATCCAGCCTCTCTCCAAGGGCACAATCCAGCCTCTCTCCATGGACAGAACCCAGCCTCTCCAAGGGCAGAATCCAGCTGCTCTGAGGGAGGCTTGTCCCTCATTTTAACAGGTTTTGCCTGGAGCACAGGATACAACAGCCTGCTAGCTGTCCAGCTACAGCCAGCCAGGGATTGAGAGTTTAAAAAACCATTCCCAAAGCTCCTGAGAATTCCAAGGGAAGTATTTAAGGCAGAAGCAAGATACATTGGAAAGGACAGCCAGCTGCAGATACTCTTATCCTTGTGAGTGAAAAGCTGGGAATACTTGAAATACTCCAGATAGTTATGACTGGGCAGCAAACACCATAGCAAAGATCTCTTTGTTTTAAGTAAACCATTAACAGAGCAGCCCAATCACAATGATAAAAACCACACTGATATTCTTGGACTAAACTCCCTCACTGTAACTGTCCATCCAAAACTAAAGCTGCAAAAACTGAGACACTTTCAATAGGGGAAAGAAGCACATAAAGAACAAGCTCCTGGGACACAAAGTTTGGAAAGCTGATCTTTGAAACACAGGAGATTTACTAGAAGTATGATGTATTACAGCAAAGGAGGTCTGCTCTAAATTTTCAGTCCAAAAATAGTCTTTCTCACAGAGTCCTACTCTGAATGAACACATAATATTGATGTAATAGAATTAGAAACCTTTCTTTGTCCTTTACACAGTTAAATTCCAATTCCTAATTACCAAATTGATTTAATCCAAGGTTATGTTTTCAGAAAGAAAAGTGTGTTTTAACAACAGTCCATACCTGGTTTCATAAATTCCTTGCATTGTTGCACTTGGAGGGATTTAGATACCAATATATTTGGCATTATTTACACTGCTTCTATTTTGAACCAAACAGGTTTATGGAGGAAAAGAAAACTAATAAAAATAAATGTTTCTCAGTTCTCCTGTCTTTTATGTCACCACATACACAGGTCAAACACAGCAAGGAAATAAGTCTTCAGTTCAAATATCTGCAGTTTTTATGTGGAGCTCTATACCCACAGGAAACTGATATGGAAAGGGAGAAGGTAATGATAAGGAAACCCTTTTATTCCAGTCTCATGCATCTCAGTCCCTCAGGACCTTCATAAACCCCACACAAAGAATTTCTTCCTACGATGCTTCAATGAATTGCACAGTTTTGAATAAATTAGATATTGAGCTGGCAGCCCCCCTGCTCCTGCCCAGGTCAGGTCTGTTTAAAAAGGTCAGCCTGGACTGCCCCAAATCTGCTCATTCACCTTGTTTTCATAAAGCACAACTGTAGTTCTTTCCTTCCTTGGCAGAAAGCTCAACAGAAGTACAGCCTTAGTCCATGAAAAACATGAAATCCCATTTGCAGATGGTGAGCCCTTGGCTCCCTCCCTGCCGGGGGAATCTCTCTGATGTGCTCACACAGCCTTGGTGGCAGCTCTCGTCCTGCTCAGGCCAGGGGAGTCAAGGACAGGACAATGTCCCCACCCTGACTCTGTCACAGGGCCAAGGACGGGGTGAATTCCCCATCCTTACTGTGCCAGTGTGTCAGGGAAAGGTGGGCACAGGGCACAGAAAAAGAGAGGAGGGCTGCATTACTGGGGGATGAATAGGGAAACACTGCTTTTATTCTTCATACTGCAATCAAAGAATTACTTGGGCATTTTAAACACATTATTAGATGTCTGTGTTTGTATGTACAAATGGACATCTTGTTTTCCCCAGAGAAAAGGGAGCAGAGGGGACCGGGGACAAAGACAGTGCCACTGCTCTGGGAGATGCCCCAAAGCTGGAAGGGCAGGACCAGGCACATCCCACTGAGCAGGAGCAGGGCAGCTGGAGAGGCTGAGAAGGATCTGCATGGAAGGATCCCAGAGACCCTTCAGGGCTGTAAGAGCTTTGGAAAGCCCCCTGAGGAATGAGGGAGTCCCAAAGGGAAGCAGGGCTGGAGGGGGGCTCTGGCTCTGTGCCCACTCAGCTCTCCAGTCCTTTACCTGGCACACAGCAGGGCCAGGCCTGGTGCTGAGCAAGGGAAACTTAATGCAGGTTCTTTTCTTCTTTCAGCACACGTATTTCATTAGTGTCCCAGCAGTGTGTGCTCACACACTCTCACAACCTTCATTAAAAAAGGAATCCCTCGTGTCAGGCTCCCTTTGCCAGCCCTGCCCCTGCCCAGCTGAGCTGGGCTTTCCCAGGGCTCATGGACAGCCCCTGGCTGTTGGGGAATTCACAACCTGTCACTGACAAGGGCACAGGTCCCTTCACCCCGGGGGCTGTTCCCCACTGTCCCACTCCCTCCCAAAGGGGACAGATATTTCCCTCATTTCTGCAAAGGGAGGACAGGCAAGGAATGAATCCCAAAGTGGGCTGTTCCCTCGGAATCTCCCAGTAAGCAGAGGTGGTGCCAGGCTGGTGTTCCCAAAGCACACCCAGCTTTGCACAGGGCTGAGGCACAGGACAGCACATGGAAAGCAGCCACTGCTCACACATAAAAGCTCCTGTCAGGGCAAAAGAAAAGCTCAGCATGGTTTTAGTTCTGTATTTAAAAAATACAGGAGGGAAAGCTCTTCACAAAGCTAAACAGAGGCAGCTCAGCTGGCAGCTACAGCAGCCCCACATTAAGGAGCTCAGAGCAGGCCCATTCCCAGTCCATGAGGAGAAAGATTGCAGGATACTGTTTTTAAAAGATCCATTTCTCCACCAGGCCATGCACCATCATTTCACTGACACATACTTCACATTTTGTCCATTCCCGTTTTCCGTGGAGAAGTGAAAAGACTGTTCTGAGAAACCAAACTGGAACAGAATAGATTTAAACGTGCCTTTGTGATAAACACTGTTAAAGACTGCTCACTTAATAAAAAATAAATTATAAAAAGAGTCCTTTTTAAAAATAATCACATGCAAAGCAGGGATAATTATTATGATTCCTAAACAATTTAGGAATTATTTCATACATTTCAATACCTATTAAGGGTAAGACAGAGAGCAGAAATGTCCTGCCTTGGAGATTCATTTATTTCATAAGTCACTGCTAAACAGACACTGTGTCTTACAGAGAAATGGATGAGATGGAACAAAACATGACTAGAGAGAGGATGTCCAAGACATGGAAAAACAAGTGAAGAACAGGCAGTTCCAACTTCTGTACTCACAGGCCAAGCCCCAGCCAGTGAAAATGAACAGATGACTTAATCACTTTATAAATAAGGGCTCTGTTTGGATGTCCCCAGTTTGAGAGAAAGTTCCTGTCAGGCTCCTTGTTTTACCCTCTGCCCTGGGTGCTGCAGTGCAGGGCTCTGCAGGGCCCCAGCATTGTTCATCCCTCCCCAGCACTGTCCATCCCCACTGGGCACTGTCCATCCCCACTGGGCACTGTCCATCCCTCCCCAGCACTGTCCCTCCCTCCTGGGCACTGTCCATCCCCCCTGAGCACTGTCCATCCCTCCTGGGCACTGTCCATCCCTCCTGGGCACTGTCCCTCCCCACTGGGCACTGTCCCTCCCCACTGGGCACTGTCCATTCCCCCTGGGCACTGTCCATCCCTCCCCAGCACTGTCCATCCCCCCTGGGCACTGTCCATCCCTCCCCAGCACTGTCCATCCTTCCCCAGCACTGTCCATCCTTCCCCAGCACTGTCCCTCCCTCCCCAGCACTGTCCATCCTTCCCCAGCACTGTCCATCCTTCCCCAGCACTGTCCCTCCCTCCCCAGCACTGTCCATCCCTCCTGGGCTCTGTCCATCCCTCCTGGGCACTGTCCCTCCCTCCCCAGCACTGTCCATCCCTCCTGGGCACTGTCCATCCCTCCTGGGCACTGTCCATCCCTCCTGGGCACTGTGACATCTGGGACACCACAATCCAAAGCCTATTAATCCTTTGTTTCCTCTGCAGTCAAATTCTGTGGAAGATAAAGAGCTGAAGTTGTTCATGGCTTACATTCCCAGACTGATAAGCTTGTTTCCAACCAACCTGTACAAGTCTCTGGAGGAAACCTTAGTGTGAATAAAACTTCAAAGGTGGAAAAAGTGTTTGACCTTGATCATTGCTTTCTCTGTAGCAACACAAGAATTAC
>JBBMKD010000013.1:655960-670563 GCA_037834095.1 Argya squamiceps | reverse complement strand
TAAGCTTGTTTCCAACCAACCTGTACAAGTCTCTGGAGGAAACCTTAGTGTGAATAAAACTTCAAAGGTGGAAAAAGAGTGTGAATAAAACTTCAAAGGTGGAAAAAGTGTTTGACCTTGATCATTGCTTTCTCTGTAGCAACACAAGAATTACATTCAGTCTTTTTTTCACCTTATTTTACAAGATATTTTTTTAAAGAGCCTTGCAGGAGGAGAAATGTGAAAAGCAAATGGAGAAAGTTAGACTTCCTTGTCCTTGAGGAGATAAAATTCAGCAAAGCTAAAGTGACCCTGACTAAAGTACTGGATAATAAATGGATAAACCTTTCTCCCCAGCCTCCCTGGAAACTTAAGACTCATTCCTAACAGCATTTTTCATCTGCTTTCAAAAGCTACCCAAGCTGAATTCACTGAGGTTTTTCTCCATCTGACTGATCTCACCTGGAGACCAATGATAAATAAGAGTTCATCAAAGGGTCCAAACCTCACATTCCTGAGCAGGCTGAATTACTGCTGACCCATTTCCATTTCAGTTCTGCCCACACGGAGCAGAGCGGCAGCACAGACACCCAGTGTGATAATTGCTATTGGACATTAATTATTAGCTGTTTGCATTTTGCAGTGTTTTGCAGGGACAAGCATTCACCCAACCAACAATTAAAGCACTTGCAAAGCCCCAGTTTGTAAGAGGTAAACTGGTTTAAACAGATCCCCAGGCAGCACGTGGATGATTTGCAAAGGCATTGCCTGACCCTGAGCTGCAGACACTGCATTTCCTCACGTGGCTTCTGACTCCTGAGATGCCTCGTGCTCCCTGTCCTTATCTGCTGCAGCCTCCCATCCTGCATTCCTGCTCCCTGCTCCCGAGGCTGGTGCCTACCCTGCACAGACAGGGAGGCACAGGCTTTTCCTCATTTCCCCTTTCCTCCCCAGCAATCAGGCACCATCCACGGCACCTCTGGAGAGCATCCACAGGGCACTCCTGGAAAGCATCCACGGGCATTTCTGGAAAGCATCCACAGGGCACTCCTGGAAAGCCATCCACAGGGAACTTGTGGAAAGCCATCCACAGGGCACTCGTGGAAAGCCATCCATAGGGCATTTCTGGAAAGCATGCACAGGGCATTTCTGGAAAGCCATCCACAGGGCATTTCTGGAAAGCATCCACAGGGCACTCATTGAAAGCCATCCACAGGGAACTTGTGGAAAGCCATCCATGGGCATTTCTGGAAAGCATCCACAGACAAACCCCTGCAGGAACTACCCCCGATTCTGCCTCCAGCCGAAGCCCGTGTCTGCTCCAGGACCTTCCTGCCCCCTCCTGTCCCCGAGGCTGCTGCAGGAGCCTGGGCAGAGGCTTTCAGCAAAGGGCTGGTCAGTGATAGCTCAGTGACAGCTCTTACACACCAGGCTGTCTTTGTAAAAGAACTTAAGGAGCAAACCAGTGAAAGGCAGTTTGGATGAATCACTGGAGAGCAGTACTATGAGATTTACATTTCAGACTCCACTTAAGGCATAATTCCTCTGCTGTTCACTGCAGTACTTCAGCTGTGATGAATACATGTGGCATTAACAAGAAACACAACAGACTGTAACAAGAGTCCCACTGCTGTCAATGCAGCTCAGGAGAGTAAAAAGAAAACAGTTATTTGTAGAAACACTAAATCATAAGGAGAGTATTCACGAGCCTGTGACAGAGAAAGCTGCACAGTTTATTACTGGACTTGGAGTTGATATGAACCCTTGGGCAAAGAGAAATAAACCTCCTGGAGCTGGGGTGTGGATCCTCCTGCATGATCCGTGTGTCCTGGAGGTTGGGAGAGCTGCTGGGGAAGCCCTGGGCTGATGCTGGGGGAGCCCTGGGCTGATGAGGGGGAGCCCTGGGCTGATGAGGGGGAGCCCTGGGCTGATGAGGGGGGAGCTCTGGGCTGATGAGGGGAAGCCCTAGGCTGATGAGGGGAAGCCCTGGGCTGATGAGGGGGAGCCCTGGGCTGATGAGGGGAAGCCCTGGGCTGATGCTGGGGGAGCCCTGGGCTGATGAGGGGGAACCCTGGGCTGATGCTGGGGGAGCCCTGGGCTGATGCTGGGGCCAGCACACACCTCAGCTCCTGCTCAGGCTCCAGCTTGTGAAGGGCACCACACACAGACAACACATCACACATTCTTTGTTATATCAAAAAGCATCAAACCAGCCCTTTGATAGGAACTGGGCCCGCAAGAGCAGCAGCAGAATTTCAGAGCAGGTGTGAGATTGAAGGAAGGCTCAGAGCTGTGTTTGTGAGGAGAACAGAGGAGCTGCCTTCCATGAAGAGCAAGGATGTACACATTGGAGCTGACATGCTTGTTCCAAATTTGCTATACTGATCAAAGGGTTGGCATGGAAAAATATCCCAGAATTTCTTCGCCCCTGTAAATTAGCAAGCTTCCCTCATTTGGTTGGACTTGATTGTTTGTGGGAAATGCCCTTTATAGCAAATAGGAAGAACACTGAATAAAATTATCAGAATAACGCTGTCTGTCAACTCTCGCCTTTCCCAAGGCTGTCAAAAATAAAAGTGTTTAGCATATATAGATCACTGGAGCATATTAAAGCTGTGAATTTTGGTTTATCTACAGACTATCCCTTTAAAGAGGCAGCTGAAAGCCCCTGCACTTTGAATAAAGCCTCTAGGAGCACACTGAAACAAATCTCTACACTACCCTTCGGAATTCAATCTGTTCCAAGTCAGGTCACAAAAGAACCTTCTTATTTTCCTTGTGCCTAGAGAGAGTTCAGCACCAAAGGAGAAATGGTTAGAAATATTTAAAAGGGAGAGGAAATAAAAAAAGAGGAGAAAGATCTCAGGAGAGCAGATCCTAGAAATACTAAAGTTTAAAGGCTGAGAACTGGCAGACATCCAAGTAACATAGTGGAGAGACAGTGGGGATTGCAAGGATTTGGCAGGCAGACAGCATGGGAGATGCCAAGTGAGAGCTGACAAAGAGTGAAATGAGTCAGAACCTAGAGAGGGAGATGTGAGAAAGAAAACGCAGCACAAGGGAGAAGGAGGGGAAGGAGACACGATCCAGGACTCGCAGCTTCAAAATGTTGGACAGAAATAACTGAAAAACCCCAGTTCTCCAGACTCAGCCTGGGCTGTGGCACAGAGAGGCAAGAGCCCGGGCTGATGGGGCGCCCAGAGAAAAGCAGTTCAGGGAGCCGGGACAAAGCAGGAGCCCAGGGAAGGCAGTGGAATCGAAGCATCCCCTCCTGGGCAGGGGCGGCGCGGGGTTCTGTGACACTTCTCTCCTTATCTCCGGGCTTTGCTATGCAAAGCGAGGCAGCGCTCTGCTGCTGGAGGGAGGGAGGAGCAGATTTAACAGGAATGCATTCCTTTGGAAATTCTGTTGGCTTCATGGGAGATTTCAGAAAAACCTGCAAGTTTAGACTCCGCATGACAGTTGTGCTGGACATGACTCTCAGCCAGTCACAGCTTAATTTCTGTCCCTACCTGCTTGCCACCGTTAAGGAGCAGAGCCTTGCCTGCTAAGAAAAGGCAGAGTCCTTGTTTCAGGAGAGATTTAAATATAAAAGAATGTGGCACTGGCTTTGCAATGTCTGCAGCACCTGCTCTTCAGCGGTGACCTGGGCACGGGGTGGCACACGGGTGCTCTGTGCTGGGGCTCACCCAAAACCTTGAGCAAGTTCCAGTGCACTCACCTTCCCTCTTCAGGCTCCGACCTCGGTGCCCTGTAACCTGAAGTCACTAGACAGGGATACGTGCTGAATCCTGACCCTGAAATAATGAGTGCAATCTCTTCATTCTCCGTGCTCACTGACTTTGATTAGACAGGTAACACGGGGGGCTGTAGCCAGAGCCAGCAGCACTGCCCAGGGACACACACACACCTCCAACACAAACCACTCAGCTCTGGTCCCAGCAACTTCACTGCCTCCTCCCTTCACTCCCATTTTCCCGTTTGATGCAGAGGTGTTTTCCCATCAACATCTCGCACACAACTGCTCTTGTATCACTCTTTAAGCAGCAGTTGGGGTGGATAAGGTGAGTGTGGGTGGGCGTGGAGGAGGCAGGTGGGCTGAGCTCTGGGCTCCCAAAGCTGAGCTCACAGCTCGGTGTGCCAGGGAGGAAAACCAGAGCGAGTGGGTGGGTGTCAGACTGCTCAGACCTGGCACGGATAAGGCCCTGACACCTGGCAGCTACTGAGGATGAGGAGCACCCGAGGAGTGAGCTCTACACACAGGGAGCACACCCGAGGAGTGAGCTCTGCACACAGGGAGCACACACGGGTTTCAGTGACACATTTACCTGACCCTCAGGGCACTGGGGCTGGCAGTGCTGGCACCCAAAACCTGGGGCTGTCAGGACACCTGCAAACACAGCAAACACTTGTTGTGCCCTTTCTCCATGTGGAACACCAGCTCTGTGCCAGCCTGGGCACACCCAGAGGGGCACACTCAGACCATCCATGCAGACAGGAACCCCAAAGCTGTTACAGAACAGCCACCAGCTGCTGTGTGTGGTGCTGTTCTCATTTCATACATAACATAAGGAATGTGCTGTACCAAAATCAGGAGAATAATGGAAATTTTTTGAAGAACATTTTTGTGATTAATTTTGTTATTTCAGGGGAAAAAAATTCCCATCCTTTTGTGACTTTTTAAAAAAATTTGAAGTAATTTAGAATTTTTACAGTGTTTTAGAACACTTCAGACTGTAGCAAGCTGTCCACAGGGTTGTTGTAAGGAATACCATACATCTTATATTCACTGTAGAAAACAACCAGCCCAAAGGTAACTCACCATCTGGCCACATCCTGGGAGCTAAAACACAGAGGGGCACATTAATGTCCTGTTTGTAACTGGGGCTTTTTCACCCTCCATATCCAGGTCCTGAACCAGGACCTGTCCAGGCTTAAAAGTGGCCAAGTGAGGATCCCCCAGCCCAGGTTCTGGCAGGCTCCAGAATCATTTCCCCAGCTGGATGGGTTTGTCAGGAACCACACAGAGCAGTATCATGGAACTTGCCCAAAACCCAAACCAAAGTCACTGTGCCATACAACAGGCTGGTGAGCTGAGATGGAATTGGGACATCAGCACCAAACACCTCAGGGGCAGGGAAGCACAGGGCCCTCCAAATCACAGTGACAGCTTTAGGAAAGGCAAAGCCTCTGGGATTCTTACTGCTTTTGGGGAAAACTGAATAAAGGCAGTAAAGCTCTTAAAAAACAGAAAGCTCATGGCAGAGTGTGGCCTCACATGTTTATCCCGTGTCTCCAGAAGTACTCGGAGCATTTGCCATGTGCAAAAGCAAGACAAGCAGCTATTTTTAGACTCCCTTGATTCAACACATGGGCTGAGTTCTGTTAGTAGTTCTCATGTAGTTATTGCATGTGCCACTAGACAGAGCTGTTCCTCTGATTTCTAACCTCAGAAATATTCCTGAGTGCAGTGATGTGCTAGAAATCCTAGAGGAGTTTGGATTACAGGCTCCTTCAGAGAAGTGGCACACGCCTGTAACAACTGCCTGGCATGTGCAGCCAGGGTGGAGCTTTGGCACACACTAGAAATAATCTCACTGGAGCTGAGAGCTGCATCTGCCCCTTAGGAATTCTCTGCTCACTCACCAGGAGCGAGTGATAAAGAGATGACAGGTGAGAAAAAAAAATCTGGTTTTTCTTGGTTAAACTAGAGTGTGTGAATGTGAAGAATACACCTGGAGATCTAAAAGTGACGAGTCCCTGACTGTGGAGCAACTATCAAAGACATTTTCCCAGAATTTGGGAAAGGCTCAAACAACAGTGCCTTTGGAAAACGAGAAAGTTTTCATTTTTCTTTGGAAAAAGAGAAGTTTTCATTCCAGGTAGGGAACATGCATTCAGACAGTCCTTAGGGGAGTGCCCGTGGACTGGACTCAGTGATTAGAGCGATGCAGGTTGCTCAAACCCAGTGTTGCAGTTAATCACCAGGTAATGCCTGGCTGTGCCTGGTGCAGGATTGCCCAGTCCCTCCCACCAGGTAATGCAGAAATCACCCAGGAACTTAAAAGCGTGGAGCTGTGCCGGTCGATAGAATCTAATTATCTCTTTTCTGATAAATTTAGGGTAAAGCACATTTTCTTTAAAGAAAAGCAAGCCGTCGTTTCGGGCGGAAGGAGAGAGAGAGATCAGCATTAGCACTGGTTCTCCCGGGTTCGCGCCCTGATTTGCATCACAGGCAACCCGAAGCAGGAATTTCTGGAATTCCTGCAGCAGTAGCTGCAGCTTCATTTCCCCTTGTGCTTGGAGTTAAAGAGCTGTGCTGCCACAGCTCCAGGCCATCGGCACGGAGCAGGGCTGGAGGAGCCTTTCCAAGGTGTCAGCTCGTGTCCCTGCTCGGGTTTCTGTGTCAGGCACGGAGTGCTGGGCAGGTCACGGCCCCTGCCGGGCAGGGACCATCTAAGGACGTGCAAAGGCCACAACAGGTCTGAAACTGCCCATAAATCACACCTCAGGCCCTTAGTTAATGTCTTTGTTGCTCAAGAACATGCCTGTGGCTCTTTTATCTCACTTACTCAGCTAACTCAGTCATGTTCTGTTGCCTTGCCCTGGTCCCACACTGGTGTTTCCAGCAGTGAGCTGCTCTCCCCCAGCCACCCTGCTGTCACACTGCACCATGCTCAGCAATAACTGGAGGTGAGACAGGAGCCCTCAGGCTGCCCTGGGGTTCCTCCTGCACACTCCCGCAGGTGGTGGATGCAGGGTTTGGTTTTGCTCTGTCAGCACCATCCCTGCCCAGACCAGGCTGTGCCAGCCCGGGGCTGCTGCACAGGCACCGCAGGTTCAGAGCCAGGAGTGGGGCTGGAGCAGGAGCAGCTCCTGCTCTGCCCCTGGCACTGAAGGGCTGAGCTCCTGCTCTCTGCCCCTGGCACTGCAGGGCTGAGCTCCTGCTCTCTGCCCCTGGCACTGCAGGGCTGAGCTCCTGCTCTCTGCCCCTGGGCACTGCAGGGCTGAGCTCCTGCTCTCTGCCCAGGGCTGAGCTCCTGCTCTGCCCACAGCACTGCAGGGCTGAGCTCCTGCTCTGCCCCTGGCACTGCAGGAGCAGCTCCTGCTCCGCCCTGGGCAAAGTGCAGGGCCATGGCCCAGCCACTGGCACATTAACCAGGGTCATTTAGTGGTTACAATTTCAGTACTAATTATAGCTGTAAAGCTTCTGAACCCAGCGGTGTTTCTCACACGTGTGGCTCCTCACTTCTTGCTGAATTTTGAAAGAATTGAGGGGTTGGTCATATCAACGTGGAGATTAGAAAAAGGAAGCTATGATCCCTTTGTCAGTTCCTGTGGTGATCTCTGGCAAAGGACTAGTAGGGTTTTGAAGACGAGTAAGGCAGAAAGAAGCACCAGCAGGTGTGTAGGAAACACTGCAAGGCAGATTCAGACACGGATACACTGCCCAGAGGTTGAGTACCCACGTTCTGCTTTGGCGGCTGGAGAGGCTGGAGGGTGGCACCGCGGCGAGGTCACTCGTGCTCTGGGGACACCCAGTCGCTTTGGCCAAAGGGCCTGGAGGTCACTCGCCCTCAGGTGACACCGTGGCCCTTCTCTCCGCAGAGCCGAGCCGAGTTAAAGCACAGCTCAGTGTGGCAGCCCCTCGTTCCCGCGGCCGTTCTCGGGGAAGAGGAGTTTCCCGTGGGCCGGTTCTCGGTCCCACCACACAGCGGCACTGCAGAATTGCCGTCCGTGCCCGAGGAAGGGCTGCCGACACCGCCTTGCACTTCCGTGAGCCATTTCGACGGAAGTTTCCCTGCCTCATTCCCATGGCAGAAACCTCTTGCGTGTTTTCTGCTTAGTCCTTCTACCAACTTCTGCCTCAACCGAACTAACAAAAAGCAAAATGATTTATTTGCTTTAGCAGAAACACAAAGCATCAGAGATGCCAGCTGAAGGGAAACACAGCTCGGGGAGAAAACCAAGAACAGGAGCAGAGAGAGTTGGAATATAGAGAGTGCTTCAAAATCTCCAGCGCTTTCTTCCTCTGAAGACTGAATGGCTTGGGCCCGCTGAAACTCTTGAAAAGATCTCCATTGATGTCAGTGTGAGATCAAGCTGTATATGATGACATATATTTTATTTCTGTAATGATACCTTTGTCCTCACTTCAGTGTCAAGGCTCTAGCTGAGCTGTCTGCTGGGCAGCAGTGCCAGGTTTAAGGCAGTTTGGAGGCAGTGGGACATCCCTGGGGGCTTTCCCCCCTTGCAGCTCTCCTCACAGAGATGATGCAGATCCCTGTGCATGCAGACACTGTGCTATCCCAGCAGGGATTATCTTTTTGGTTTGGCTCACACACTGCTCTGCTGCCCTCCTTACTCTGAGATGGAGCTGGCTCTGGCAGTGCTGCCCGGGCAGCTGGCAGACCTCCTTCCCTCGCAGCCTCAGATACCATCTCCCCCTGATGGCAGGACTGCTCTGGGGTGAGCTGCTGCCACCCAAGTGCTGCTGCTCTCAGCAGCTGGCAGACCTCCTTCCCTCGCAGCCTCCCCCTGATGGCAGGAGTGCTCTGGGATGGGCTGCTGCCACCCAAGTGCTGCTGCTCTCAGCAGCTGGCAGCCCCAGCTGGCAGCTGGAGCCAGCTCTCCTCATGGGGTGCTGCTGCCAGGGTTGGCCTGGGGACCCCAGCCAGGCAAAGTCGTGCTCCAGGACATAATCCCTCTGCAGCCACCGGGAAATACCCCCTGGCTGGGGGGAAACCAGAGGAGTGAGAGCTAAAGGAACGAACAAGCAGAAGGGAGATGAGACCAGGCATTGAATGGAGCAGGGAAGAGGTGCCAGAGCAAACACACACCAGTGAACAATCCCTGTGCCCCAGTGCCACATCCTCAGAGCCTGGGACACTGGGGTGGCTCAAGGCCTGGCACGTTGCATTCACGAGGCTTCTTGGTGATGTGTAAAGAACAAGGGATGTTGGGGTCCTTCTCTTGGTGCACCTCAAGGGCAATTCTGCCTGTGACAGCCCAGCAGCCAAGGTGCTGTCAGACCAACACGGCTGGGAAAAACTCCCACACACTCTGTGCAAGTGGAGACAGCAAGGACAGAGCCCCAGGGAGGTCAGGACAGGAGATGAGACAGGGAAGAGGAGCTTTGGGGATGCTCTGAGCTGTCATTCAATATGCTTCAAAGCTACTGGTATTCACTTAGTTTTTAATTGGAATGAAAAAAGCAAAGTTCTTTTTGCTTGCTATTGCTTTGTTACACTTGCCATCTAACTCGATTCATGGTAATCCTCTTACCACAGCCATCTGCCAATTTGCAGCCAATTACCCAGACGTGCTGAGCCCCTCTGGTTGCACCAGAATGTTAATCTGGAGCACCTTGCCTGTTTCCCATCCACCCCAGCAGTGTGTGCCCTTCCTGGTCACTGCTGAACAGCTCCCAGCATGGGCCAAAGCTGGACAAGGCCTTGCTTTTCATGTACCAAGAGTGTTTTATCCTTCCATTCTCAGGGATTAAGCAGATTTTGGCATATATTATTCTGATTTTTTCAGATGAGGTTAAATGAATTTTTAGATACAACGTATTCTACATTTCTGTAAATATGTATCCTTTTGCTTTATTTGTTTTCTCCATATCATTGCAGAGCAAGATGGATTTCCAAAGCTTTGAAGACAAAAATGAACAGTGCTATGGATGGTTAAACTCAATTTATTGTCCAGGCAGTCAATGAAGGGGCAGATCCACTCCTAAAGTTCAGGACCAGCTGTGTCTCCCTCATTTGGAGAGACAGGATAGGACTTACATCCCTAGAGGAGTGGGAAAGGGTTTTGGTCATCAGCAGCTGAAGACAGTTGGAAAGAAAACAAGGAGTTTCCTCATGTCAAAACATGGCTCAGACTTTGCTGCTGCTCAAGCCAATGATTCCACATGAAGGGGCTTCCAGAGCTGCAGTGGTGAGGGCTGTCCTGTGCAGCAGGGAGCCAAGAGCAGGGCTGACATCTGGGCTGAGCTGGAAGGGGCCAGCAAACTCCTATTGGAATATCTGTCTGCATTCCTGCAGCACCAGAGAACAAGGAGAGCTGTGATGTGGGGACTCTGGCTGGGGAGCACACATCCACCTCCCTTGGTTTAGCTTTTGCCATGGAGCTCTTTTGGTACAGGGTGGTGCAAAACAGCCTGGCTTAGCCCTCAGGCACCCCTGAAACTCCAGGGACAGTGGATAAATCCATCCCCAGATGTGTGCCCACTCCAGCCTGCACAGAGGAGTGCTCGGGCATCCAAAGGGAGCAGGCAGCTCTGGCCCAGCATGTAGGATAAACTGGGGTCGCTGGTTATGTCTCTGTGTGCTGTTCCAATGGTGAGTGATTTCTGCACTATCCAGAGAGGCTGCCGGAGATAGGGAGGTGGGATTAATCCTTAGCAGCCCCCCACCAGCTTTGGCCAGGGAGTTCTCTTCCCCCAAGCATTCCTCCCCTAATGAAGCCATTGCTGGCCCAGAGCAAGTCGAGTGGAGCAGGCAGGAGTGCCCAGGAGGCTGGGCGGGAGCTGCTGCCCAGCTCTAATTCAGCAGGGGATTACTGACACACCAGGGCTGCTAAATGGCTTAGCAGGCCGGAGGCCACACAGCCCTCCTGCTCCTTGGAGGGCTCTGAGCCCTACAGAGATGCACACTGAGGGACTGTCAGGGTTGTGGGGGGGTAAAGGAAACAGCAGTGCTCTAGCTGGGATATTGAAATGCTCTTTGTCTTCCTCTGACACACACAGGTTAACTTCAGCTGATGGCATCTCCCATGCAAATACAGCTCCAGGTAACATGGAGCCATTATATTTACCCTGCCATGAGCCTAAACAAGGGAACAGTCTTAAAATGCCATGTCTGTATGCCTGCAATTGGGACTCAAACGTGGTAACTTTAAATACATAAACAAGGTACAAAGTTTGAACCTGCTGCTGTAGGCTAATGACAGCCTTCCCTAAAGAAGCCTCCCGGGGTCCCACCTGGGGGGTGACACCTCAGGGAGCAGCTGGCCCAGCTCAGGCTGTCTGTGACCTGCTGCTCACAGAGCTGCTCAGAGATGAGCTGGCTGCAAAGCCAAGTGCCACACAGAGACAGTATGGGAACCATGCAGCAGGCAATTCAGAACAGTACAGACACAGAAAGTTCATGTCTGGTGAGCTGCTGGAGGCTCCCCACACGTTGGAGAGGAAACAAAATGGACCTTACAGCCATTCAGCCCCGTTTTTGGTGGAGCTGTGGGCTGGATATGGTGGTTCCTGTGCACAGGGGAGCAACCAGTGCTCTGAGAACCTGCTCTGTGCTCCTCAGGCTCACAGAACTCATGTGCCTAAACTTGAAATGAGCCTTTCCGGTTGGGAAAGGGAAAGGAGGAACTGTATTTGTCATCAAATTGACCATAATCTCCAAATCCAAATTGCCAGCAAAGTATTTTGGAATGACTCCTCAGTGGTGGTTGAATGTCCCAGGGGAATGAGGTATTCAGTTTGCTGAGTGACACAAGGCTTTATCATAACAATATCTGGAATAATAATTGCTGTCATGTTGGTCATAAAGAAACACTAAACACAGGAGGAAAAGCCCAGGGAATTTCTAGAACTGACCATCTGACTTTTCATTTCTCCACCTATAACATCATGTCCCCAGGAAAGCTGGATTTTGCAAGTAGCTCATTTTACCAGAGAATCAGCCTGCCACCACGAAATGCACTGTTCCTTCAATGTCTTCACCAGTGCCCAGTGAAACCAAAGACAGAATTCCCACTGACTTCAGTGGACAGGATCATGCTCCACAGCCTGATCCACAGACAACAAAAGCCAAGAGAAGGTACTTATAGATTTCAGCAGACTTCAGGTCAGGTCAGGATCTCAACCATTCATCACTGTACGTAAGGGAGTTCTGCTATTAAAATGGAAATGAAATATCTTCCCCCTGTATTATCAGGGGGAAGTCATGGCATAATTGATGACAAGACAAGTCAGAAAAATTATGTTGTCTTTCAGTGAGGAGGAATGTTATCTTGGAAACCAAAACTCCAACCTGAAACATCCATGAGCAAAGCACTTGAAAAGAAACTCAATACTAATCATATGCTAAAGAAAAACAGCAAAAAAAGACCAACCCCCTCCTTGCTGACTCAGACAGGAAGCAGTGGTGAGGATGCCACAGTATTATTTATTTCATGCTTAACTGCCACGTAGAGTTGTCACCTAAATAAGCATCTTCTAAGGAACTGACTGTCTCTGCAGTCAGGTGCTTTGTTGGAGGAATGGCTGAGTAACTAATTCCAGAACCAGAGGTGCTACAGTGTGAAAGGAGTTAGAATAGGAAGAATGAAGAGCCAGGTAATGAGCAGGAATATGGGGCTACATCTCAGCACTTCACTTCCTCTTATATTGTATCATCTATCATATTTTATCAAATATAATACAAATTTTAACTTATCCTGCAGCTTTTCATAAAGGACCAGTATAACGTAATATGGACTAACTTGTGTCTGACTTAGTCACAAAGGGGAGGGACTCTCAAATCTGCAGCATTTTCCTCTCAATAATACTGTTGCGCTTGCAGCTCCATCTCCACCACTGCCCAGTCACTTGTGTCCAGGAGACTGGGGCAGCAAATCATGGAGGTTTTAAAAGGAACCAGCACAGAAAACAAATTCCTTACCAAAATGATTTGGTGCTGTGAACTTGTGCTCTCTAATTGCAGTGTAGGTAAACCCTTTGTCACTGCACTGTCAAATCCAGGGCAGGACTGTGAGAGGCAAACCCTGTGCTGCTGTCACTGTGCCAGGCCCAGCCTGTCTCACTGTGGGGTGTTCACAGTCTAACTCAGCCCAAACACACCTGCACATCCATCACACCAAACCCATGTTCTGCTCCATGGCCAGGGGACACAGCTCTCCACAAAACGTGCACCCCGTGCCCTCCTCACATGGGGACACAGTGACAGGGATGTGAGAGAGAGACAGCAAAGCTGCTGCTGAGCCTGCTCTGCCTGACCAGCACAGACCACAGACAAGAGCTCACAGCTAATGGAAAAGTTCATTAGCAACAGGAACTGGGTGAGATTAATTTCTTCATAACACTGATTGACTTGGACAGCACATTTCACTAGCATTTATGCTGCAGGGAAACATAATTATGATTTCCCTGAGTGACAGGATTAGATGACACAAAACATGTAATCAAATTTTGAAAGGGCAAATTAATCCTGTAATTGTTTGATAATTCTTTGCCAGTGTTATTTGAGCTGTTTGATATATTCAATGAATTGAAGATCTGAAGTTGCATCTAAAAACACCATTCACAGGACATTCTTGCATTTCATATATCACTGTTTCCACTGCCTCCAGATGATGACCTGGAGCTGTGGATGGCTGGCTCTGAGTGTCCCCGCCGTGAACTTGGCCTGGCTTTGCTGCCATGGAAATATTCACCTGCCAGACACTGTCTGAGATGCCCCAGGGCAGCCTTCTGATGTGCTCTGCACCACCAAAGCCTGTGCTCCTCTATGGCCTTTGTGTGTTTGGCTCTGACATTGATTAAAGGCACAACTTTGTCACAGCTCGGCAGCTGAAGGGACTCCTGATTCTCAGAGCTGCAGGTATTTTCCACCAAGTGGCTCAAAGGAGGACGTGTCTAAATGACAGAGGTTCAGACACGTGTGTCCTCTCGAGGTGCAGACAGACATGTCTCCTCACTGCTTTGATTTGTGACAAAAGCATTTGTGACTGTAGGAGAGGGATGAAGAGAAATCTGAGTGCAGGCAGGATTTAACAAGCTTGAGGGCACAAAGCAGCACATGGTTCTCACTGTGCACTGGGGAAGGATGGCTGCAGAGACAGCTTTGTCACAACCCTTGTCCTACACACATCAAATCAGTCCACATCATCACCAAGGAGGAGATGAGAGACCCTGGCCATGGCAAACTCCATGGACTGTTTGTATGGCCTGAGCTGCACACAGCAGTGGTTCTCATTTGGCTGTAGGTCAGTATAAATGCAAAACGAGAATTTATTAAAGACATCTTCAGAATAATTGATCAAGTTAATGTCTCCAAGGGCAATTCATGCCTGATGGCAGATGTCAGGTCAGACCGGCCGCAGCTGAGGCAGAACAAAGGCAGCAGAGATGCCCGGAGGAGGCAGCCGTGGCTGAGGAGCCCCTTTGTGCCGACTCTGCCCACCTGCTCCCGGATGCAGGGACACGGGCGGGGCCCCGGGGAGCCGGGAGAGCCGGGCAGGGCTGGGCAGGAGCAGCTCCTTCCCCAGGAGCCTCCCGTGTGCAGCGCCCGCGGCTCAGCCGCCCTGGCCGGGCCGGGACCTCGGCCCCAGCGCTGAGACCTGTGCTGGTCCATCCCTGTTCTCTCCAGCCCTGCACACACCCGGCCGGGCTGGGACCCTGTGCCGGTGCAGCCCAGCTCTCCCCAGCCCTGCACACACCTGGGCAGGCTCGGGACCCTGTGCCGGTGCAGCCCTGTTCTCTCCAGCCCTGCACACACCCGGCCGGGCTGGGACTCTGTGCTGGTCCATCCCTGTTCTCTCCAGCCCTGCACACACCTGGGCAGGCTGGGACCTCGGCCCCAGCGCTGGGACGCTGTGGCAGTGCAGCCCTG
>JBBMKD010000013.1:597787-651606 GCA_037834095.1 Argya squamiceps | reverse complement strand
CCTTCCTTCCTTCCTTCCTTCCTTCCTTCCTTCCTTCCTTCCTTCCTTCCTTCCTTCCTTCCTTCCTTCCTTCCCAGGGGCTCAGAGATGATCCCACCCCGTGACACTCCCATGGGGGATGTTTTTGCTGTAGTTACCCATTAAAGACCAGGAAAAGCCAAGTTGCTGTGCAGGGAGGTGACACTGCAGGTCACAGGCACCCTGTGCAGCCTCAGCTCTGCTTTCAGCCTGTCACAGAGACCCCTGTGCAGAGCCCACTGAGGACACCAGGTCCCAGCAAGCACCACAGCTATAGAGATCCAGAGGAAATGTGCTAAAGCAACAAGAGGAAATCTGACTGCTAATACTTCCTAATTTCCTAGATCTTCTACCCAGAGGAGCAAGCTGCCAGGTGGTGTGTCGAACTGCATTCCCAGCCAGGAATAGACTGACATGCTGCTAGTTTGTGTTTTCCTGAATCCCAATGGAAACTAGCTGAAATGGTAACTATTCTGATTAACATTCACTTCATGATTACAGAATAAAGGAAAACAGCTTTTCTTTCTCCTCTGAAGACAGTGCCTGCTCATTAGAGTTTGGGATGTCCATATGTTTTCCAAACTCAGGCTGCAGCCCTGCATATGGAATTGCTGGTAATAGCTTTTATAACTAATTATTTGAAGATACTTAGGCTAATAAAATTATTTTGAAGAGAAATCCTGAGTTTGTCAGAGATATCTGACTGTGTCAGTGAGGTGGGAGATGAACAGCTGAGCTGCCTCCTGGCTGTAGAGACCAGGAATTCGAGGAATGACACAAGTAATGGTTTCCAGTGATCAGAAATTTGTAACAGCTTTTGTGCACTTCTGGGACCCTTTCCTTTACATGCCACCATCACCAAACACTTTGCAGCACTTGGAGAGGACCGAGTGGATATATGAGCTTTCTGCTAAGTCCTGTCCACGAGGGAATCCTTCCAGAGCTCAGGAGAGCAGGAATGGGAGGCAGGGCTGGTGCTGTGATCCACATTTGCTCCTTAGCTCCTTGGCCCTGATGTGGCTGACACACTCCTGCCTGTCACTGCTCCTTCCAGACACTCCAGAAAGTTCAGTGCTTGGAAAGAGAATGGTACTAGAGGAGCTGAGACTCTCTTTCTTCAGATACACTGGAAAGTGCCTCACAGGCATCCATTCCTCTCTGGATGCAGAACGGGGCCCAGCCCAGATTATTCTGTGTGTGCAACTCTTCAATTTGAAACATAATTCAAAGGAAAATCTGAAGGCATCTCCTGGCAATAAAAGGATAGTAGTCCATAAAATGGGCTGGCAGTGTTTCAGTGATAATATAAGAGGATTAATATCACCAAGAGGTTACACATTCAGCCTCTGACTCAAGTGAAAGTGCTGGTATTCGATGAGAATACCAGAAACAGAAAGCTCTCAGCCAATCCACCACCAAAACAAGAAGGAACAGCATCAGGCTACTTTTAAAATATCAGAGCCCCTTTAAAACAATCTCCCAAGTCTGAAGCCAAGGAAAAAGAAGTGCCCAGCGGGGGCAGTTCAGTTCCTGCAGCTGTGGCAGGCGAGGCCTGGCCAAAGCCCTGGCACTGACTGCCCTGGGGTCCCCTCTTACCAGGGACACTGCCTGCCTGGGGGAAGCAGGGCAAGAGGAAAGGGAAATGAGGAATCTCAAAAGTACCTTTTACTTATATTAAAGAAAACCAAAACCAAACAAAACCAACCAGGAAACTTTACCTTTATCCTTCCAGCGCTTATTTTTTCTTTCTAAGAATTAAACCCTCGATATACTAATGAAAGGCCTGGAAATATTTGTAGCTTCAAAGGGCTTTGTCCTGACTTTATTTCAGTGTAATAAGCACTGGCAAATCTAGTCTATAATTTTGATTTTAAAAAATAAATCTATAAATAAACAAGTGTGGTCGATGAAGAAAAACTGCGTTTCCAGCAGAGGCATCCGCTCAACCACAGAATAATGAAGAAACAAAAGACACGATCCAGAACTTTCCAAATCATGTTGTCGTTGTGCCTGGGGGCTTCAGCTGTTGGCTGCAGTCCCCTTCCCTCTGCAGCCAGCTCCAGAGGAACTCCCCTCTCGGTGCAATCAGACCCAGACTGACTGGTTTTTGGAAGAGCTCTATTTTTATCGTTCCCTTTCATTTCAGGCACTTCCCCGGGCCCAGACTTGCCGTCTCTCCCAGCGGCCCCAGAGGAAGGTCCTGTCCTGCCTGGGCTGGGCACAGTCTCTGCCCGGGATGGGAGCCACAGCTGCTGCTCCACACTCTATTTTTAGATCCAACATTTTCTTGAGCAAACGCCTGAAGGATCCATTGAGGCGGCTTTTCCCGTCTGATCCCCGCTGCCACACCGGCTCCAGCTGCAGCGGGTGTCCTCGGAGAGCAGGGCTCCATCCAGTGTCTGCCGGATGAGCTACTGACAGCTCTGCTTAATTTACAAATGAAACCTCAGCGATGCTTCCACCCCAAAGGAAAGTCACACTCCTCAGTACCAGAACCAGCAGTAACAACTGCAACAGCACTCTCAGCACAATTCTCGGCTGCTCTGCCTGACAGTCAAACATCCCGGGGTGCTCCCAGCCCTTCCACACCCGTTTGCATTCAGACAAGGCTGGAGAGAGAATGTGATGCTGATATGAGCAATAGGTGATGAGACATTTTCAAAAACAGACCACAGTGACATTCTTGGATTTAAACTGTTGGAGGTTTTGGCAAGAGATGCTTTTTGAGCTTCTCAGACCCAGGATTTGATCCTGTTGCTTTAAACAAGTGAGGCTAAGCATAAGGATGTGCACAGCATTGCTAAACACAGCCTCCAGGCTCCTACCTTGCCATGAAAAGCACTCTCCAGCGTTTTGATATCTGAAAGCTTGTTTCTGGAGTGAATATTGGGATGTTCTAAACCACACTCCAGTACAATCAGGTATATCCCAGTCTAAAAACGCTGCTGTCAACAGAATAAAACTGGCTAAGTGTATTTATCTACATGAAAACTTGTCCTTTAATCTTGGTTCCACCCTGTAAAATGTAGGTTGCATCTTGAGCTGCTCTGTGCTGTCGGACTAGGTGAAAGGAAGCTCCTTTGTACTCCTCATCTCTCATGCACAGAGCATTAGCACGTGCAATTAGGCGTGACATTTGGGTAAATATTGCTTGTGTTAACAGCCCAAACACCCAGGAGACAGCGAGCAGCGAGCAGGGAAAGGAAGGGGAACAAAGCCCCGCCGAGGCAGAGTTCTGTGCTGGCAAAAGTAACACACAAGTGTGTTTTATCATTTTCACCTCCCCCTAGACTAAACTCCTGATATGTTGTCGGTTGTACTTATTCACTTTCTATGAGTATTACCCTTCATATTCAGCTTTTAGCTGAATTCTCAGGCTTCTTATAAAATCCCAGCTACTTCCTGATTTTAATATCCCGAATTTCTTACTTTATATGTACAAAATACTCATCTTCACCAATTTTATTTAACACTGAACAGTTCAGTACTAAAGAGGGGCTGAGAATGGGGATGCTCCTTTTAAAATTTGCACAGAGACAAAACAAAAATGTGAAACTGGTACCTGTGTGCACAGATTTGCTGCAAGGCACCGTTTTGGTTTAAAGGTTGTGCACTCTGACACGATCATTCCGTCAGCAAGGGCTGGACTGTAATCCCTTCATGCTCGCTGGCAATTCACACCCTGGGGATTTTCTGCCGTTAATTACAGTCGGGTTACTCAGCACCGAGGCTCTGGGCAGTGGCTGTGCTCAGATCTGGGTTACTGGGGCTCGGCCCTAAGGTCTTTTCCAGGAAAAAAAGATACAGGTAGCAGTCAATTCTGAACTGCAAACTGCTTCAGTTTATCTTTGAAAGTGACACAAAGAAAGAATATTTTATCTGCACATTTGAAGAAAAAGTCCAAGCCTTCCCCAAAGGTATCCAAGTTACCCTGTGTGTGAATGATCGGCTGATTTGGGTCTTCAGGGTTTATATTGTGAAACCAGATGAGATTTGAGACTGAACACTTTAAATGCCCTGTTCAGAGCAGAGGTGCTGGAGCTGCAGAGGTACCTGCTGGGGGTGGCCCAGGAAACCACCCACTCCTTTCCAATGGCCGATTTGCAAAGCTGTGCTCATCTTTACAAAGGACTGAGATATTCTTTTTATTTTCTTTTGTGGCCTCCAGATGTTTTGGAGTAGAGTTTTGAACATTACATATTGCATCCATATTTGGGTTTTAAATAAAAACACACAAAAGATTTTAAAATAAAACTTCTTGCTGGCTGCTGGAGATGATTAACAGTGTGTAAACACTGCAAATTGACAGACACTGGGCTTTCATTTTACATTCTGGTCAGTGTTGCATAAACTTTGCTTTTAGCTTTGTTTTAATCAGTTATGAATTTGATCTTTTTTCTGTTAATAAAAGTGAGCTCCAGGACCATCACCATCAACTGAAGCTCCAGTTACTGAGATTTCACACCATCACAGAGAAGGCCGGGTGTCAGAACATGTAATATTCAATATCTATTATCACATTCATAAACTGTAGGTGTTTAAAAGTCATAAGCTTTTTCGCTATTAAACCTGGCCATGTGGGGAGCAATGGGCACTGCAAGCTGCTCACACCATCATTTCATGTCAGGGCTGAGGACGCTGGGGATGGACCTCTCTGGGAAGTGCACATGCATTTGCAAAATGCTATTCTTGGCATCCTTCACCAAAGATTCTTAAAAAACCTGATCTGTCATGCAAGAAGATGAAATGTAAAAAATTTATAACTCTTGCTTTTCACTTCAGAGAAAACTGTATCAGAGGGTGGAAGCAAACACAGAGCTATTTCCTGTCAGAGAAGTTGTTCCTACCAGCTTTCACTCTGCAGAATCCTTGGTGGCCATTTGGTGGGCTTGCAACAGTGAATGAATTTAGGACTGAGACATCATTTCATTTTTACCAAACTCCTGGTTCTTGTGGGGTTTCACAAGTGTCTGGAAGTTTTTCCAAACTCTCAGAGTGGGAGCAAAAGCCTCATTTTCTGCAAACACCTGAAGAGGTTCTTGCAGAGCTGCACCAGGCAGCCACAGGTAACACAAACTCCCCTTTTCAGCTGATTTGTCTGTTCAGAAACCCGCATGTGCAGACGTTGCCCGTGGCACAGCTCCAGCACCATCTGCTCCCATGTCTCCAGCGCACAGCAGTGAGGAGCTCTGACAACTGAGGCTGGAACACGAGGTGTGTTCAGAGCACACAGCCACTGCACATGGGTAGGCCCTCAAGGAGGCTGAGGTGGTCTGCACTGCCCTTTCACACCCATTTTAGTATTTTCTGCTGCTTTGGTTGAGTACATTGGCTATTAAGTTTAAAATTCCTTGATGTTTCTCTAAAAAACTACACACGTGTATTCAGGGAGGCTGTGTATTCAAGCTTCCACTTGTGTGGAAAAAGACAAACAGGGTAAGAGAACTCTTATTTTTAATACTCAAATACGTACGTGCAAGTGATTTTGGCACAGGAAATCATGTGAAGAGTTACAGAACACTTGGGTTGTGCGGAGTGGAGCTCTCCTGCCCTAGCTGTGGCCCTGCACTTAGCAGGGGGAAGGGGTGAAGTGCCCCTACACGGACCCTGCTGTGCAGCCTCTGGAATCCCTTCGCTGCTGTGCACAGGAGGGAGCTCTGGAGTCACCCTCGGGCGAGGCAGGGCCGCCTGAGCTGCTCGTTCTCCTGTGGCAGCAGCCAGAGGCACAAACAGCAAATAAAGCACCCCCTGTCCCCTGTCATGTGCCCGGCTCGTGAGCCCAGCCCTGCTCTCCCCGGCCAGAGCCATGGGAAGTGTGGATGATGCCCGACAAGCTGCAGCTCTGCTCTGCTTGGTGCCCTACTGAAGGCCACTTTTGTTCTTGAACAACCACTCAAATGCCACGTTTGATATCATGAGAGAACGCTCTTAATGTCAGAGAGATCCATTCTATTCACTCTTTCAGAGCTTCTTCCACAGCATTTTTTGACTGTGACAAAAACACTGCTTGGATTGTCCCAGAAAACATATGACCTCCAATAGTAAAAGGGTTGTTTAAAGAAAGAGGTTATTTCTACAGTGGCCATCAGGTGTTGAGGATGGTGATTTCACAGCACCTGGAGAAGGAGCAAGGAAAGGCAGGCAGCAGCTCTGCAGGCAGCATGGCCAGCCCAGGGCAGATGTGGCCCCACTGTGAGTACCTGAGGGCTCAGAGGGGGCACTCGTTTTCTCCACAGAACTTCTGTACCTGGCACACAGAGCTGCACCCCAAACAACGTGTGGCATCTGTTCTAGCACGGCATTAGACACAAAACCAGGGAGAAAGTTGGGTACATGAGCTACCTGTGTGTTTGCTCACTACTGTTGAGTCTGGCCAAACCCATTGGGAACTGGGAGCAGTGTAAAACCTGTCAGTATTTACAAGCTTCTGGAACATCTCCATTCCTTAATCATTTCTAAGCTCCAAAAAAGCAAGAAAGGACAAATGAACAGCTCTGACAACATACTGACTGACAACGTGTTAACATTTTTAAAGCACTCCAAGGGCGCTTTCCAAATAGGTTTTGGAAGGTGAAAGAAATGAACAGAACGCAGAGTGTGCAGCCAGCAGTACCGTGTGATGGCAGCCTCAGTGATTCTTCTGCAGTACTGAACATTCTTTGACTTGCAGAAACTCAAACAATCTGTCTCTGAAGAAATAGCTCCAGGATGTTGCGACAGGAAGGAAATGTACTGTGTAAATGCTGGAGCATCTCATGGAGCTGAGGGATGCTGTGCCTAAGGAAAATTGATTGGGAAACATTTAAGTAATACACGTGTCCAAAGAACAGGATCGAGATGCTCTGAAACACAGAGAGCAGATCAAGTTGAAATTACAATGAGACATAATCTGCCTCCCTGTATCCATTGCAAAGTCACCTGACGTGACTCTGTTTGCAGTGTGAGCTGTGATGCAGCAAAGGACAACCACAGACAGGCCCTTCACCGTGCCCCAATGATCATTTTTAGGTTTAATGCACCAGCATTGAACCCTGGGAATAACAGG
This sequence comes from Argya squamiceps, assembly GCA_037834095.1. Lineage (NCBI taxonomy): Eukaryota > Metazoa > Chordata > Aves > Passeriformes > Leiothrichidae > Argya > Argya squamiceps. Next base: position 644,543 of record JBBMKD010000013.1, on the reverse strand, counting down.
GGCTGCCCAGGTTAATTCCTAAAGCAGAGCAGGAAGGAGCAAAGAGCAAGTGCTCCACAAGCAGTTATGGGGCTTACCAGGGCCAGTCCTCTCCACTCCGAGCAAGGAACAAAATTAAATGCACTTGGAAACTCAATTTGACAGCTGTGAGCACTGCTCTGTGAATGCTTCAATGGGGACCATTTTGTCCCTAAGAAAAATCCTGAGTTTCTTGTAGGTGTTGAACTGCAAATATTGAAGCTGCGCTGAGCAATAGTGTCCAATGAAAAGGGAATTTATCCACTCTAGGCACCAGCCAAAGCCTATAATTTTTCCTCAGAAAATTCCCTACTGATAGAACTCACAAGAGCTTTCCCACATCGATATTTTTGACAATGCTGCTTCTATTATCAGAAAAAAAAACCACACCCAGTTTTGCTATTGTGAGTGTTGCAACTACAAATTTATTCTCTCTATTAAACTGTCAGTAACATCTTCTGGAATCTGGCTGCCTTCATCTGAGCTGAGAAATAAGGGAAAATGATCCATCCAAATTCCCAGAAATCACTAACTTGGTGAAAAGTTTTCATACTGTATAACCAGTGATACATCTTCAAAATGCTCAGTTTACCCACCACCCGAGGCATGTGCAGAGAATGAACTTTTCTACTTATGTTCTCGCACTATCCACACATTTAGAGATGACCTCTGACTCAAACTCACACAAACATGTAAGCAACAAGTTACTAACACATACACTGTGCTAAAAGCAGGGGGTGTTGGACTCTCTGAAAAAGGAGGAATTGATACTCTGAGCAGGGCCTGAATTTCACATGCTCCTGGTCCTGGGGTTCAGCTTGACTTTTGCAGCCCCCAGCAGCATTTTGGTTACATTTTCTTACTGCGTATACCTAAAGGGCATTTTACTGAAGCAGAAAAGTTCTGGAATCATTTGGGAAACAAAGTCTGTTGGGTCAGGTAGGAGTTCTAAGAGCCAAGTGAAGTGAATCTGAAAGTGCTGATACCTGAGAGTGCCACCTTGTGTTAGTTCCGAGAGACTGGGGAGTGCTAGCTGAGAGTTTGGTCCTGGGCAGCTTCAGGAAGGCTCTGCCAGGAGGGCCATACGGAAATTCAGGTTATGTTTCATTGATTGATTGTAATCCAGGTACCGTTTGAAGTGAACAGTGAGTCACATCCATGACAGCTAACAGTCTATACACATGGCAGCCTACTACACTGGTGGGAAACGGTGCCAAAATAACTAAGAGGCAATTCCAAAACAAGCCAAGGCAGACCCAGATCCATATTTAGCTTTAAATTACAGAGCAGCAGGAAAAAATGCCAGGTTGTCAGCTTTTTCTGCTTTACTCCATGGAAGGCTGACAGCCAGCAGGGCTGCATGGCTGGGAACCAAAGAGGGGCAGAGGGCAGGGCAGGGCTGGAAAAGAGCCGGGAAGGCCCAGTTGGATGTTAGCACAGGGGGCAAGTTTGGGAGGTGGCCCAGCCCTGGCAGGCAGTGTCTCTGAGGGGAAGGCACCATCCCAGACTGGCTCTCCAGCCAGGCCAAGCCCATGGCTGTGGCTCTGCTGTGCTCAGGAAGGAGGGGACAGGAGCACGTTCCACAGGCAGCTGGAGGGTGGCTGGAAGCACCAGCAGCCACAAGAGCCAAGGGAAAATCTCTTTAGACAAGCAGAACTAATGAAAGGGCTGAGGGCTGGCAGACGATCGCTGCCAGTGCCAAGGTCTCTGAGGAGAACCACACAGCTCCCACTCTGTCCCACTGAGCTGACAGCTTGTATCACTTCCAAATTCTTGCATCAGCAGAGATTTTTAATGGTCACTTAGTGCTGCATGGTCTGGGAGGAGAAGAGGGAGGAACTGTGTCTTCAGACGGGTCCCACAGAAGCCTTTGGTACTTTCAGTTCTGTTGAAAATTGAAACCCCCAGCCAGGGCATTAACTTCAGATCATTCAAGGTGATGGTAGATACTTACAGTCTTCCAAAGGGCATATTCCAGGCATACAATTAGCATGAGTCATTAATCCTCCCATCCCCTGACAGTCACATCTGTGGTTTTCACATGAGGGAGTTGCAGTAGTCATACACTTTGACTCTGAGAAGAGGGAAATCAAGTATTTAAAAAGAAGAAGAGATTTTTGGCTCTTTAGCCACTTAGCTACTGATAAACACACAGCATGAGGAGTTGAAATCCTCATTCCACAGGTGAGGGCACAGGCTACAGGCACCCCAGAGCAAGACTTTATTCAGGATGAAGGGCTGTGCACCTCAGATGGACTCTGCTGAGCAGCACGAACACAGTGTGTGCCTGCAGAACCCCAAACCACCCGTCTGCAGAGCTGCCCCCCCACAGCCACCACACACTCACCTGGGGCTTCCCAGTGAGGCATCCTGACCAGCCCACTGCTCTGGAAAGCCCCTGCTCTGTTCTGCTGGAACTAAATACAAAGAGAAGTGGCTGTGTGCACTAATTAGGAAAACAGCTACAAGTAGATGAACACTGATCAGGACTGCCATAGCCTGATTTTACTCATCACCTTAAGTACAATTTAAATGAGAAGCTTCTATTAAGGTACCCTTCTGATGATCTTGATTCTTAAGCTTATGCAGGGAACAGCACAGGGATCTTGATCTCATCTGAAGCCTCTGGAATTATTGAGATACAAAAGTAATAAAACACTGCAAGGCCAATACAGCACTGAGGGGTTAGCCTTTCACAAAATCAAGACCATCCAATATTTTTAAAGAAATATTTTGCTTACTTTGCAACAGTTAGTTTTACTAACATATTACTTCCCAAGAGAAGTGGGTTTTTTTACTGTCTGTTTATAACAATAATAATAAATCAGTATATGCCCAAGCCTTCATATATTCATCTTAGAAAATGTATTTTAAAATCAGTCCCTTACATATCATTAGACAAGGGAATGCAAATAGTGGAGAATTGTTTCTGTGCCCATTTACCACATTTCATATATCTTCTAAATTAGGGGTCATAAGCTGTAGCAAATAGAGAGTTTAAAATCCAATTCATTAGCTCTATGGGCCAGCAGCAACCCTCACAATCATTTTAGGTACTGTAGGAAGAATGTAGGTGATTTGGGAAGGAAAATGTCTTGGATTTTAGAATCTATTTGCCACTTCTACATTAAGCAGCAGCTGTTGTCAGAGTTTTAATGCTAACTTGAATCACAGAAGAAAATGTTAAAGTAGTGCTTTAAAAAATCCAGTAGAACTGGAGCCCAGCTGTACTATGGATACAACACGTTTTCCTGTTCCTTTGCCAGATCAGCTGCTGAGATTTTGGAATAACAGCCCTATCAGGAGGGGCTGAGGCAATGGAACCTTTCCCCACTACTCCACACAAATGTGGGAGCTGTTCCTTTCTCTTTCAGATAAAAAGCCAAAACCAAGCAGAAGAATCTGCTGAGTGTCAGGCCACAGGCAGTGGTGGGAAGGAGCCCCAGGGGCACGTGCTGGGCCCTCCTCGTGGGGCTGCTGCACAAGGCATGCACTAAACCCAGGCCATCAGCCAGAAACAAACAGAAATATCACATAAAACTGCACAAAGAGCTGTGTGTATGTAGGTAGGAGAGTAAACCCTTGCTGCCAGTCATCCTGAAAATTTTGCAGCTCAGGAATCTCACCCCCTTCTTCCCATCCACTGCGGCCACAGGGGACACCATGAGGTGAATAAGGGATTTCATGCCCTTCTGCCATTCTGCAGGCTTTGCTGCTGGATCGTGTCAGTCCTAGGGTTAACAGATGCTGAGCACTCTTCTACAGATTTGTTAGACCCCACTTTACCCACTGTTCAGCCCTCACACACATCATACTGGGAAATCTTTTGGCCATGTGGAAAAATACCACAGACAAGAAAGTGTTAAAAACCAGAAAGCCTTGGGGAAAACTGGCAAATGGAAACATTTCTATTGTCTTATTGGTTATATGAAATTGCTGTAGCTTGGTACATGCCACAAAGCACGTCACAGAACTATTAAACCTCTTAACACAACGTCTTGACATTTTGATTTCCAGACTCAGTGAGGTATGGTTGTTTGCCTTGCTAAATTCACCCCATTTATTTCTGAGTTCACCACATTTTTCACTTGTAGCTTCCCTCATTCTCTTGCAATAATCCATCTCCATGCATTCTTTCTCCAGTTACACTCTCCTCCTCCTTCTGTATCTCTACTATTTGACAAATTGATTCAGTTTCCTTTCCTAGTACAGTTGCTGATTTCTAATGCCTCTGCTCTGTGTGCCAAGTCTTCTCTCTGTCCTGTGGCAGTCACACTGCCTGGCTCCACATGCACATGGAATATTGGTCAGCAGGGGCCTGGAGGCCTTTAGGTGTCCATGCCTGGGTTAGGTGGGCACCACGTTGTGGAGGGAAACCTGAAAATAAGGATCTCATTCAAGTGAACATTTTGTCTCCTGCTGAACATCTTGGTGCCTGCTAGAGAGTGAGAAGTATTCATTCTCTTTGGGAGGCTTTTGACTGTTTTCCCACTTTCAGCATACATAAAAATCCTGCCTACTCTTGAAAACTCCTCTTGGGATTTCTTTCTCTATTTTTATTATGAAAATTACAAACAAGCACTCTCACAACAGAGAAGTAACACACATGAGGGTGCCCTGCCCTGGTAACCCAGTGAGGATGCCTCATGCCCAGCCCCACAGGCCTCCAGCCCCGGCCACAAACCCCCATTTCTGCGAGCCCCAGCCCCCAGGGAGCTGCTCTGAGGCACCAGCACGGCTGGTACATCACTCAGCCACATCAACACCAGTGGCACAGGAACCATTTGCATGCCAAATTCACAAATTAAACATGTGAACAGATGACAAGTGAACATCTTGATTCACACTGTTTCTCCTGCTTGTCAGCTCCTGGCAGTTGAGAACAGTCACTCCAAAAAGTGCTAAAAATAACACACAGTCAGGCCCTGCCTTCAAATTCTTTCTTTCCTCCAATTTTGCTTTGAAATTCTGCTTGACACTGCTAATAATGGAGTTAACATGGCCCAGAAACCATCGGTATAATTTTAAAGTAACATCAGGAATACATATGACCTATGAGCAGATGGAAGGGCAGATGAGATGCAAGCATCCAGCTAAGCCCTGCTAGCAGTCTGGGCTGTTTTCCCAGGTGACATCGAGACAGTATAAAGTGTGAAAGTACAAAGACTCAAAGACTAGTTTGGGATCTGACCCTTGTCAGGGAGAAGTGCAGATCCACCTCCTCACTCCTAGGATTAAGGAGAGTTTCCCAAAGGCTTGTCCCCGTTTCTCTTGTGCCACAGGCCATGCTGCACGAGGTGCTCTGCACTGTGATCTCCCATGTTTTCTCTACAGCCTTTTAAATTTTCTCCAAACTCCAATGGTTTCCCATCCCTTCCCCTCCTTGATAACAGACTCCTTTTGCCACACAGAAAAGTCTCCTGTGATGTCCTGTGATCCACCCTCCCGCAGTCTGCCTTTGGCGGCCCCGGCCCCGTGCCCAGAGCAGGGAGCACAGGGGTGGCCCCTCATCCCCTGCTCTTTGCGGGGATTTCCCACAGCAGCCCCAGTTTCCTGCCCCGGCCCTGGCTCAGGGAAAGGCTCCCGGAGTCTCCGGAGCGCATTTCACGGCCGGCACAGCCGCGGGGCACAGCCGACGTCCTGCGGGAGGAAAACCACTCCTCACCGCCAGCCTCACGCCGCGGGACGGCCGCACCGAGCGCCTCTGCAAGTACCGCCTGGGAAATAAAATTGCCACTGAATTAAGCCCAGTTGATGCTCAGAATTTTTGGTGTAGCTCTAGAGTCCTGACAATTCTGCCACAAAACTCGTGGAAAACAGACGCACTGGGAAAAATTCAACCAGATGAAATACTGTGTGACCAAAAACTATAATTGCTGAAGCCCAGGTCCCCGTCAAAAAGTGCAAATTAATAAATAGAAACATCCCTTCCCAAAAGTGACAAATCTTTATTACCCCGGCTGAGGGAATCCTGAACTGATCCTATTGTTCAAGTGAGTAAACACGAGGCAGATTACCAATGTCTCCTAAACAACACGAGTTTTGAAGGCTGACTGTGGTTCCAGCCGGGGAAGGGGTTATCCCAATGCCACATGTGCACCGTCAGCTTCTGAGCACAATTGCCATGCTATTGGTGTTTCTGTGTGTAAAATTCTTGTCAAAACAGACTTCTGATTTTTGAAAGAAAATAAGAGGAAAATACAAAATCATCAAGGGTTTAAATGAAATATCTCCTTGGATATTGTATATTGTATAAAATATCTCCTTGGATATGAAATATTGTATAAAATACCACATTTCATACAATGTGTTAAGACACACCCTGCTCTGCTCATGGCACCCAGTACACCAATTTTATTTAAAATTATGTGTTCACATATTCTAACAGCAAAGGGAAACTGGTCTGTAATTCTGAAGGTACTGAGCATTTCAAGTCCTGCCCAAAAGCAGCAGAATATTTAAAGATTCCCAAGTGCTGTTAAGGTGAGGATTTCTGAAATAATAACAGAAATAAATAGCCTTGACTAAGTAAGCTGTAGGAGAATATGTTATTTCTATTTATGATGAACTGTCCATTAATACAGTAACAAGTAACACAGCAATACAAAAACACAGCTGTAAATATTAATTTTATAGCTTCAAAGTATAAATGAGCTAAAAAGCAAGAGATTAATTCAGTATAAACAGCACAGCTGCCAAAGACTTTTACAGCAAACTTTAAAAGCTACTGTGGGATCTGACTTTATAGCAACTACCACCTTTATTTCATGCACATTGTTTCTGTGGCATCATCAAGGGAATACAAAATTCACACAATGCCTTTTTGTTTAATTATGATAGTGATAATTTATACCAATGGCATACAGACAAAAGTGAAAGATATCAAGAGACTTTAATCTGAATTTAGTTTTTTACTGATCCTGTTATTCCTGCCTTTTTATGCCACAGGTTTATGTTGCATTGATTAAAAAAGTAGGCAAGATACCACAGATTTAAGACAGAATTGGTGATTGCTGAATGCTAAATTAAGAGATGCACTTTGCAGAAGAAAATTTCCCAGTACTTGTAGCAATAATAACAAACAAATCTCATAATTGAACTCACTGTGACTAAAACACAGGATGATCAATCTTGCCAAGACTGTATTTGTAAATTTTGATTTTTAGATGATAATTTTTTTTCACACTGAACGAGGAGATTAAAGTAAAGCAATTTCTTCTGCTCTCTAGAGAACCTGGGTCCATGAGGTGTTTGCACCAATAGCTCCAATTCCTCCCCCTGGCGCCTCAGTGCACACCCCCAAACCAACCAGGCTGAGACACACGTGGGTCAAAAGGTTAATGGGGAAGGTGCCCCCTGCCAAGCATGACATGGGAAAAGATTAATGTAGCTTTTGCTTATCTACATCAAATTAAAAACTGCAGAGGATAAAGCCTTTACACTGATCTTTGCTGAATGACTACCCAGAAATTAAATATCCCAACTGACTTGCTCACCTTTGATGATTTTAAACTGATAAATAGTTTAGAAACATCTTCTAGGAAAAGGAGATTACACAAAATATTTTTGGCACCTTGGACAATGCAACCAACAAAAAAGGGATGAACATCACTAACCAAAAAACAAATTAAACCTCATCTCTATTGCTCCAATTCACCATCTATTTCTAAAAAAGGATCATCACCAATGGCAATAGGATGTAAGAGAGCAGCAGAAAAAGCAGTCCCAGGAGACCTGAATTGCACACTGCCATTTCTTTCCTACAAATTTAACTCTTCCTTGCTTTACTTGTTCCTCTGCACAGTGGGAATGACAGCACTAATCCCTTTTGTTTTGTCAGACAGCCTGAGATCTGCTGAGAGGGAAAAGCATGGCAGAGAGAGGCAGTGCAGTCAGCTGTGTGCTGTGTGCCATGGCTCTCGTGGCACAGTGACCCAGCAGGGCTGTGCCTGGGGGACAGGGCACAGACCTTGTCACACACAGCACTTCCAGCCTCACAGCTGTGAATGGCCTCTGCTTTTCTTCGTGACACGGTTTTTCAAAAGGAAATATGTTTCCTTTGCAGCAGAGATACGTTTCTTACCAAGGAAACCACAGTGTCACACTTTTCCTGAGCAGACAGGAACACAGCACACATGTCCAACCAGCACTTCACCAGGGTGTTCCTGAGGCCGCTCACAGCCCTGCTCAGGGGGTGCTGACCTCCCACTGGGGCCGTGGAAAGGGGCACTGCATCTTCAAAGGAAACAGATTTGCTTCAGAAAGGGGCAAGAAGTTGAAGAAACATCTGTAAAGACGGATAATAGATTCACTTCCTGAAATTCTTTTACAACTACTGCTGTGAAAAGCAGGAAGTGTGGGCAAGAGAAGGAAAGAAAGTTGCAAGTAAGGGAAGAAATCTTTCTCACCCCCGAATTGCCTGGATTGCTGAAGGGTGCTGGAGATGAGAGTGGAGGTGTCCCCAGTGGGATCTGTCTGTCCTGACCATACACCGGGGCAGCAGAGTGGCTGCTGTCACCTGCCAGCTCCCCAGCTGGCTGCAGGGTGCCAGGGGTGGTGGTGGCACAGAGCACAGCCCAGAGGCACAGCCCCTTCCCACGCGGCCGAGCTGGGCTGCAGCAGGGTGAGCAAACCTGCACTGGGGCACAATCCTGGCAGGTCACTGCCACCCAACCTGGCACTCAGGAATGAGCTCTCAGTGACAGGAATGCCAGCTTTCCAAAGCTATACTGACCTAAGAGGACGGGGCTCTGCTGAATACGGTGTTTCATCCCTAAATATTGAATTTTAGAATGTGACAAGAGTGTGTATAGATGAAGGTACAGTTTTCTCCTGTTTCTTCTGTATATGTACTGGAGTAAATATTATACAAACTTAGCAGATCCCCTCTATAATTTGGTCTTTAAAATAAAAATCCAGTGCATTCCTCTCAAGATTCATTGCTAATCTCTGCAATTTGCTTTGGAAGACAAACTTGGCCAAAATGACCCTCTTGCTTCTCCTTTTTCTAAGGAAATGCAATTCTTCTATTAATAACTGTTGTGGCACAAACCAGACTTTTTCCCATGCTGACAGACAAATCTGAGTTAAAAAGGGATCTCAGTTACACTTCCCAATAAATCCTCCAAGCAGGCCATTTGATTTTCCTCTCTCCTGTGCTGTACAAAACTTCTTCAGCTCTTAAATCTGCACAGCTTCTCTGACTCCTTGCACTGTGCATGCTGTAAATAATCCCAAGTGATTCCCAGTGCAGGCAGTCCCTTTGCCGTGGGGCCGTGGGGCCATGGGGCCATGCTGCAGGTGAGGCACAGCTTGTTCCCCTCCCCTGCTGCTGCTCCAGGCAGGCACACTGGAATCCCCAGCTCCACTGAAATGAAGCAATTAGTTTTTAACAGTGAAGTTATTAAGGTGCAGCAAAACATCAGTGAAATAAAGCAATCCTCCTTTCTGCTCGAGCATAAAACATATCTGTTTGCTCTTCTTCCCTTTCTCTATAAGGAGACTCAATAGTTCTCTGTTGAATAAATCCCTGCCCAGCAAAGCAGACTGTGTTTCCTGCAGAGGGTTCATAGCTCAGGCTGACTTAATGGTCTTGAGCCATATTGACTTCCACATTTTAGCACAGGAACACTGCAATAAATACCAAGAACAGTAAAAACAGGTGACATCTTTCTCTGTATCTCTGAATGAAGAAAATTGATAAAATATACTCGAGCAAAGCAGAGATTTATTTATTTATTTACTGCCAATTTAAACTGTGTTTCCCTTAATCTCTCTTGAGGCTTCAGCAATACTATTTGGAAAGAACAAAACATTCACCCAAAGATGGTAACACATCTTCCTCCCCCCAAAGAAAAACGGAGCTTTCCTCCAAACCTCAGAATGTTTTGTGAGAATAAATGATCTCCTAGCTCTCCCCCACTGAGGGAAGTAAATTCCTGGTGAGGGGCCCCACGCTGGCCTCTGCCAGTGCCACTGCTCTGCTCCTGGGTGGAAGCAGGCAAGGGAACTGCACACTAGGCAAATAAACTATTAAGATCTTCTGCAGCAGCTCAATATTCTTGCATCAAACTGCACCCAGAAAGGAAACAGAAGCCAATATTGCCTATTAAGCAGAGACAGGCTAATAGCAAGGAAAACATTTAGTAACTATTATGCAAATTCTGAATTGGCTTTTCTATTCAGCCATTTTTTGGCATCCATGAAAAGGGCTTTTGTTCACACTAATATTTGGGAAAGAGATTTTATTTATGCAAATAGATGCATTTCTAAAGAAAAAAACCAAATTGCATGTAAATGAGCATATTTGTGCATCAATTAGTGAATTTGAGTTTTCTTTGCTGCAAATACACATCCATTTCAAATGGTTGCAAATGACTAGTGAGAGGAACAGGAAAACATAAATGAGTCCATTTTCCTGAGCACTTGACAGACACCAAAATGGCCATTGTGGAAGAGATGGGGAGTTCTACAGATGGATAAAGAGAGCAGCACAAAGCAGCATAGTCTACAGAACTGTAATTCTTAGTCAACCTTTTAAGTCTTCTGAAACACAAGAGAACAAATGGTATTCCAAAAAGTCCAAGTTTATTCTGCCCATGTTCTGCTGGCATGCTAAAAATACTCTCTGCAAAGGGCATCAGAGATGGAACTAGACAGATACTTCAAAAGTGACAGTCAGTGGGGAACAGATTGCTGCTGACACCAATCCCAGCTGATAGGATTCCTCTATCAGTTACAAGATACAAAAGGCCAATAACTCAAGGTGTAGCAATGAGCTCAAGAATAAATCCCATTAATTTCGGTTTTAGCTTCCTCCTGAAGAGAGGCAGGTGCCCCCCATATGGTCCCACCTCAGCAGAGTGGTCTGCATCTCCCCCCAAGGGCTGACAAGGGGAAGCTGCTCCTGGTCTTTGCTACTCCTGCTTTTGGTGTCCAGAGTGAGTTCAGAGGTGCCTCTGAAGCCTCGTGGTGCCACCTGCACACAGACTGTGCCAGGGCCGTGGTGCCTCCCTTCAGACACACAGCCCTGTCACGGGCCAGGCCAGGGCTGTGAGCAGCCCCAGCACAGCCAGAGTGTCCCAGCACCTGGGCCTGCCAACGGGATGGCTCAGATGCAGCACTGAATCCCCTCCTGGGTGCTGGCACCCAGAAGAAACCCCTAAGAGAGAGAGATACTCACTTCACACATTCCTTCCCGTGTTAATTGCCTCCCAAAAGACTTTGCACTCCTCCACTGGAAGTGCAGAAATAAGGGTGCACTAATTTTCACAGTGAGTGGCCCCATGGTTGAACAGGCACCAGTCCCAGCTGGGGCTGTGCACTGCTTAGTCCATGAACACCAACTAATGTGTGGAATACACAAATCTATATGTTTTTGGCCTCAGTTACATTACTGCTGCATATTGAATAGTCTTAAAAAATACTAACAACATATCTCTTGAAAGTCAAACACGGCACAATCTCTGTTCCATTGTGGTAGTGCATCCCTTAATTTGGGGTTATGAAACTCAGGTTCCTTCTTTCACCTGAATGATTTCAGCAGAGATGTCTGTCTTTGGCAGTGTACTGAAATTTCTCTCACAAACTCAGTCACCAAACCCCAGTTCCAATCGTGTTCCCACAGGGTTTCCAGCAGGTTACAGGTATATGGCACACACCTGACATGGATAAAGCACATCCATTCCTATGCCTCAGGCAGTGGCATCACTGTCACTCTGATCTGTAGCTTTAGAAGGGAGGATCAAAACACACTTTATGAATTTCCTGCCTACAAAAATTGGGGATTAGGCATGTGGAAGCATTTGTTTACTTAAACAAAATACTCTGAATTTTGCAGTCTCTTGCTTTTATACACTGCAATTAGAGCGAAGTAGCTGATTTGCTTCAGCAAATATTCAGGTATTCATTCACTATCCCATCCACTGTCTGGGGATGTTTTTATCCCCTCAAATTTCCCCACATTTCTTTAAACAGTAGTATAAAACACACAGTGGGTATTTGAAAAAATTTTGAAACTGTTCAGGCAATAATATTCTCATCTGATCTTAATAGCGCTGTTTATGCAGCATATATAATTAAAAGCATTTTCAGTATCAGCTTAATTAATCTCAGAAGTTCAGTATTCAAAGAGCAGAGGAAATAAGCTTTTGCTGCTCATTATATATCATGCAATTATATGATGGAGACATCCAATCATAATTATGCGCCACAGCAATAATTCTGTGTCAGAGAAGTTCCATGATCTAGAGGAAATAAAAAGGGATGCCTTGAACAGTTTGCCTCAGGGCCTGAAGGGGCGAGTTCAGAGAGACTCGGAATGCTCCGAAAGGAGAGGAGAAAGGCTGGGGGCGGGAGGATCTTGGCTCTGGGAGAGCACCAACCCTTCCCAGGGCCGTGCCGGGGTGGGGATGGAGCAGCGCGGGCAGGGACAGCCACAGGCCGGGCTGAGCGGCTGCCGGGCCCCGGCTCTGCGCGGGGCTTGGGGCCGAACCGGGCTGAGCCGTGCCTCCCGTCCTCTCGAGGGATAAACATGCTAACAAATGAAAGAGATGGCTAAACGCCTCCTCTCCACAGGTTTGAGCTGCAGATCTGCATTCTAGCTCACCCCTAAAACTCGGAGTGTACCTGGGTGTGGGAAATGTCACCCCGTGGCTCGGCTGAGAACCAGTGCCCACCCCATGGCAGTGTGGGGGTGACTGGATACATTAAGGCAGCAAACATTTACACCAAGAATAGGGGAAAAGTGTGAACATCAGGAAGTTCAGAACTTAACTGGTTAAGTTATTCCCCAGCTTATAATTCAGAACTGCTCCAAACCAGCAATCCCTTCATATTCAGGGACCCTGTCCTCTAAACCTGACCATTTAAACTGGAATACCTGAGAGCAGTAAGACTTACACATCGAAAATGAATGTGTTAACTGATTTTGACAACCACACCTTAGCTGGTTCTTCCAACAGCCACAGTGCACTACTGTACTGCAGCATGTTTATTGAATTAAAAGAGTTAAATGACTAAAACATGCCACAGCTTTCCATGTACTATCTGTTTGCTGAAAGGTGAGAAGGGGCTGCTGCCAGCTCGTTAGCCAGACATCACACGGTACAGTCAGAGAGCAAAGAACTTGTGTGTTTTGCTGTAATTATGCACATAGGAAAATCCTGAGCACAGGTTACTAATAAAATATGAACTCCCATAATTATCCCCACACAATTATATCATTATTTAATCTGTTTCTCTCCTGCTAACCACCGTTTGGCACCCAGCAGAGAGAATCAACCGGATCTGGTTGAGCCCCCAATGAGAACTGAACAGAAGACACTTGCCAGGATAAGTAATTAAAACTGTCTAATTTTAAGTGTATGCATTTAAGCCAAATGCTCTCCAAGGCCCCTCAGAAATTCTGAGGAAAATTGTGATGGTAAATTAAATCTTTGAAGCCTACCTGGCTTCAGCAGCCAGGGAATCCATCCAGGACTCAGCATGAATTGACTCTTCCACCAAGGAGCTTGGTGTTGCTATAGGAAATAAGAACTATGATTATAAAACCAGGAAAAATGCAAGAGCAATAAGATTGAAAATAAGACAAGAAATCCTACCATTCCAATGTATACATCAATCATTCACCATGCAAAATACCAGGGGAAATAATTACTTCAGCTTAAACCCCAGTTCAGAATGGGGAGTACACTTAAGACCACAGAAAAAACTGCAGCTCAAAAAGCAGTGACAGCTCTTGGAAAAGGGAAGCAAGTGGCTCCTGGACAGCACTGGAGGTCACATGCTAAAAGCTGAGGACTGGAAAGACATCTCCAGATGAGGCACAGTCAGCCTGGGCTATTTCTCACTGACTGAGCTGAACAATTTTTCAAATGTAAAAAATCAAAATGGGTTATGTAGTTAAATCATAACAAGAATTATAATGGCTTACAAGCAAGAAGTTGGGTCAGTCAGTGAAAAACACACAGGCTGTAACTCAGGTGCACAACTGCATCAACCATCAGCACCTCCATCCTTTTCTGGTGAGGCATCTGTCTCTGCTCTGAGCCACTGCCTCTCAAACCTCTGCAAACACTGGTGATAATGGGTACACACACACTGCAACAGCAGCGTCCTTATTCCCTAATATTACTAACCCAAACATGCCATCCCTTTTTCCTCGTTGTTCCAGTTACAGCTAACCCTTAGTATTGCAGTATTAGTCCCTCAGCAAAGGAACAGAACATGCCAGAACATTCCTAAGAAACTGGCAGGAAAACCAGCAGAATTCATCCCTCCTTGAAAAGCCCCAGTGACTTTTGCTAAAGCAATAGTGACTTTTGCTAAAAAGAAACCATTAAGGAAGCAATAATGATCAGATTTTATGAATTCACACAGAGGTAAAAATCTCTTCAGTTTCTATCCCTTTGTGGGTTTTATGCCACAAAAACCCAGCTGCTGTGGCCTGAATGGGGGGAGCAGGTCATTAATGCTCAGCTCCCTGGTGTTAAACTGCCTCTTACTGTACCCCTACATTTCATACACTGTTGCCATGAGCACAGAGTGCATATGGTACATTGGATAAATAAAATTAATTAACATTGGACTGGGGATTCATAATTCCCTGTGCATAGCATTTGGGAAAACAGTTCCTCAGAAGCTCTCTAACCCATTTTTACATCCTCTCAGACCCTGTGGCTATGCTAACCCACAGGTTCCTTTAGCCCCAGGTTGTTACACCACCTCCATATAAAAATAGCCTTCTGCTGAAACAAATAATATTATTTTTCACTGCAAAGAAAGCACAGCAAGCATCAGTGTCCCCAGGCAGTCTCCTGGGTGCTAAACGTGCTATTTCAGTTTGGTACTGCCTGTACTGTGAACACACTCAGTACTCCCACACGGAGTGCTGTCTGATACATTCTCCCCGGAGAGTTCTCCAGCACCAGGAGCTCTTTCCTCTCCTACCAGGAAATTCCAGGAGTCAGCTAACCAGTACTGGTTAAACAAAGGTTTTGCCCTTGTGTGCATGTAAATGAATAGTCCCAAACTTATCCACAAAAGTGTATGCCTACCCACACAGATTACCTGGGGGCTGTAAATCCCACCTGCTTGGAAGGAATTTTCACCCCTGCAGTGCAAGTGACCTCAAATGCCTTCGAGGGGGTCCCAGCACCTTTCCTTCTGCAGAGTTTATTGACTCCTGGGGAACTCCGACACCTCTAAGCTGTCCTGTGCCAGGGCACTGGGGATGAGTGAGGAACAGGAGGAGAGCAGAACCTTCCAGCTGGTTACACCCACCCTGGAGAGCAAGCACCTTCCAGCTGCTGCTGCACCAGTCATTGCCTGCTGTGCCCTCCCCTCTGCCCTCCTCAGCCCAGGGGTGCCTGTGCACACCCTGCCCAGGCTTCACTCCACTCACAGTCATGCTGATAACTCTGGTTTGGCTGCCAGAGAGCTCAGCCAGCTGCTCTTCTTTAGAGTCTTCAGTTTCTAGGCCTCATTCATCGGGATTTCATCCTAATGCCTTAGTAAACAGAAAAACCTGAATTCAGGCACTTTGTGGAGAAAACGTGGATAAGCTTGGAATGAATGACCTTTATGGAAAGCCTTTTGAAGAGCTGTAATGCAGGAAGAACTTCCTGAGCAGGCTAGTGCAGTTCAAGTGTGATGTCAGGGTCATTATTCCAAGTTTTTACCAAAACATCCTGGATCAATGAAGACACAGAAAATGTAAAACCTTTATCAGGAAAGCCTGATGGAGGTCACAGCCTCTTGGCTTTTGTGTTATCTTCCACTGTTATCTTTTGTTTCACACAAACCACTGTAACAGTTCTAATTAAGTTTCAGATGCAAATGTTCTGTATTTTAAAACAGAAAATGGGCACAATTAGATATAAGAC
Organism: Argya squamiceps; assembly: GCA_037834095.1. Lineage (NCBI taxonomy): Eukaryota > Metazoa > Chordata > Aves > Passeriformes > Leiothrichidae > Argya > Argya squamiceps. The sequence continues at coordinate 628,641 of JBBMKD010000013.1, read as the reverse complement.
CTAGTGTTCTCTAAAATCCTTTAACTGATCTTAAGAGAGCTGCAATTTCACCTTTCATTTGATAGATGTCCAGTACTGATGTTAGATTTATAGTTTTGACCTGCAGAGTCAAATAGAGGCAGGACTGCCCCAAATTCCCAATGTCTCAGGAGGGGACAAGACCAGAGAAACATTTTCTTTCTTCAGCTACCAACCTCCCATAAAATCTGTCCTTTACTAAAAGCGCACCATAGGAAATCTCAGGAGAATAAAAAACAATATTGAGAAGGGATCTAATAATCAGTTACTTATTTTTCCCGTGGAAGAGTTCGAAGGGCTGCCAGCACAAGTGTGTTGGTATGCAGGAGCTGAGAATTAAAAATAGTAATATAAAAAGTGAATGCTTTTTCTTCCCCTCTCTTTATGCTTTATTTCTCTTCACTAAATGTACTTTGCACATTGTTAGGTAGATATAATATGTGTAGGAGGGATTGTCGAGGTTGCCATGGTTTCTCATTTTTAATGAGCTTTGAGACTTCATAATCCAACCAAATACATTAATAATTACTACATCTATTTTTTCTCCCTTCCCCCCTCCCTCCAAAGCACTCCAAAAATTAGCGGTGCTAAAAGTAAACCCAGTGATTTGAGAGACAATAACACATCCAAGCAGAAGCCCACCCTCAATGAGTTGGCAAACAAAGGCTTAGGGAGGTAACAGGAGAAAATAACCCCCGTGAGTCAGGGATCTGCTCCATGACCTCATGTCTCTCTTAACATCTAAAGTCAGCACAGTATTTGGTTTGGTTGGGTGCAAGACTCCCCAAACACAGCCAACAGTCACATCTGTCAGGATCAGGGGCTGGTGAGCCCCTGAAGGCTGGCTGCACCAGCTCTGGTACTGTTTGCCAGCTCTGCCCAGTGTGCAAGGACAGCCTGAAGTGCTCAGAAGTTGGTGGGCAGCCACCTCCCCCAGACACACGGTTCCAGGGCTCATAGCCTGGATTTGGCGGAGGAAGGGAGCAATGGTCTGACTTCACACCCAAGAATCTGAATGGGACAACTCAGGCCCTTACAGGCAAAGCCTTTTTTGACTAATTCACTGACTCAAAGTAAACAAGACTGAAGAGGCAAAGAACCACTACTCATTTTAAAAACAAAGAAACAAAATCTATTTCCTCCATAAAGTGCTTTGCTTTTACACTACTGGAACAAGTAAATAGAGGTAAATAAGATTAAATAAAACACTGCCAGTCAAGTGTAGAGCTAAGGAGAAAAGTGCTTCATGCTTCAGCAACCACTGAAACATGTTTTGCATGAGAGCTTGTTGACTGAAGCCATTTACTGTCATATCATTTTTAATGGTCTCCTGATGCTGATGAAATAGGTCAAGGTGTAGAAGGAGTTTAGGGTCTGTAAATGACTCCTTGACTCAAACACATCAGCAAAGGTGGATTTGGTACTTGCTGCCAGTGTTCGCCTTACCTTGGGCAGTGGGGAGAAACAAATCCTTCCCTTTGATTTGAGGGCAGATCAGATATGAGTACTCTATTTTTATACAGGAGAAGGGAATTCCAGCCCACAGGAAACCATCCAGTTGGTACCACCGTGCTTACAGAGCTCACAGGCAGCTGGGGCTGAGAGCCCTCAAAGGCATCAGGCACTGCACGGACAGAGGATGAAACTCCCAGGGCTCCTGGTGGAGATTCCAACACATGCGGGGCTAAAACCTTGCAAGGCACTTGTGTGGAAAACCATCTCACTTCTGAGAGAGCTGCACACGTACAGACAGTGAGGCACAGACGTGGTAAGAGACTTGCTGAAGGCCACACAGAAAATCTGTGCCAGAGCAGGACACCAAATCAGCTCCCAAACCCTGGAGACTTCTCAGTCGTGGTACCCAATCCACAGACCACTCCTCTCTGTAAGGACAGGAAAGGACACCAGCACTACCTCTGGGTGGGGCAGAGAATGGAAACCCTGCTGTGATGTTAGAGGTGAGAGGAGCCCTAGCACAGAAATGCAATTCGGCAGAAATCTGGAGGGAAAAATTTAACTACTTCTGCAGAATGAATCATCACAAACTTAAACATTGTGAAACAAACTTTTGGTGCCAACTTCCTACATGAAGTGTCTGAGGATTCTGACAGACCAGCAGTGCTTTTTTACCCAGTAAACTCTTACGGAACCAAAGAAAACTGCAATCTAAAACTTTCCATCCCACGTTGCAGCATGAATCAGAAGTGGCTGATTTCTCTTGGAAAGGTCGTTAGCGTTTCACTCGGGAGTTTGGGAGAAGAGGCTCCTCTGACCAGAGCTCGGCTGGCACACGGTGTCACACGGTGTCACACGGTGTCACCTCCCCCTGCGATCCCGGGCGGTGCCCGAGTGTGGGAGGAGGCTCTCCCTGCTCTCTGTAGGACACATGGCAGGCTGCAGGGTCCCCACCAGCCTCTGCCCAGCGCGGCCAGGAAAACCCGCGTGCTGAGTCACGGAAAGGGTCTCAGTCGCTCCCTCTGTGCATTTGCTCATTCCCTTAACAAGCCATAACCACCCTGTGACACACTCCCTGCTGTGTGGCTTTGCAAGCCATAATGTTAAAAAGGTTGCAGAGGACACAAAAATATTTGTGTATTTGGTCTCTTTTTTCTCCCCTCCCGATGATATTTCCTCATACATAGACTCAAACTGTAAGGAAAAATCAGCCTGGTCTGAGGTGATTATTTAGAGGCATAATAAATGTGGAAAAGGAAAAACTGCAATGAGCAACTGTGATGGTTGATGGTCTATAACTGCCTAGAAAAGTCACTTCCTGGCAAAACCACCACAGCAACAAAAAAGTTTGACAGTCATTATATTGTCTATGTTTCACAACATGATTTTTGACACTGTCTGTGATTTGTTTTTAAAATTGTATCTTGTGCTTTGATTTATGAGAAGTGCTTTAAATCCATGAGATAAAAATCAAGAGAAGTCATCCCAACTGGGGTTGTTCTTGAAGACAAGCTACTTCTTCACAGCCCCTGTAGGTAACAGATCCTGGCATCTTTCTGCAGCCAGTGGTGGCACAAAGTGAAATTCTTCCTTCACAAGCTCTTACAGAAATTCCTGTGCCAAGTACACCACATGACTGTTTGTTCTTGTCCTTTCTCTGTTACACACAAGAAGGAGCCCACATGGGAGCCCATCCTGAACAGCAGCAGGCCCAGGACCCACTTCAATAATTCAACTTTTAGCTATTCTTCAAGCTGCATAGCTTTAATAGCTTTTTCATTTGATATTGCTTCATTAAAGGTCATTTTTGTGTGACATTTGCAGAACTAGTTCTCTAATTATACTGCTCAGCATATGAGAAGCTTTTTCAGGAACAGTTCATTCTCCTTTGCAAAGACACAAAATTTAATTACAGAGTGGAAGATTTAAATAATGGTTACATAAAAAATACTTCTGTAAATCCCTTTTAGTTTAGGCTTTGAATTCTGAAAGGTCAGGCTCTTATAAGGTCTGTAGTTTAAAAAGAGATCATGACTTAATTACAGACCATGATTACATACTTCAAATAGTTTTAGTGGACATTGTCCATTCTCCTTTGTCACAAATTGTGAATCCTGAAGACAACTAGGGACTGCCAGTCAGAATAACATAACCACCATCCCTCAGGGCTGGGCTCTGCAGCTGGACACCTTCAGCAGAGTCAGATTAAAACTGAAACAAGGACTGGCAGCTAATCCTCCCGAAACAAGCTCATTGCTGAGAGGCTGGCAGGGGCTGCAATCACCTGTAACACCACACTGCTCTTCCTGAGGAGGACTGAGTTTGGGTTTGCCCACAGTGAGACACAGAGCTCTATTTCTAAATTTACTTCCTGAAAGCTGGTATGAGTGTTTAGCCTCCCTGAGTGCTGGGAGCCTCAGAAATTGCAGCCATGAGGAGACAAGGTTCACCTTAGCTGGCCAGGACCCCTGCCAACAGGAGCCTCACACACCCAGCACACACATCCAGCACACACATCCAGCACACACATCCAGCACACACATCCAGCACACAGGCTGCAGCTCTGGAACTGGGAAAGCCAACCTTTGTGCTCCCTTCATTCACATGTTAACTGTTTCATTCGTAAATGTATCAGAAAACTTTCTCATCTCATCCACCATTTTCCTAAAGCCCAGACTAAACTGCAACTGACCCTTCCACCAGCCAAATCCACCTCAGCCTCAAAGATTTCCTCTTAATTTCTGCAGGATGCTTGGCTTTTCCAAAATACAATGTTAGCAAAGGAAATGTTCAATGTTTTGCCTTACTGGTCATCCATATGCTGCTGAAAGTAACACAGCTTTTCTTCTCTCCAAGGCTCCTGTGTATCCTTACTTTTTTCTACTACATGACCATCATATTGCTTTAGTTTCTCTAATTTAGTCCACAGTTAGTATTGGAAGGTGGGGGGTTTTTACCCTTCCTTCACATAGGATATTAAATATGTGAAGCTCAGAAATTCAATTAGCAAGGAAGAACATACAACAAAGTCTTTCTCCACTGAATCACAGGATGCTTGGAATACAGAGCTCAGAAATGAGGCTAAGGCACTGTTTGTTAGCACAGAGTTACTCAGCAGGAAACTTACCATGTGTTCATTAAATGAAACTCCACGTCAGTTTGATTTCTCCCACACAGGGTCAGGAATTGCATCCTTACCTCCAAGCCCAGAGGAGAACTGGATACAGTGTGTCTTCTGAGTGCCAGGTGAAGCTGCAAAACACAAGCAATGCATTTGTAAGCAGACAAATGAGGTCCGTGCAGGGCCAGACTGAGGGCAGGCAGGGGGGCTGTGGCCGAGGGGGTCACTGCATTCCCAAAGGGAATGGTAAAGCACTTTGTGCTGCTTTCTGTTCCCTTCAGGATCCCTGAGCTTTGGGGCCAAGCAGCCTTCAGGAAACCTGCCAGAGGGACATGTCTGGAATCCCTATCCCTTACAACTAGGAAAGCAGCCCTGGCCCACAACCTTTCTGCTTTTCCTGCTTCTCAGTGATTTCAGCTCCTCCTTATTTTAACCCCCAGCATGGTTCTGTGCTGAATCAATCCCTGTACCATTTGGAGCACCCAATGACTTCAGAATAGGTAGACAGACTGCAGAGAAAGGCTCATGCTGCACTTCCTCAAACAATCTGAAAGAATGCAAAAGGAAAGCTGAGCAGCTTTTTCTCTTTGAAAATGAGTATTGTAACATGGCGCATTATGAGGTTAAATAGATTTTACTATAAGATGAGCAGAGCAGTTCATAAACAGTTTATACCAAATCCAAGCATCACTTTCAGATGCACATTTCCCAGTTTTGAGCAGTCAGTAACAGCACATCTGCAGTGAGCTGGGATTACATTCAGATTTGCTTTGTACAGTGAAATTTATTATTATTCTTTTTATTGAAATTTATTGTTATTCTTTTTTATATCAAATTCCCTTGTTGATTGTGAGCTACAATCTACCCAGAGTACTGATCTGTGCTGCAGCACACACTGCTCTCTCACACATTTTCAGCCCAGTGGCTCAGCACAGACCCTGTGCTACTGTCCAGCAGCCCACAGACATTCCCCACGGCCACGCTTGCCAGAAAAACCCATCCTGGCCGGGCTGGTGACACCCCCTGTGCCAGGGCCACCTGCCAGGCTCGGCGTGGGGCCTGGACAAGTCCCTGGGATGGCAGCAATGCCAGCTGTCCCCCAGCACACCTCCCACCAGGGCTGGGGGCACTGCCAGGGACTGCAACAGGTTTGCTGGGGGGCGGTGACAGCAGAAGTGCCCTGGCTTTTGGTGACCATGACAAAGCTGCCCAGGGAAGGGAACACTCACAGTCCAGCACTCACTGCCCATGGCTGCAGGCAGGAGCCCTGAGTGGCCACCTGTGTGTACACAGGCAATGTCACCTCCAGGTGCACACACAGTCACCTGCAGGAGCTCAGGGGACCCTGCAGCTCTGTGTCACCAGCTCTGATGGAGGGGACAGCCTGGGCTCAGCACAGAGGGACACTGGATGGTGACAGTCAGGCAGGACAAGTGGCAGAACCCACCAGGAGCACAAAGCCCAGTTAGGAAGGAGCTCCCCAAGGACACTCCCTGGCTCTTACCAAGGAACAGAAATGGCCTGGTCACACATCTGTTTTCCTGGGAGCAGTTTAGTGCCAGCTCCAAGGGCTGTGAACACAGCTCTGAGCCTGGGGAAAGCAGGGCCTCTCTCTCAAAAGCAGCCCTCACAAACTGCCTTCCCTAGATCTGAATTTCATTCTGTACACCACGACTGAGGGCCCTTTCTTCCCTGCATCTGGGTGCACAGCCACCCTACCCAACAGCAAGGACTTTGGCCCAAGATACCTTTGCATGTTTACTAGGAAATTAACATTTTTGTGTATATTAAAACCAGTGGTCATTCTTAATATACTAATTTTTTAAATTGATTAATAATTCAAATCACTTTCACATGATAGGACATGCTGATATAGAAATAAAGAAAATTAAGAATAAAATCAATCAAGGATCAGGAAAGCACCTTCGAGGTCAGTTCCCTGCTACAGGTGCTCCTTGTTAAATTAGAAAACAATAAATAACTTCTGTTAATGTTTTTTCTAGAAAAACACTCCAGAGAAAGTTTCTCTTTCCAGATTAATCCTGTGGAGAACCACAAACCTTTGGCAAAATCTATCTAAAGTCCCTTTCAAATCAGAAAACTCAGGAGAGAAGGACCTTGAGATCCCAGAAAGCAAAAGCTCCTGCACCAGAGCGACCTGGGGAGCACAGCCTTGTTACAGAGACTGAACAAAACAATAAAAAGCATTTGAGCTTAAATGGCAAACACACAGCATATTTGACTGATGCCAGAAAGCAAATTTTAAAATAGCCTTAAACAATAAAAATATACATTTAACACTTATTATTCTCCAAAGACAAAACCCCCAGAATCCTGCTGACTACTGGAGAACTGAAATGATGAATGGAGTTTTAGAGTGCATCTTTGTATTGTTTCCTTAAAAAAATCTCCCCAGTTTCATGCATAAGATAAAAGAGCTTGTCCACAGAAATTTAAGTTAAATTATCAATTTGCTCCACTATTAAGCACATTTATAAACTTAAATTTCACAATTAGACTACTTCATGGTAGAAGGAGAGCCACTGGTGGGTGGGGGTTTTTTGTTTTTTGTTTTTTTTCCCTAAAGAGATAAAAAAGTAGGGCTTCAATAAAAGTAAAGTCAATTGACTTTCATAAAATACAGCATAAAGGTCATGTAAAAAGGCTTTAAGTCTTCTGGGAAATAAGAATTTAGTCCTGCTCTCAAAAAGAAAGATAATCAGTGGCAGGCATGGTCTGTTCTTCTGAGTCTTTCTTGCTCAAGAAGTTTTATTTCCCCTTTTTTCTGCTTATGATAGGAGTCACTGAAAATATAAGACGTATTTCAAATATTTTCCATTTTACTGCAATTCAAAATAGAGAAGTGGAAAATACTTCCACAAAGAGTTTACAGTGGCTGAGAAGTGAGAAACAAGCCATGTGTACTCATAGGAACACAAATTATTTCATCTCATGTTAAATTTTAATCTTTTCCACAACTGGCTAGTTGTAAATTCAAATGAATTGTCAGTTCTTGAGTCCCAAAATTGTTTATGATTTTACACATCCATAGGGGAAGGGGGAAAATAGAGAAAATACAAACAAAAACCAGGATGAGATTGATGGTTTTGTTCCTGTTACCCAGGTCAGTTTTAGAAGACTCAGCTTTGAACACTTTCCCTTCACTGTTGGGGCACCTCTTGGAAGATGTAAGAAAAGTTCAGGTTTTACAAGAATGTGGCTCCAAGACTACCAAAACTGTGAAAAATAGTTCATTTTAATTTTGCAGAATTTGTCCCAGGCCCTTAAAGCAGGCACAAAGGTGGGAAAGGGATCTCCTCATTTTCCCTGAGATCCAGGAGAGGGTCTCAGAATTGGAATAGATGAAACTGCATTGTGCCTTTCTCCATATTCCCTTCACTGATTCTTTTCTTATTCCCCCAAGAAATGTAATTAGTTAGACACTGAGCAATACAATAGAACAAATTTTAATTGACAGAGGAAAACAAAAAGATTACAAAACCAATTAATTTCTTCTTTATTGCTTCAGAATTTGTAATAATTTGTGCTCAAGCAAATGGCAATATCTTTCATGTGAAAAACATTCCAAACGAATACTTCTGTGGTTTCTCCTTTTGTTTGCAGATGTACAGCGGCTTGTTAAGATCATGATTAGATCATGACACTTTCTAATGCTTTGGATGGTGATTCACAATTGCTCAGAATTGTTCCGAGAGGCATGGCCTGGCCTAGAGTGAATGACAGAGACTGAGACTCTTCTGGAATGGAGCAGCACTAGGTTTGCACCTAATGCAAATATTTAACCACCCGTTTCCATTTTGCTTTGTTAAACAATAACAATTGCTCATTTCACTTCTCTTCAGGCAGGTATTCAGAGCTGTAAAATGCATTTAGTGTCGTTCCAGATCAAACCCCTCTGCCGGAGGTGCAGCACTGTGTTGTGTAACGCCCTGCCTGGGGTTCAGCTCCTGGCTTAGGAGCCCAGGGTGTGAGCAGAGAACGGCTCCAACAGCTGCTCACTTGTGCTGAGAGCCTGGAAACTGCTCAAGGATCACCCTGGGATGTGTCTCAGCCTCTCACAGAGGAACACCACACCAGGTTTCTTCTAAATGCAATTTTGAGATCTACGAAAAATCCCTTCCTAGAAAAGAATTCTGTCTCCTGGCTCTCCCTCCCATCAGCGTTTCTCCCTCCCTTCTCCTCCTCCTCCTCGGGTGTTCATGTGCAAGGCTACAGCAGAGCAGCTCCAACTGCTGGGCCTGGGCAGGGGGAAGGCAGCTCACTACAGCAGCTACAAAGAAAACAAGAATAAAGGGTTCTGAAACTGTCACCAGCTTTTCTGAGCATAGGTCAAAATATTTCTAATCAAGTCTGATGGCCCAGGAAGACAACTTTCATTGTGCCAGATGGGGCCAACCTCCATATTCACTGTGGGGTTTTTGCCTCCTGTTCCCAAGCCATGACCGCAGCAGAGGATAAGGCACAAGACAGAATCCTGCTGGATAAATGTTTCTCTCTAGTAGCATGCCTGAAAGCTGGAAACCATTGTGACACTCAGCCAACACCATCAGCAAATCCCAGGAAACGGGATGGAACGAAGTAGGTGAAGGATGAGCTTCTCTCCAGCCTTCTGCAGCAGGTTGATACATTTTAGCTCCTTCATGTTTTGGCAGCCACTCAAGGCCATGAAAACTGCCAATCCTGCAGCTTGCCTCAATATGGAGTCCTTGTCTACACAGGGAAACAATTCCACGATAAGCTAGGGGTGGCTTCAGGCTCTTATCTACTCCGGTCTCATAATTGGTTCATAAAAGCACAGAAAGCCCAAGTTGCTACTCAAAAGCATTGTCAATATGCCTTAATAGAGCTCTCAGACATTGACATTGCACATTAAGAGAACTTGTTTAAAGCACAGGAGAGTTTGGAGACAGTGTGTCTGTGGGAGGGCCGGCACGGTTCGGGATAAGCCAGCTGATAAGGATTATCACCTAGATAAGGACTGTCCCCTTTTCTCAAGGCGTCCCGGATGTTAACACTCACAGGTAAAGCGGTGTTGGGAGCAAACCGCGGAGTTGTCATAACAACAGCCACACAGCACGGCTGGAGATGAGTCAGTCACCAGCAACCCGAAGCAAGAGAGAAATCAATTACATCAAGGCGTTCAGGACCTCTGGGCTGCTTCGGCCACGGGTCCTTGGAATGGGAGGATTCTGATCCTCAGTGCCTGTCTGGGTAAATAGACACAGCCATCCTGTGAAAACATGGCAAAAACTACACACATCTGGTTTTTAACCCCAGATCTTTCCAGCACCTGCCCCTGCCAGGCTGCCAGCAGCACCTGCATGTACCCACACATCTCATTTGCTTGTCCATTCACAGTTTATACCCTCCCAGACGAGCTTTTCCACCATAAAATACTTGTGCACTGATCTACCCAGGCAGCAGGGTCAGTGCAAAGAGCAAATGGTATCTGTTCCTTTTGGGGATCGGTATGAGGCTGGTCTTGCCCATTTCTAATTTTTTATATTTTTCTCCAAAAGCCTAATCTAGAAACTTATCACCACTTCAGGAGAGAACTGAAAGATTGAGTGACTTTTCTTTGCGCTCAGGAATTTAGAATCTTGCAATCAATTTAAAGCCATATAAAAATCTTATTTCCCACTGCAAACTTTTTTTTTTTGTGAAACCAGCAAAAATGTAACAAATGCAGGTTGCACATTCCACAAGACCATAAAAAATTTGCAGGTTTTTGAGGGAAACTGGTAGTAGAAAATACTTAGAAGTTGTTCAAGAACTACATGGGGAGTAAGTTGAATTCCAAGAAGGAAATTCTGTGGAAGAGAGACAATCTGAAACATTACAAAATGGAAAAAATCTTTGAGGTTTAGAGCTTTAGCACACCACTCATAGCTGGAAGTCTGTCAGAAGTGTCGCCATAGGCAGCTGACTCTATAAACTGATGCTCCAGGCTTTATTACAATTTCATCTGGAACATTCAGCTATTTTCAGTGATTTTTTGGAAGAAACATTCATACTCATTTATGGCATATACTTGGTTTCTAGGGAGTCAAATATCCAAGTCCCTAAAACTTGTGAATCCTGAGAGCAGCCTTACAAACACAGAGTGCCCCAAGCCGGGAGAGGTACAGTCACACTGCTCCTACTTGGCCTGTCCTTAATCACACATTCCCATCGTATCCAGCAGTTCTGATGAGCAGAAGGAAATGACAGCTCCACCTGAGTCCTGCAGCACGGAGACTGAGATAAACAGCTCATTAATGAAAGCACAAAACAGCAACACTCGTCTATTTTCACTCAGCCCTTAAGAAGAAGCATTGATCCTAAGTGCACATTAATGCTCTTATCAGCACGTTAATCCAGCTTTCCATTGAGATCTAGTTGGGCTCTGAAAGGGAAAAATTAACTGGAAACTTCTTGTCATTTCACCAAATAAGATCTGAATACTGAGAGTTAAAAGGAAATCATTTACCAACCACGGTGCATTATTATTCTCAGGGATAGTGCTTTCTAAAATTATGGGTCCTTATGGAAAAGTATTTTTCATAATAACCAATCCACTGCTCAAGAATTTATTTCATAGCAGCATCTTCCCAAAGGATTTAGCAGGGGAAACATTCCAGCTCTGCTGTATTACATTTGAAATGATGTTACTATCATCTCCTTGGCAGGGATACAAGTGGACACAGGGTTTTTCCTGTGCTCCCCCTGTCTCCCCATGAGGGCTAACACATAGGTCTTCCACCATCCAAACTATTTCTGTTTTGTTATTTATATTTTAATGAGCACAGACTCACAGGCCAACAGCAGAAATGTGAAGCATAAGGACCTGGCTATTTAGTGTACAGCAGCCAAGTTAGTATCAGTTGAACTAAGAGAAATTCATAATTATGGTGAGGAACAACAGGACTTCAGCAACTTTTTGCTGGGTCAGGAAGAAATACTTGCGGAAGTAGCAACGCTATCAACATCAGCCAGTGTACTTTAGTAACTCTCTTTCGTGTGCTACAGTTTGGGGTCAATTACTCAATTCAGACATCGGTACTTCTATCACTGGAACAGCATTTAAACAAGGAGCTGGTTGCCCCCTGAAGTGTAACCCCCTCGGTCTGTTGGAGGACACAGAACTCCGTGTGCCAGGGGGCGTCGGGGCATCCCAGGATGCGGCTGCTCCCAGCGCTGCTGCTCGGCCCCAGCAGCAGCAAAAACCCGACGGGCCCGCCCTGTCCGTGCTGGGAACTGCCGGGGGAGCGGCCGCCGCAGGCTCTCCGCACACCCCCGCGTGTCCCAGCCTCGGGCTCGGGCGGCTGCAGGTTCTGCTCTCGGGATTCCGCAGCTGAACAGAGAGCAGGAGGACAGGGGGGGATGAGAGCCCTTCTCACCACTCCTCGGCACTGCAGCTTACACAAGAGCAAGGCAAGCAGTGCGGACGAGACAAGTGTTCAGAACTACGGCAGGAGTTTCAGAGACCAAATCCTCTTCCCACACAGCTTTGGAAGGCCTTTTGCTCACAATACCTATTCTCTGCACATTCCAAAGAAGTATTTCCTCCTGTCAAGCCCCTTAGGGACTCCCACTCTCAAGAAAAACGCCAGCCATGAACTCAACAAGCTTCCCGGTATTTCCCTCTCTATCTTATTTCTATCCCCATTACCTACTCTGCAGAGATTTTTTCCATCACAAACACCTCTCCCCCTGCAGTGGAAGGACAGGCACACTCATGTACACTCACAGTCTGAAAACAAGGGGGGTTCTTACAACATTAGGAATTCGCAGCACCCAAAATTAATTAGTTCTATCATTCATTTGAAATAACACTGAGGTGAAGTGTCCCTGGTGTGTGAGAATCCCAGCCACGGGCAGCAGATATAGAACAACACAACCAGAATTGTCCCTCAGCATCACACACAGCATCCAAGAGTTGTACTGCCCCAGTAACAAGTGGGAGGGGGAGGAGAAAGAGCGGCAGCACAAGTTTCTTATCAGAACAAATCCTCCTGCAAGCCGAGAGAAATCAGAGCCTTGCATTCACATCAATCTGGTTGCTTGAGTGTATCCATGGTAACCCCCATCCTTGAGAACTTTCAGTGTGCATCTACACACGGCTGTTACATTCCACTGACACAGGAACAGAACTGAGAGCCCTGGAGTGTTGGCTCCATTAATCTACTTCAGCTACCAAAGTGCATTAGGAGACAAAACTCCCCCACATCTACTCTAACCCAAACTCCTCCAGCATGCAGCTGGGATTGCTGGATTACTCTGTTCTTTGACAACAGTATTTACTGTCCTGCATAAGGAGGATGAGCCCTGCAGGATTCTGAACAGTCTGAATGCATTGCTGAACACCATTTAGTAATGTCTGACTGATACATAAACTTCTGATTATGTAAAAAGGATGAAAATTATTTTACTATATCAATAGCATGTTTAAAAATTCTTAGCAAGAATACGGTATAGAACATCTTCTCAAGAAATTTGACAGTTTTAATAACTTTCCTAATCTGATTTAATCAAAAGTGTCTTAAAAGAAAGTTTTTTAATATGTGGACCTGCCAAAGAAAATTACATTGGCATTTTGGATTTCTCTATGGTAAGTCAAAGTGTCCTGCTAACTTAGCTTGTTATCCTTAGATAATTTGCATGATTTCTTTTAATAGCACATGATCACACAACAATCAGAGTGAAAACCAATATGTGAAACCTGTGAAAGTGATGATGTTTAAATTACTCAATGAGCAGGACTGGGGTGTTGTTTCATTGGAACAGAACGGTGTGATTTCATTACAATGTCACCATAACTTCAGTACCTGTGAAGGGAGGAAAGGGAAGGATTTGTGCCCCTGAAGGAGCTGACCCCGGGCTGTCCCCCAGAGCCCGGCCAGTGTGGGGACAGCAGCTCCCGCCCAGGGAGCAGGGAGCAGGAACTGCCCCGTGCAGCCCTCGCTGCCAGCTGCCTGCCCACGCCACAATCTGCTCCTGCTCCTGCTTCACCACAGCAGAGCTCTCTTCATTTGAGACAAGAAAGCAGAATAATTCATGTTTAAACCCAACAAACAAACAAAAAAACAACCTCCAAAATCAGTGTGTGGTGGATAAGGAATTGTTGTTCTTAAAGGAACTTGTTTTCCATCAGCTTTTGTGCTGCTCTTTATAATTCAAATTCAGAGCAGTGCCAGCAAATGGCAGGCGTGTCCTTGGAACAACACGTGCAAGACAGGACTATTTTTATCAATAAAACATTTCCAGTGATATCTTTGGCAAGACTGGAGCAGCAGTGTCCTGGAACCAGGTAAAACCAATGGAAACCTCCTCCCAATCTCATTTTGGCACCTTTGAAATCTCATTTATGTTGCCTTTTCTGGTGCAAACAGATGGAGTTAATTGCTGCTTTTTTAGTTACTATGTGAGAAAAAAGCTAAATTACCTTCAGAATGAGACCTGCATGTATGCAGAGTGCTAGCACAAGCTCTCTGTAGAATACAAATGGTACTTGCCAAGCAACATTTGAATTTTTAAATTGTATTTCATTCAAATGCCTAAAATTTGGAAGAAGCTTTTCTCGGGAGGACTTTTGTTCAGTGAAGAAATGAGTTTTGCTATTTACACAAATGCCAGTCATTTTCCAAAGCCATCCTTCTCTGCTCTAGAGCCCGACTGCCACAGCAGTTGTCTAAAGCAGCTTTCCTTTCACCAGGCATGCTCCTACAGCAGCCACAGAAACTCACAGAACGCAAGATGTGAAGCTTTTTATATTGACATGGGAAAATGAAAAAAATAAACAACAGCTTCTTCTGCTTGGAAGAACAAAAAGGATGTCTTAGTAATCATAAAGAACTGAAGAGGATGTAAAATTCTCCCTTGCCCTCTTCACTCCTCTCCTTGGTAAGAATTTGCACAAAAAGATACAAATGGGAATATTTTTGCTTCGGTAAAGGGTTTATTAATACCTCACCTGCAAACTCACAGCATCTGCATTCCTTATCCAAAAAGCACTGAGTTATTTTTCCCTTTCTTCACCTCTTTATTAAAACTCTAAATATCACCATTGTGCCCAGAGCACTGGGGGAAATCAATCTGATGTCTGGAAAGCCAAGGCTTAGACATGGGGATGCTTTTGTCTTTCAAAGTTCTTTTAAAACTAAGAGTAATAGAGCAAGACAAACTAAGAGAATATGAAAGGAAAGAGAATAGAGGAAATAATAACATTTGGAAATGTATTTTAATTACAGAGACTGCAGATCAGGTAAATGCAGGGCAGACCCAGGAGACTCAGCAATGTCTGAATTCTGACAGGTTTTCAGAGGGCTCAGACTTGCTGTGCAGAAGGCAGTAAATATTTCATGGTGTTTATTTTGAGCATTTTTACTTGGAGTCAGGTCTTCTGGGTTAGTAAAAGCCATCACTGTGTGACAAGCCAAACCCCTGTGATGACACACCTTGATGAGAGCCCAGACTGAGTCCATTCAGTCCCATTGGCTTTAACAAGCTCTCGGCCAGAGCCCAGGGCTGCAAACCCCACAGCTCCAGCCACCTCTCAACTTTGGCCTTAAATATGAGGAAAAATTCATCCACAATTCTCCAGCAGTTTCTTTACAGGTTCAGTCAACAGATTTTCTCAGGGAAATCACCTGTATCTTCTGCCAGGCCAGAAAGCCCAGCTGAGGAACCACACCTAATCATCCCCTGTCAGTGTCCTGAAGTAGTAGTTCCACAGAAGGAAATGAGGAATCCAGGTAAAACCAAGATGGCACAGTGGCAAACCATCCCTCCCTGCCACAGCTCCCCTCTAGAATTTACACACCTCAGACAGCCCTTGCATTGGCTCTAGGCTTTAAGACCATTTGTTCTTCAAACCTCCTCCCCCATGAGCCATAAGTTTATTTCTTTCTAAAACATGACAGACTGAACACTGGAAAAGGCAGGATGCTGAGCACAGGCTGGTACCCCACGGGGAATTACTGTATCCTAGGAGTAATGCAGCCCTGATATTTGGAGTCAAGAAGGATTTTCTCCCCCACCAAAGACTTGTCGTGCTTTCTTGTTTTCCTGGGGGAAAGCTGCATGGGGGCAGCAGGGTTTGTTCATAGCTTTAAAGCTAATTGTGATGACTCAGTGTAATATCTACTTTGGAACACTAAATACTCCCCAGTAAACACTTGACAAATCATTCACTTATAGAAATACATTTAAAAATCAAAGAAAAGGGAGCAAAATGAAAGTGTTTCACATTGCAGTTGAAATGATGAAAAGGTGACACAAGATGTTTCTGCCTCTACCCTGCAGACATCTCATTTTATTGTCCTTGGGGGCCACAAATTGGGCATTTGTAAAGTTATTTTCTTCTCTAGTGAAGCCTTTCTGGAATACTCTCAGACACAGACACTTGCCTTGCTCAGGCGGTAAAATTTTATTCATATTCTCCTGTAAACAACTTAACAGCAAATTACCAGTGCATTTCCTTCCCACCAAATCACCTTAGCAACCCCTGCGAAACAGCTCCAACTTTCAGAGGGAACTTGGAGTCTCACAGAGATCTGCAAAGCCTCCAAAGGAAAAACAACACCTCTGGTAGAAACAACAACAAAAGCTTTATGTTTTGCTACACGGAACCTTGTAATCCTTCAAAGATGCAGATTGAGGTTTGGAGAAGGAAGTGGCTCAGTGCAAAGGTGCAAACATTCCCTTTCAGAGCAAAACCTCCTGCCCAGGACATGGTGCTGCCATTGGCTCCTGCCCAACAGGGCTTTAGACTGAGCCAGACACTGATGGCAACACTGAGCAAACATCACCAGCAGGAGCTTCCCTGTCTGAGCTCCTGCTCTGACTCTGGCCACACATCTGGCAGAAAACCAGCGTTTTTTGCTTGAGGGAAACTGAATCTGAACTGGAGTCAAATGTTTTTTAGAATGTTTTCTAGAACTTCCTATGGATTAGGAATGCTAAGAAAGTCCAGCAGGGAGAAGATACATGTGCATGTGTGCTTCTTGGCTTCTGAGTGAGAAGTATGCTTTTCCCAATTTCCTGTAAGTAAGAGATCCCAGATTCTCTCCTCTCCTTTTCTCCTTCACTATCAGCTCCAGGAATTCTTGAATACTTTGCTAGATCTCAAGCCTGCCTGCAGCTCATGGTTGCTATTCAGAAGCCAATGACTCCAGTGTGAGGCTGGAGTTAATTGATATCCCTATCAGGCAGCTTGAATTCCAGAAATGTTATTTAACAGGGTTTTTAAAGAACACAAGTCCTGTGGCATTGTAAGGCACTTCCTTTCCTGACACCTTCAAGATCAACCCTGATTATTTTTTACTGCAATTTTCCTCTGTTACATATTATCTCACAGATGAAACCCAAGAGGGGCTGAACCCAGACCTTCACACACCTCACTTCCACGTCAGACAACAAGGCTGCCTTACATTTTTACCAACTTATACAGAAACAGTGTATTTCCAGCAGAACATTCCAGCCTGGAATACTCAGCTGTCCAGTGCCCCTGGTTTGAGCACAAACCCTGTGTGCCTTGCCTGCCATAAGTGTGAGGGTCCATGGAGGGGGACTCTGGTTTAGTCCCTGACCCCAGCACACACCAGGCTGGGTCTCCATGGGCAAACCCCTGACTCCTCACCTCTAATCAGTGCTGCCCTTCTGCCAACAGCATTTTTAACTCACACCAAAGCAGATCTTGCTTTTAACTCCGACAATCCTTTGGCAGAACACAGCTTCAGGTTTGGCTTTTTGATCACAATTTTCTCAGCTCCTCCAGATAAAGAGGATGAAATCTGCAGGCCATGTCAAAAACGCTGAGGCCAACTTTGTAATAACACAATTCACTTCCAGTGCTTTGAGAACCCTGAATATTTTTGAACTATGTGTAGCAGGAGATGAGGTAGTGTTTGATTTATCTTTCAAATGAAATTCCAGGAAGGTGCATTTATGGATAGCTAAAAAGAGCTGCAATAACTGCACGAGGCCGTGCTGTACCTGAACACATCCGTTTTCTGTACAGTTTCAAACAACAGGCTTTGAAAAGACGAGGCAGGGCAGCCTAAGAGACCCACGTCAGTTACAGACCCAACTCAAAGCCCCTTTCTGCCCAGTTCTGAGCAGCACTTTGACGTCTCAGGGAGGATGAAAGGGTGCTCAGTGTCTGGCAGCCTGGGGGCTCTGGTACAAAGGAGCAAAGATCTGATTCCTCACCGACCAGGGCCAGCGCCTGCCGGAGGGATCCCTGGCTGTAAGGAAAAGGTTCCTGCCCACTCCTGGCTCATGCTCGGGTTTGTAATGCTGCTTAAAACAAGTTCTGAACCTGGATAACAACAGATCAGACCAAGGATGGGTAAAACTGGCTGAAGAACAGAATGAACTTAGAAAAATTTTATCTCTAAGAACATGGTAAATTTATAGGTCAAAAAACTGTCCACAATTGCATTCCCAAGGCCACAAGACCTCCAGCAGCATTCAGTACCAGTGCCAGTTTCTACCAGCACAGGCAGGAGAATCAGGTTAACAATTCCCACAGCCATTTATAAAGCTGCCAGCCTAAAAAAAGGCTTTTTTAGTATCTCACTATCGATCTGAAACACCAGATCAGCTTATCTCCCACAGTTCAGAAGCCTCAAAAAGAAGACAAAATTTCAGTGACTCAGATTCACCCATGCTCTGTAGGCCATTAGTGGGGTTTGCAAGTCTTTGAGTAGCTGTGCACCTTGACTTCAGCACGGATTTTGCTACTGAACCACAATCACAAAGCTGAAAATAATAATCAGCGTGGCCAGTTCAGACACACACGACCTCACATCCCTCTGCACACATCCAACACCCCGGTTCATTCCAGCTGCTGAGCTGGGTATTGTTTGGTTTCTGAATAGCAATGGAGCCAGACCTCTCTGTGAATAAAAACTCATTTCTTGTGAGTCAAAACTACCAAAGGATTTTGTTTCCCTCCCCCATCTTCTTTCCTCTAAATTCTGGAATGCAGAAATGCATCATAATTGCCCTGAAAGCAGCAGAGGGAATACAGCAAGGAGGAAGTTGGTCTCTCCATAATTCAACTCCTTTGCTTTTTGATCATGATCCAATGAATGAGTGTTGCCACAAAGGCTCCCTGTTATCAGTGTACAATTAAAATCTTCCCAGAAACATATTCAGATTCCATGTAGGCATTCATACTTATGGGATAAAATCTTTGTCACGTACTTTAGAACCCCTGCATAAACATTCACTAATCGTATTCCTTTCTAACAAGTCAGGTTTTGAGAGGGGGATAATTTTCTTCTCCTAACTAAATGGTACTAAATAATGTTATAAATACAACAGCTCACAATCCAGCAGAGCTTTTACATTTTGTTGTGCAAGATCTACAGCAAACACCTAAAATGAAGAACTGAAGATGGCTGACAAACACACAGGTGTTGCCCTCGCAGGGTGGATTGTATCGTTGTGGGGTTTTGTGTTTCCAAGCAGTCATTAAGTAGTTTTTCCTCTGAATTTGGATAGTTTTCTGCAGCATTTACAGCACAAACACTACAACACTGTGCTAGGGCAGGACGATTAAAAAAAAAAAAGAAATAAGAAGAGAAAGGACCAGTCAGAAGAGGAATTTCTCTCCTTTCTTCAACTCACGTCTCAGTTGTTTCTCCTCTTTTCAGTGCCTAGCACTAGAAAAGCATGGGAAGAACACACAGCATAAATGATGACCAAACAATTCAGTTTTTCTCATGACTGGCAAGTTCACCTGCAGAAATAATTCTGCTTTCCATTCTGCAGCTGTGGGTTCATGAGCGGGCTGCCTGCAGGAGACCACAGATGGCTCCCCACACTCAGCTCCCCAGGAGCTGCAGCAAACCTGGAGCCTGATCTCAGTGTCTCACATTCAGCCTCATCCGCTACAGGGATTGTGTGAAAAAAGCTCATTTGCAGAAACTCTCAAGGAGAACACTGTGAGAGTTACAGCCTTATAAGCAAGCTCATGTCTCTACTACTCAATTTACCACCATGAATTTTACTCTTTTTTTCATATACTCCTTAAACTTACTCATTTTTAAAAATATTTTACTCAGTAATTCAGGCTACAGAAGGGGACACACAGAAATTGTGGTGGGTTGAGAGTGCAGTTAGCTGAGGAACTCATTAGAAGTGCAGAATGTG
Organism: Argya squamiceps; assembly: GCA_037834095.1. Classification (NCBI taxonomy): domain Eukaryota; kingdom Metazoa; phylum Chordata; class Aves; order Passeriformes; family Leiothrichidae; genus Argya; species Argya squamiceps. The sequence goes on along the minus strand of JBBMKD010000013.1, from coordinate 608,885 downwards.
CAAATTTTCTGCGTCCATGGTCATGCTTAAATAAACACATTTTAAAAATTAATCCAGTATTGCACTCTGAAGTAGAAGCAATAAACAAGTTTTATGATATCGGAAATAGGACTTTTGAGATAATTTTAATTAGTCGGCTTTTAAGTACTGCAAGGTATCTTGTGTCACTACAACCCTGTTACTTTTTGGTGTATCACACTGCAGGAGACACATAAAATATTTATTTACCTGAAGGGGCGTATCACCCCTCACAGCTCATTCACGTTTTGTGACAGTTCGGTGGCTGTGGGAGCTGGCAGGCCTTGCTCTGAAGCAGGACACAGGCTGAAAACGAAGGTGCTTGCAGAGAAAAACAGAGGGGCAGCCATGCTTATGTAGGGCAAACTGCACTGGGCTGCAGGTAAAGCTCATGGGAGCTCAGGGTGAGTGAAACATTGCGCCTCCATCCCGTGTCGGCCTCGCTCCCCTCACGCTGCTGCCACCATCTTTGCTCCCCTCAGAGCCCGCTCTGCCGCCCTGCGCCGAACCTTCCCTGAGGCGGCGGAGAGCGCCAATCACCACGCAGGGCGGGAACATCTGACCAATCACTGCGCAGGGCGGGAACACCTCAGCAATCACCACGCAGGGCGGGAACAGCACACCAATCACCGCGCAGGGCGGGAACAGCACACCAATCACTGCGTAGAGCGGGAACATCTCACCAATCACCGCGTAGAGCGGGAACACCGCAGCAATCACCACGCAGGGCGGGAACAGCACACCAATCACCGCGCAGAGTGGGAACATCAGACCAATCACCGCGCAGGGCAGGAACACCTCAGCAATCACCACGCAGAGCAGGAACAGCACACCAATCACCACGTAGAGCGGGAACATCTGACCAATCATCATGCAGCACAGGAACACCTCAGCAATCACCACGCAGAGCGGGAACAGCACACCAATCACCGCGTAGAGCGGGAACATCTCACCAATCACCATGAAGCGCGGGAACAGCACACCAATCACTGCGCAGGGCGGGAACATCAGACCAATCGGAACACAGTGCTTCAGGATCCTTGTACCCGCCCCTGTTGCTGAGGGCCAGACGCGCTGAGGGCTCATCATGGTGGGCTCCAGAGCCGAGCAAGGAGCTGTTGTCTGCCCAGTGAAAATATCACCAGAGAGCACCAAGTGTTGCTAAGGGCTGATCCACTGTTCACATGTACTGTGAACATGAGCTGTGTGGCCCCAGCCAGTGCCCCATAGGCATCTGTGACAGCAGCATCATCAACATCCATCTGAATAATGGTCATTAATGTGCCTCAGCTTCCCAATGTTCTTTAGATACTGTAATGTAAAATTCACAAAGATAATCGCATTTATGTACATTGTTAGCTAAAGATCTATGTGCGTTTATCTCTAGTTGTTAAGACTTTCCTCCTTGAGGAAATGAGTGGTAAATAACGAAAGAGATAGTGTTGTTTACACCTCTTTGCTTTGATAAACTTACAGTGTTAAATAACTAACTCACATTAATTACACAGCCATACCTGATTCTGAGCGCAGGCACCTGCCATGACAGTCACACATGGGACTGGGTTAAATGAGGGAGAAGGCAGATTTTTATAGCCATTTCTTCTCTTTCCTATGTGGGAATCAGCTTATAAATCACCTTCTCTGTAGCAATGTGGATGATGGAAAACAAGGGTGGACTCAGGCCTAGGCTAAATTAAACCTTCTCTTCGAGAGAGAGGAATAAACTGCAGCATTTTGTAGTGGTGGTATACTAATTTATTCTATTAATAAATAGAAAAGCAGATCCTGCACAATCTGGAAGTGATAACTGCTTTTCGCACAACATGCAATTTCCATTTTTTATTAGTCAGATCTTCTCGCACTTTTCCTCATTAGTTCACCACAGGATCATTGATTTTATTGCTGCGAGCTTGTCTTAATCATGCTAAAACAAACATTTTGGGTATGAGGGACCCTCACACATTCCTCCAGTCTGTTTCCTTAACCTCCTTGCCACAATCATGTTCCAGAATTTGCCTTCTGCAGTGCCTATGCTGGGACATCACAATGGGCTTTTCAAAAGGAAAAAGTTCATACTTTTCTAAGCCTACAGCAAATGTATGATGCATTACATTTTATTACTATGCTTGTGCTTTCATTTTAATCTGTTACTTGAATTGAAACTCTGATTGAAGTACTCAGTACAAAGTCCAAGTGTTTGGTGGGTACCTTTCTTTCTACCTGCCTCTGGAACTGGGGGCAAGGTTCCGTGTTCCACCTCTGCTTACAGCTGAGTTCTGAAAGATCTTTCTCTTTGCTTTCCATTACCAGTGACATTCCTGTCAGTGATCCAAATATTTTACACGTTAACACAGACTCGTGCAAGGATGGAGAGCAGGAGAAATGTGCAGAACTATCCTGAGTAACCCACCCTCCTCCACTTGGCCTAATTCAGCACACCCTTAAGCAAGTACCTTGCACAAAGTGAAGGCTCTTCAGGTTCTGTTCTCTGTGCTTTTAGGGTATTTGAGGGGAAAAATTGTAAAATGAAACTGAGAAATATTGGTAAACCTTTGAAATATGAAATAAGATTAATTAAATATATTTTTGGATGTGTTTCTGTGAGGCCTCTGTGGCGTGCTCTGTTATGGAGCAATTGCAGGCTGCCCCACTCTGTTCTGTGCCTCCCACATTTCTTGACTTCCTTGAATTGACTTCTCTTTGTTTTACTTCTTGCTCAGAACCCCAAAGGATCCTGATTTATATCTTAATCATCTTTTCTACTTCCTTTGTTGAATGACTTGTTCTCCATTCAGCTGGGCCCCAAATCCCACTGCCTCTCCCCCAGCCCCCTCAGTCCCCTGCTTTGTCCCTGCTCCTCTCCCGCTCCTGGCTCACACCCGCTGTCCTTTTCCTGACCTGAGTTTGTAACCTCTCAGTCAGCCATGACTCTGCTTTCTCCATGTCCTTTTTACCCCCAGGCATTAGTTAATTCCCACCCTTACTCTTTAACATCATCTCTCAAAAATTTTTCCTCCTAGACTTCATTGCCAAAATGATCCACGCAGTGTTAATTTTGTGGCTCATTCCCTGCACCTCCCTTCCGACGGGAACTTGGCCATACCATCTCTCCCTTCTCAGTGCATCCAGACGCAGCTGCAAAATTATTTTGGTTTTTTTGCCCTTCTCTGTTGTGGCTTCTCAACTTCCTTCAATGAACCAGCAAGATTCTGTTTGCTGGTTAGGCCTTATCTTCTATTTCCTGTCTAACAAAGGGCTGCTAAATAAAGTGAAAAAAAGGAGATTGAGCAACACGTCCGTGGACACACACTGTGGAATCCCTGTCCTTAGCCAGTGTGGCTGCTCCTAGGCAGGACGACAGCCGTGTTCCATCATAGCAGTGTTCCAGTACAGGTGTGAGAAGGAAATATCCAGGGGCAGGAAAAACTCTGCAATAAACACTTTTAGTTTTGTCAAGAAAATGGGAGAAAAACCTTTTTCTCTCAAATATGTTACTGTTTTAATCTTTTTTATTAATTCCAGTTCATTCTCTGGGAAAAAAACCCAAACACATAAAATTGAAAAGCTTTGAAATTAAATATTAGTGCTTAAAAATACTTCTCAGCCAAACTCGTTAGTTAATCCAACTTAATCCGGCCCCAAATTTTTGGTTCCACAGACTGTTCACACAAGAGTAAGTCTATCCAGAGTCAGATTCTCCAAGGATGTTTCATATGGTTGTTGCTGTGAATAGACTCACTGAAAGGCGTGGGAGTCAGGCACAGGTGGGAGTGCAGTGCATTCTCATCCCGAGGTATTCACATTTCATCTGGAATGGGAAGCAGACTGAGGAAAAGGAGGTGCAGTGTTTGGGTCTCCGTGCCGCTGAGCTGTTACTGTCAGGCAGACTAATGCATTCAGGCATGTGTGATGGAGGGAAGCAGCTCCAGCAGATCCTGCCGAGGCTCTTCCCAAGGAGCTGTCAGTCCTGGGCTGGCTGGGGGCTCCTCTCCCCCGGCCGTGCAGAGCAGCACACGCTGTGCTCCTGCTGCCTTCCCCAGCTCAGCCTGGCTCCGGGGCTGCTCAGCGGGCTCACAGGGCTGGGGGTGCTGCACCCACCTCCCACCCACCAGCTCTGCCACCCGTGGTCAACCCCACAGAACTGTGAACAAAGGGTGGAAGGGGAAGGATCTGCTGGATCAATGGCTTGAGAATTAGTGGGGGATTAAATGTGCAGACCCACAGGTGCAGGGTGTGCACAGCTCAAATCTGGGACTGTCTCCGAGCACTTGGAGTAGAATGAATCTGTCTGGAATAGGCTTTTATACACTGACATCATTGTTAGGAATTTTGTCCTTTATTTCAAATATATTTAACCTCCCAAGTACTCTGTCCCAGTGCAAATGTTATCTTCAGTCCATTTGGAGATGTTCAGAGTAGCTCGACAGTTTGTCCAAGTTCAGTACAACACCTGATAACCCTGTGTGTAACCCACAGGCCTTTCTTCATTCTGTCCTTGACTTACACACGAGTTTAGTCTACCCCATTTTCCCATTTTGCCCTCTTTTTTCTGCCGTAGCCAAAGGTGTGAAGAGTATTTGGTGGTTTGAGGTGTTTCTGCAAGGCCCACCAGTGACTGCAGCTGAGGTGTTCTCTGTCCACTGCTCTCCTTCCTTTGTACAGTCCTGACACGTCCCTACAGACCACAGGACGTTCCTGTTAAGTTGCCCATTTTAAAGCTCTGTGCAGTTCTCCTGTCATCTCTGGCAACACAAAATGTTCCCAGCAGCATTTGTTTGTTTTCTTGAAATAATTTGATTTGCAGTTGCTTCCCAATGCATTTTCCCTGCTTTGCATATTGTTTTGTCTGCGCCTATTAGGCTCTTCAGTTTCAAGAAATTTCTAAACTATTCTTAGTCCTAAATAATGTTAGACTCAATTTGAACCAGGAGCCAGTATTTCATAGGGAATTACACATAAATCAACAACACCTGTCTTCATAAAAGAAATTTAAGACTTTGTGTTGATACTAATTTCCTTTGTGTCTGAAGAAGAAAGCACAACCATAAACCAAGGGCTGTTCAGCAAGGATTATTTCCAATAACATTAAAAATATTTACAGCAGTATTTACAATAAACCTGATAAAATTTTCCTTTACGTGTAAATGAATGAACCTTCCAGAAACAACCACAGTGTGTGTAACTCCCTCTCTCACATGCACTTCAAACTCATCAATCCCAGGATTGTTTGTGTTACAGAGTTAAAGAGCCAAAATAAATCAGAATCTTTCTCAGCAGGATTTTAAGTCAACACCATTTAAACTAAATGTTACTACGAAAAAAATCACCACACTTTTCTACTAGTTATGCTTTGAATTTCTTGTGACAGGAATAAACATTTTAGCCTAATAAAAATCAGCAATAGAAATTTTCTTTTTTAGAACGTTTTTAAGAACTCAAGAATTTTCAAAGTGTGACTACAGTTTTGAGGTTTCATGGGAAGTGTGAGGTATTTTAGACAAATTTATTGCTGTTTCACCACCAGCAATGAATTTTTCTAATGAAAAAAATCATGTTTGATTTCAAATGTGGGAAATGGGTTGCTAGAATATTCCAGCTTATTTTTTTAAAATTCCAAACAGACAAAATTTCTATTAAAATGCTGTTTTAACAAAAAGTACATTTCAATGTGCGAAGTGCTACAAGTATTTTTAATTTCATAAAAGGGATAATAATTTTCTTAAACTGTTATTTCTAATACAAATAACTCTCTGTCTATGTATTATTCTTTTATGTTGTTCTCCATCAGATGCCTCTTGCACTGAGTAGGAATTTGCACAAAGGAGCACATACTTTGTCATGCAGTAAGCATGAATATTAGCAAACTTGTACATCCTTCTGCCTTATATACCCATGTTTAATTCAGAAGTGCTCAGGGTTTATTATGTTTAAAGTGAAAGATTTTTCAGAAAAGCTTTGAGCACAATCAACCAGCCTCACTGGGCTTTTTTTGGCATTTGCAGTGCATTTGAAACAGCAATATTGTCTAGAGACTTCTATAGCCTTTCAAACATTTTAGGAACAATTAAAGACGTCTTTCTCAGGCTGCAGTCCTCCTTGCTGCACTGGGCTGTGGGGCTGCCGAGGGCTCTGTTCCACACCACGATTTGGCCGTGAGCAGTGAGCAGTCCCAGGGTAAAGCTCACACACATGGGGCAGCCTGTGCTGCCTGATCTCTGCTCCCCGTCTTGGCAGGCTCCTCCTGGCCTTCCTGCTGTCTCAAGGTTTTCCTGGGCAGTGGAGCAGTTGATCCTCAGCAGATCCACACTCTGGTCCCCCACAGGCACTGGAGAGAGCCTTGCTGGGGAGCACAGAGAACGTGAATCCCCTGCTGCCGTTGCTTTAGAAAGGATGAACCCTCCCTGCCAGACCCAACACTTCACACCTACGGCCTCCAGGCTCCCTGCAGTGCAGGGATGGGGTGGATCTCCTGTTCTCCAGGGCTCACAGACCTTGGATTGAGCCCCTGAACCTCTTGGCAATGTGTCCACGGCCCATCACAATAAAGCACTGTAGAGAAGAATAGTATCAGAGATGAGGTAATGTTATTTACCATGGCCGGAAGGAAGGTTTTCCTGTTTGTGTCTGGAGTCCACTGGAAACACCCCCTATGGAGTATGGAAAAGAGATGCTGGGCATGCACTGCAGAGTGTTGGTGAGGGGCTGAGCCAGGCAGGAGTCCTGGAGTTAGAGGAGTTGCAGAAAGAACCACTAATAAGAGAAGAGTTTGTTGGATTTTTATATTTCCTTCTGGCCCATTTCCAAGTGCTGTCTAATGTATGAGATTCCCAGTTAACCATGACTGAAAATAAAAGACAGAGAGGATGTTCTGAGGGACTCAGCTTTTCCCAGTCCTGCTCCCACTGAGTTTGTCAAGGAGAATTTGGAAAGCCAACAGCCAGTGTTAAAGCACCACACCTGGCTGTCCCCAGGGGTGCCACCCAAGCTGATCCGGGCACCCGCAGTTCTCAGGGAACATGGGTGGTGTGACTGTCAAAAGGAAAAACTGAGATTTAAAAAAGTTTAAGGGAATGGGGTGGGAGGACAGGATGGTACACACACACCCTGCAGATACTCAGATTGCAATATGCAGACAACCTCACACTAAATCCCAAAACTGACTAGCGACCGAGTCATGTTTTTGATGAAGTACAGTTGGAGATGTACATCTTTATTCTGGCTCGAGAGCTAATTACATCCTCCAACCTGTCTAAATTCAGCCAAATGGGGCCTCTAATTGCTGTGCAGTCTTTGGCTTCCCAAACTCTCTTAGACGAAAATAAAACCCAAATCCTGCAATGCTGGAACAAAGAGGAAAATGGCATTGAATTATAAAGCCATTTCACCTGGGTTTCTACACTGACATAGAAAGAAATAAAAATTAGAAATGTACATATTCCTCCTATCTCTGGGAGCAGCTGGCACCAGAGGCCTTCAGGTGCCACCTCCCAGGGTGGAGAGTGACATGGAATGAATTTATGTCACCCGAATGACTGGGCACTGGCAGTGTCTCTCTGCTGGGTGTGCCTTTAGGGCTGGGACAGCCACTGGCAGCTTAATTAGCAGCTTTCTCCACATGGAAAACAGTGGAGTTCCAGACAGACCATGTTATTTGGGAACTTCTGGGGTTTGAGCAGCAGTGTGACACGGCAAAAGAGCTACTTGAAAGAAAAAGGTGTCAGGAGTACATTCAAATCATCACAGGAACGCTCAAGCATTTCTCACTATTTCCAGATGCTCTGGGAAATGATCCAGCTCACCCAAGGCCCAACAAATATTTTATATTGGTGAAGATGAAAGCTTTTTTAGAAAAGAAGCATCATAGAAATAAGCATTTAAGCAAATAAGTATTTAAGGAAAAGGAACTGTGCTTCAACTAAAATTGCTGTTGTTGGTGGTATTCCTTGGTTTTGGCCTTTCAAACAACAGAAGTGGAGCTCCAGTTCCCACCTTTCTCCTTGGTTCAGTAATGACATGTCATGCAGATCTTGTAAAATAATTGTGATCTATTTATTAGCTCTCTGTATCAACAAACTTCAGTCAAATTGCCACCAAAGACCTGACAGACAGTCTTACACATAAGTACACCTTTCATAGGCACATCTCCTGCTTCTGAAAGGGACTGACAAATAAATCTCAGGGGAGAGTTCTTCAACCAAAATGAACCACAGATCTGATTTTAAGAGATTTGCAGTGACAGATGGTGTTCTTCCTATTCTAATGTTAGTTTGCATTTGTTGAAAATTATGAAAAATTAGAAGAGGTGCTACAAGCCAAGCAGTCTGACTTAAAACTGGAAATAAACAGAGAGAATCCTTTCTTTTGTGATTAGTCTGGAGCTTGCATTGCTGGAAATAGGGACTGAGTGTGAGTAACTGAAGAGCACTGAATTTTATCACTGGTCCTCTGTTGAGTCATCCTGCCCATGATGGAAATGTGCACACACATAAAATATTAAATTCAATATTAATTCAAATATTACTCAGCTAGCAGAAAATAGAAATGTAATTAGAAGTTTGTTATGATTTCTAGGTTTAATGTGTGAAGACAAATCAAGCATCATGACAACCTGACTAAATTCTAAACAGGACTTGTGGTCCAGCTGCCTCATAGTCTGCCTTGTGAAGAAGTTCATCAGCATCCATTAATCTTTGTTTACATTAGGCATCCTGCTCCCATCCTTATAACTGGAATGCCTGAGGTCACAAAAGCAGAGGGGCTATAAATGCCAGGTGGGCCTAAATACAAAAATTCTTTCTCCCATTTATGCCCAGTGAAAACCAGAAATGATGGAAGACATTAAACTCCCACCTGTAACATGAGGCAAATCCTTTTTCCATTACTGCAGAAAATTTAGTGACCAAGGAGGTGCAGAGTTCCTGGGAGCTGGGGCAGTCCCTGACAAAAAAGAGTGCAGACAGTTCTTGGCCTTTAATAAACAGATTTTTCATTCTCTGGGGAGAGCTGTAGGTGTGTAACAGTGAGCATGAGGCATGAATAGAGATCTGGGCAACGTAAAATGTATCTTCTACCTATTTCAGGGACTTTGCACAGTATATAGAAATCAGTGTGTAAAACACTAACCTTGAAGATTTTTGCTGATAAAACCAGGAGTGGGAAGGATCCTGACACAGATGTAACCCTCCACCTGCAACTGCAGGTGATGATGAATCCCATCCCAACAGCCTATTGAACACCGGGGCAGTGCTTTCCCCTCTGTCAGACTATGGGATGAAGTTTGCCATGGTTTGCATGCCCGTGGGCACTCCTGAGAGCCAGGAGCACCATCATCAGTGTGTCTCATTTTCTGTAACAGCCTTCAGAAGTCTTCAGTCAGTCTGAGGAAAACACAGACCTGACACCCCTAGCCAACACAAGGAGTGAAGGCTGTCGGAGCAATCCACACGCTGTCCTTGCACTGGGAGAGAGCTCTTGCATTAGTGGGGCCTAGAAAATAATTGCCCAGCCTTGGCTGGTGGGCATTTGATCATTTTCTGCTTGGAAAGACGAGCAAAAATGCTCCGTTCCGACATTCAATTAGAAGAACTGTTTGGTGTCAAAGCGCCAAGGGAATTTTAAGGGACCAGTTATTGCTGCTTTATGCATAATTCTGAATTTGCTGCTCTAATGAGCCCTTCTCCATATCATCCGTGACTGTCACTCAGCTTGGTGAAAACGGCTTGGCCTGACAAATCCCGTTAAGCCTCAGAAATTAAATGAGATCTGAAAATGCCCGAGTCCACATCCGTCGCACCACATGCTGCTTTGATCAGCACTGTTGGCCAAGCAGGCTTGGAGGTGAGCCAGCAAACCCAGGCTACCACCCAGGATCAGCAGGAGCCACCCCTGCCCTGAGGGCAGCAGGGGCTCCACACTCCTTGGGATCACCCCCCAGACAGGGAACAGACACAGCCTAATGGAGCAGAGGTCCTTCCATTTATTTATTTTCCAGATGTAACTGTTGGGGAAGAGGCAGTGGTGCAGGATCTCTGTAGAGCTCTTTAGAATCCTTAGCTCTATCCTACAAAAGTCTTTCCATACAGCCCATCAGCAGAAGCGTTGGCCCATCTTCCTCTTCACTGGCCAGCTGCAAATAGAAAATTTTAACAAAACAATATTGGGGAGGAGGGGGAAATAATGTTCTGGGTGGCTTGTGGCATTGTCCTGCCTGTGATGGTCAGGCAGGAAAAGCTGGAGCTGAGGGGGAACATTCAGATAGACTTTTGGACTAAAGACCTTTCTTTGGATTCCCTAAATCAAAGCATGTTTCCAGGAATTGATTCTGACAGTTATGTTTTTAATAATTTATTTTTAACTAAAAGATCTCTAATGGTAGACAAAAAAAAAAAAAAGCAGTAGGGTCATAAAAAAAAATCTAAAGAAAAATACGAGGAGAGGTTGAATCCTGTAGTGCTGATTTTAGAGCCACAAAATATAAACTGACCATTGAGTATTTTCTTGGCATATCATGAGTAGACCAGGAGCACAAATACCACGAGAACATCTAGAAATTCACCTTGAGGTCCATACTGATCAACTGAAACTGTAACGAACTCATGGCAGCTGCAGGGACAGTCCATCTGCAGGCTGGCAGAGAAGGAATGCCAGAGCCCCACAGGATGCCCCAGTCCCTCAAGACTCACCTGCTTGCAGGTGTCCAAACCCCAGGCCCTGCCAGCCTGCTCTGGGCGGCCAAGGGGGCCATTTGCACCGGAAAAACAACAATGGTGAATGGAAAGCTGATCTGTCTCACGGCTTTCCTTTATTTGATACCCCCTACAGCCCTTGTAAGCATTTCTTTTGAGTCAGAAATCTCCTGCTGGGCTCACCGGGTGAGAATTCCTGGCCATCGCACCTCTTCCCATCACTTCCACTCAGCAGCTCCCCTCCCCGCCTCAGCTGTCAGATTTAATCTGCTCCCGTGTGGGAACTGCCCTGCTAGCAGCTCTGTTCAGCTGCGGTGGGGCCGAGTGAGGAAGATGCGCTTTGAAGGCTGCCGGGCAGCGCTCCGGGCTGGCACACGCGGGGCGCTGCGGCAGAG
>JBBMKD010000013.1:580817-597687 GCA_037834095.1 Argya squamiceps | reverse complement strand
AGCCGGGCGCGGGTACACCCCGGGGCCGGGGGCAGCTGCACACCGAGCTCAGGGGCGGCTGGAAAGGTCTCACGGAGCACCAGTGACGTGCTCTGGCATGTGATTCCCATGTGGGTTCAGTGGTTTGATGTGGGGACTGACCACAAGTCAGCGTTTATACCAGATGACAATCACGCATCTCAGAGGTGTCAGTCACAAACGCCGACTGCCGGAGAGACGCCGCTCCTGGAGCAGCTGCTCTGGCAGAGCCTCCCCGTGCAACTGCAGCAGAACAACCAACTCACCACTCCTGTGCCATGGCTCTGTTTTTAACCCCAGCAGCTCCACAGAGCCGAGTTCTCACTCGGTGCAGCCACAGAGGTACACAGAGATACACAGAGGGACACAGAGGGACACAGGTACTTCATCCCAACAGCTCTTTCTTCCTGTAGCAATAACCCATCACCACTGAGCTCTGCAGCTGGGTTTCCACATCAGAACATCCCTGCACTTGGGCAGTCTGCAAAGGGCTGTCCAGAGAGGGGTCACTGCCCTCGGCCCCTGCCAGCCCCATGCTGAGCCCAGGGCCCCTGCAGAGCTGTGCTCTGATGGGAAGGATGGGAGTGGTCACAGAACAGCTCAGCTGGAGGGGACCAGCGGTGCTCACCTGCATGACCCTTGGGCAGAGGAGGTGCCAGATTCAGCAGAGCAGCTAACCCTGGAGCAGATCCACATCCCCACATCACCTGGTACTTCTGCAGCAGCCTCTGTGCTTTGTCCCCCACGGCCACTCGCAGCAGAACCTGTGAGACCTGGCCTCTACAAAGGCAGGCTGTGGCACAGCAAAAGGGCACAGCAATCCTACAAGGGGAGAGGGAAACCTGGGAGAGTCCAGCGAGACAGGTTATTCATTCGTTGTACATTCTGCAATAAATCAGAAGAGAAGCCAAAACAAATTCCCCGTGGCCTCATTTGCATCCCTCCTCCTTTGGGAAAGCAGCTCTCCTGGAAAAGGAAAGCCTCGCTCTGTACTGGAGGCAAATGTGCTCGGTGTGATGTGCAGCCCTCGGTGTTGCCCTGGTTGCTGGGCCCCGCCGTGACCTCGGCAGAGGCGGCCAAGTGCAGGAGCAGCAGTGGAGCATCGGCACCCGGCAGGACAGGAAACCTCCGCCGGAGCCGCCCTTCCTTCCTGCACACCCCGGCCAAGTCCCACACCCCCGGGGCGGGCGGCTCGCTCGGCACCGCCAACGCTGAGCCAAGCACTCTGCAACTAAATTTAGAGCTTCTCATCTCACACAACCACTTCGCAGAATCTCTGAAAAGCTGCCGCGGTTGTAAGTCAAAGCATGAGCAACACATGGTAGGAAAACCACCCAGATTGCTTCTTTTGTAACATTTCTCTGATCCTGGACTTTACCTTGATCCAAAGGTGTCCAAAAATGAGTGAGGCCCAGGCTGACACAGTCCCTGTCTGGACCCCTGAAACCCACTATTTATGTAAGTTCAGCATGTGCAGAGGACTAGCAGCCTCTGAAACCACAAAGCTGTCCGAGTGTTACAACATGCTGACAGCCTGCAACGGTGAAGCTGACACAGCAAACAAGGGATGCTGGGACAACATCTGGTCCCCCTGACACAGGCGGAGTTTCCCTGAAGAGAACCTAGATCTACACATTTAACTTGTACTCTCTTAGCTGTTTTTTCTGTTACAAAGGTAAAAAGGCAGCACGATCCCCTGCACATCACCTCTAGCAAGCAAACTTCAACACAGCTGTGACCAAGAGTTTTTCTTCAAAATGAATGTTGCATTTCTTGGAACTAGAGAAAGCCACCCATCCCTGGGAGCCAGTTCTCCACGTGCCAGATGAGGGATCGTGTTTGGGAATTTCCTATGGCCAAACCCAGCTCAAACAGGACTGACCTGCCAGGGGCCTTTGGTCACAGCCACCTTCCTGCAGACCCTGCTGTGCAGAGCAGCCTTGCACAGAGTGCCTGGAGAGTGTTTGTTCTTCCCACAGTAATAACATAAACCAAAACCTAAACCCCACCTAAACCAGCCCCTGGAATTACCCCTCAGGCTGAGGTGTCTGGCCTCACACACGGCTCCAGGCATGAGCCTGAACAGAACTGCTCAATCAGCTCAAGGCTCCAACCTGTGGGACTGTTGGCAGCATGGGGAGTGCCAACTCCTGCTTCCATGGCAGACTGGCAACTTTCTCATTCCACTCTTTATGATTTCTCTTTGCTTTACCACAGTATTATTTAGGATCTATTTTTGTTCAGATCCCCAGTGAGACCGATTGAGGTCTGTAAAGCCCAGTTGGAAACTCTAGCTCAGCCAGGAGAATTACAGGCAAAAGTAAACAAGCTATGAGGGTATATTTTTCTTGGCTATTTACCCTACTGCTGTTAAGATGTACAGGCAGACTGAAAAGTCACATCTTTTTCCTATTCCAGCTTTTTCCAGGCTGATCAGCTACACAGTCCAAGAAGTCTCAGAGTTACCATAGTTAGGCATACTCTGAACTCCCAGCACCTGACAGACACAAAGGCACCATCAGCCAGAACAACAGCCACGCCACTCATGATTGGTGTTGTTTTTGTGAGTGACTAAAAGCTTCTGGGCACACTTCTTAATCACAGAATCTCAGGATGGTTTGGGTTGGAGGGACCTTAAAGCCCATCCCACCCCCTGCCCTGGGCAGGGGCACCTTCCACTACCCCAGGGTGCTCCAAGCCCTGTCCAGCCTGGCCTTGGCCACTGCCAGGGATCTTCAGTGAGGGCTGCCTCATCTGTTGCATTTTCTGTTCTCTAGACCAACCCTCCCTCTCCTCCCCCTGTACCTTCCTGGTGTTTTGCTGCAGCAGCAGCCTGTTCCTGCTGTCAGCCCCCTCCTGTCTCCAGGAGCCAGGCTCACAGCCCAGGCTGAGCACAGCCGTGGGGAGCACGGAGCATCCAGGGTCAACTGCAATTAAAACACTCCCAGTGTTCATGTGCAGAGCAGCTGTAATGGCAACTACTGGGACTGTTTATCCAGTCAATGCAAGTGTAAATCAGCCTTTCCTCACCTTTTCATTTTTAAAGAAAATCAACCCCTTTTCCAATATTCCTGGGAATCATTCACGTTTTAGCTGTCAGTAGTATGGCATTGAAACAATTATTGTTTAGTAATAGAATTACCTGAGATCCTATGCAACCGATTGAGACAAGCTATAAAAATTCCTCAGCCCCACCCCACAGGAGAAGAGCTGGTGGGTTCAGGACATTTCAAGGTACTGAGAAAAACCCCATTGGGGTCTGATCAGATGTAGGAAAGACCAAATCACTCCCATGTTGAGGTCTGTGACAAAAGCCCCATTCCAGACAGGCAGCAGGGAGAGCACAGCTGCTCAGGGAAGCTTCACAAAAATATTATTAGGGCGAAAGATGAGTTTGGGTTAAACGGGAATAGGGCAGCTTAGAATAAAGATCAGCTTTGCTAAAATAAAGAAGAAAGGCACCGCTTTCACCAAGCTTCTCTCCCGCCCCTTATTTGCATTTTCTGATGCCAGCTCCCTGCTACAGCATGGGAACGGTCAGACCAAGTGATGGATCTGCAGGTTTCTATGGTGATCAGCACAGAAATTGCCTGCCCAGCCGTGTGTGAAGAGAAGCATCCATGTCAGAAACTGCAGACTGTATGGTGAGAGAAAACCCTGCTCTGGACTGGGGTGTTGGGGTTGTGTTGCAGAGGCCCAGAGCGGGCTCACCAACCTGGGGATGTCTGTGCAGGACAGTGTGGGGAGGTGAGAACTCAGAGGAAATACTGACAATCACCACTGAGTAATTACACAACATCATTTTAAAATACTGATACAAAGTACATAACATTTCTAAATATCTGAAATATCAATTTCCTCTCATCCTGTTCCATGGGAGCAGAGCCCGAACCCCACCTGGCTGCACTCTCCTGTCAAGGAGTTGTGGAGAGTGAGAAGGTCCCCCCCGAGCCTCCTTTTCTGCAGGCTGAGCCCCCTGCCAAAGGCACATCTGCCAAGAAAAGAAAGGGATTCAATTCCTGTACTTGGTAACTGCTGATTGTATAACCTGTGTAGATGGTTCTGAGTTCATGTTCACTGTCCTCATGAGCTATAGCACAAATCCTTGTCTCTATAAACACGTTAGCTCCTTACAAACCTGTAAATCACAAAGTGAGGGAGAGAGGGTTGGTGAAGAAACAACCTCAAATCCCAACTGCCACACACTTAAGGCAGAAGCACTGATTCCACCTATTTAGACTATTCCCAGAAGGGAAGTCTGGATAATAAAAATGAGCCCTGGCAACAGGAGAAATCTCGTTAATCGATCCAGACGAAGCCACTGGCTGGCACTTTCCAGCTGAGAAACATCGAGTACCTTCCCCTTGAAAACCTTCCCCTGCAGCTGTCGGGGAAGGTGATGGGCTAACGACACGAGTTAATGCACTTACTCCCTTTAGGAATCAAACTTGGAACTTGTCAATTCAAGTACAACTGGGAGGAGACACTGATCTAAGTTGAAGAAGAAAAAAAAATAAAAATACATATTTACTCTCAGTCTTTACCCAAACTGGCTCAGAAACCCAGGCAGTTTGGTGAAACATAAATGGAGAAACATAAATGCCAACTCCTAAACATATTAGGGAACCGGCGTGGCTGAGAAAAGGACAGAGCACACACAATGATTTTCTTTTTCGAAGTCAATTACTGCAGCTCCCCAGGCTGAATGCAGCAGCTGCTGCAAACCTCCCGACAGCAGCTGCTCCGCCAACCCTCGGGGGCTCTGCCCTGGGGCCGGCCCCGCACACGAACCCGGCCTGGCCTGGCTGTCCCAGGTCACCGGGAGCGCCCTCGGTCACCCCGGGCCAGGCGATGCCCTGGCAACAGGAGCTGTGTGTTCACACAGCAGGGCACGGCACGGTACCGGTGTGCTCACCCAGCACGGCACGGTACCGGTGTGCTCACACAGCACAGCACGGCACGGCACGGTACCGGTGTGCTCACACAGCACAGGACAGCGGGGCACGGCACGGTACCGGTGTGCTCACACAACACAGGACAGCGGGGCACGGCACGGTAACGGTGTGCTCACACAGCACAGGACAGCGGGGCACGGCACGGTACCGGTGTGCTCACACAGCACGGCACGGCACGGTACCGGTGTGATCACAGGTCCCGGTGTCCCGGCAGGAGCACGGAACAGAAATGTGCCGGTGTCCCGGAGCAGCAGAGCACAGAAATGTGCCGGTGTCCCGGAGGAGCACAGCACGGAAAGGTGCCGGTGTCCCGGAGGAGCAGAGCACAGAAAGGTGTCGCTGTCCCGGCAGGAGCACGGCACAGAAAGGTGCCGGTGTCCCGGCAGGAGCACGGCACGGAAAGGTGCCGGTGTCCCGGAGGAACACGGCACGGAAAGGTCCCGCTGTCCCGGAGGAGCACAGCACGGAAGGGTGCCGGTGTCCCGGCAGGAGCACGGCACAGAAAGGTGCCGGTGTCCCGGAGGAGCACAGCCAGGCTCGGCGGCACCGCCCGCACCGGCAGCTGCTGCAGCCTGGCTCTGCTGCCCAGCAGCCTGACACAAAGGACCGGCGTCTCCCGACAGAACATCTGAGAACAGCTCTGCGGCCAGCTCGGCTGCGGGGCCACACGTGGGAGCCTGATGTTACAGGGTGGAGCAGCAGAAGGTGCGGCGAACACCCGGGCACAGGAAATCGCCTCCGGGAAAGTTGGGAGCTCGGAGTGAAACCGGAGCACCAGCCCTGCTCCCTTCAGATATGCCTAAAAACACACAGGAAAGGCATGTATTCAACATGATCAACAAAGAATAGAAATTAGTAGCCCATAAACAATAAATATATAAAGTTGTCTGTCATTATGTTACAAATAATTCAATAACCATAAACCATTTAACAGCCAAAGGGAAGTCAGCAGAGTGGTGGCTGCTTCTCATCAGAACAAACCCTTTTAATGGCTTCAACCCTGAACATTAATCAGCATTTATTGCTTAAAATTAGCGTTTGTAAGTTCCCTCACTGTAGCACAGAGTCTGAGGATCCCAGGTTCCAGCCAGGCGAGGGCATTGCGGTTCATCCCCCGGGTTACACTTCAGACCAGGCAGAGCTGCTGTCGCACAGCACCTGTTCCACACCCCGTGAAACGCGCGGGGACCGCAGCCACAGTGATTGGAAATGAACATTGTTGATAACCTCGAGCCTTACATTGTGTGTAAACCTCGAGCCAGTCATTCAGCTCCGGCTCCCCCATCCTGCTCTCTCCCTGGGCGGGCTGTGCCCGGCTCTGGGGGCACTGCTGCAGCCCATCCCATCTGTGGGGTCACAGGGGAACCGGGGGGGCCGCGGCCAAAGGGAGAATTACCCACCCCAGGTCAGTGGTTTCCACCCCAGCACCCCCAAACTCCTGCACCCGCTGCATTTGTCCCTGCAGGAAGCAGAAGTGTGTGAAGGGGGAGAGCTGAGGAAGCTGAGAACAGAGAAGTGGCCCGGGATCTTCAGGCGCTTCCCTCGTCCAGCGGCAGGGAGGGGGCACAGCAGCGGGCACAGAGCAGAGGAGGGGGCACAGGGACCCGGCACGGGCCAGCGGCTGTGGGAGCAGGCGGGGCTGGTCTGACCTGTGCCCTCAACCCCCGAGCTGCTGCTGGAACAACCGAGCTGACTCCTGCCTGAATTCCCCGTGCAGAACTCGGGCTGCTGAGCCCAGCCCCGTGGCCGAGCCTCTGTGCCTGTGATGGTCAGGCTGCAGGTCCTGGTCAGGCTGCAGGTCCTGGTCAGGCTGTGATGGTCAGGCTGTGATGGTCAGGCTGTGATGGTCAGGCTGTGATGGTCAGGCTGCAGACTCTGGTCAGGCTGTGATGGTCAGGCTGCAGATTCTGGTCAGGCTGCAGATTCTGGTCAGGCTGCAGGTTCTGGTCAGGCTGCAGGTTCTGGTCAGGCTGCAGGTTCTGGAGGGAACATCCCTGTGGGGGCTGGCAGAGCCAGCCTGCTCCCTGGGCACAGTTCTGCCCTCCCAGAGCCCCAGCCCAGCGGCCAGAGCCGAGCCCAGCCTTGCTAGAAACCCGTCCTCAGGGAAATATTGACTTCCCATTGCTGCAAAACAGGAGACTGGTGTAGTGTCTTCCAGAAAGAGTTTGCATAAATCAAAATCTGATTATGCTACATTTTGAATGCTAGATTTTCCACAAGATGGTGAAGCACAGTGATCTATAATCTGTTTTGCATTGAATTAATTGAAATAAATTACCATAATCCTCCCTGAGTCCTGCAATCACTGTTTTTCAGATTGAACCTTTCTTGAGGGTTTTAAAAAAAATCTTGCTTTTTCCATAAGGGTAGTTATTAGACTTAAAAATAATACCTGCCCTTGGAAGAAAGCTCAGCCCCAGCTGAGTGCCTCGTTACCTGCTGGCTCAGCCCTTTGTTAATTTGGTAAGTGCTGTGATGTATCACCACAAAAGCCCGTTTTGAAGTCAGTGTGTTTCATCTTGCAAAGAGATTGATTTGAAATTGACCCCGTTTCAAGTGACTAAAAATTGTAAGAGTTTCTAATTAATTCAATTTTGAGCCTACTCACATCATACATTTTCCATCCAACCTCTGGATCCCAGAGAGTATATCCAGTTCTATTCAGAGGGGAAGGTGGGGCCACCCAAAGGAACTCATCCTTCCTTCTGCCATGTTTCTAGTCTAGTACTTACACCAAGGCAAGGCACCAGTCTTACTTCCTGAAGTATAGGCTGAAAATAGTGATTTTTAAATTTTGGGACATTTATGTTTTCATCTATGTGACCACACACCCCTGCAAGGACCCAGAGACTCCGAGGCTCACAAAGCTCCTGAGTGCAGAGGAGGCAGCAGGGCAGGAGGGAAAGGCAAACTCAGGGCACCTTTGTTCTCCCTCCAGTTCTGACATAGTTCAGGGGCTTATGTAGCTCTTGGCAGCCACTGAAAAATCAAAAAAATCAAGTGACGGCTCTGTGTAACTTCTGCTCTTTGCTTGAGCACCGAGCAGCTGCAGAGGGAGGGTTTGGGATGCAGCCTCCATCCCTGGAGGGTTTGGGGTGCTGCCTCCATCCCTGGAGGGTTTGGGGTGCTGCCTCCATCCCTGGAGGGTTTGGGGTGCAGCCTCCATCCCTGCCCGGGGTGCTGGGGATGTTCCTCAGGGCTGTTCATCCCACCAGGCCCCTGCAGGCTTGGCCACACACCCTCAGGGCACACAGCCCCAAACCCTTCTCTTCATGGCTGGCCACTGCTGCAAGTGTTCCACAGGATCTCTGCCTTTTGAAACTGCCATATTACAAAAAAAAAAAAAAAGTTGTATAGAAAAAGTATATATGTATATATATACTTGTATATATTGTATATATACACACTTGTATATATTGTATAAGAAAAAGTGTATATATATATATATGATACACCTGTTGGCTTTCCAAGATAGATTCGCAGTTTACATAAACCCAGCATCACCTCATGGTAAAATCATCCATAGAAAGGGGAAAAATAAGTTTACACTGTAGACAGCTGAGAATTCAGCACAGGGGAAGGAAGGAAGGCTTTCTTTTATAATGAAATTACAACTTTTAAAAAATCACACTATTAGGTGCATTTGAAATGTTTAAATTCAGGCTGTGGTTAAATTTGCTTCAGTACAGCTCTGATTTCAATGGGGTGTCAAAGGAATGGAGAAATAGGGACACACATCCACAGAATCTGAGAATATATTAGGTTCAAACTCAAACAGTGCTAAGTCAGTGCACAAACAGAACTTCAGTCATTAATTTATATTAACAATTCTATTGTGGGCACTGGGGACACCTAACACATTTGCTCGGGTGTGTTTACATCCTGGAACAGCACAGTTTATGCCTCCATACGAGCACGCACAAACATGTTTTCCAAATGAACCCCGGTTCCTCATCAGTTAATTGCTGTTAAGGACTGAGTGCTGAAACCCCGAGGATGACTCAGCAGCCCTGGAGCAGCTGCCCCCAGGTGCACACGGAGCCAGCCCGGCCCCCTGGGCCCCGGGGAGTGCAGGAATATCTGTCCCCGGGCTCCCAGCACTCCATCACACAGCTCTGCCTGCCCGCCCCCTGTGCCACCAGGACACAGAGGTGACACAAGGCTGGCTTCCCTGGCAGACAGGGCTGCCCACAAACCAGACGGGTCAGACAGGGCAGGGCCTCACCTTTAATCACCATGGGAACCTGCTGGTGTAGCAGTGCTGAACTAATGTGTGCCAGGTCAAAAGTTCTTGAAGGGAATCCAGAAAACTCTTTTTAGGTGCTTATAATTGGCTAAATAAACACACACCTTGATTTCTGTGCTACTGGTCTGATACTCAGTGAGTGCAGGCACACAGTTCCTAATTTTCTATGCTAGAAGTAGAAAAACGTTTCCCAAATTGTGGATACCAGATACAATTTTGCACATATGCATAAATATTTATGCTCAGCAATCTGTAACTGTCACTGCAGAGGCTGAAGTACAGTAGTACTGTAAGGGAATAAATGCCTCAGTACCTGTGAACTTTTAATTCACTCCAGGCTGACCCAGTTCTTCTGGAAATAATCTTTTCCGAGCTCCTTTCTCTGCTGAGAGTCCAGGTCTTAGGAATACCTTAAACATACAGTGTTCTCCTTAAACTTTATTGCAAAAATATGTGGAGACATGGCATGTATTTCTGGAATCTGCTCAGCTTGTGCTGTACAGCAACTCAGATGTGAATCTCCTCTCTATTTTTTCCCTTAATTAAAGGAGAAAGCAAAAGGTCCAACAATGGAAGGGAAAACAAAACCCACACTAAAGTAAACATAACATTTGAAACCAGAAACCCAGTAGAAAACAGACAGCTGATGTGGGATGCAGCAGAGTACCCCCAAAAGAAGGGAAATGAAGATTGCAAACATTAGAAACTCAGTTACTCAAGCCCTTTGTTAGCAAGCTTTCATCCGAACTTTGGTAATCATCAGTAAACTTGGCAGCAGACTCCCCATATGAAATGGGGGGACGTGATACTGCTGTAGTTCATTCAGGGGATAAAATTATCATTAATCTCATCCTTCAGCACACACAGCTCCCAAGTCCCCTGAGTCACATTGCAGCAATCATCACCATAAAGTTCCACACAGCTTAAAAGAGATTTTGGTGATTAGTGGTGCAGGGAAGCTCAGTCTAAACATCAAACTCATCCCTGGTGGAGAACACGTGTTGTACAAATGTTCTTTGCACTTTTGGATCTGCTTAGCAATGTAAGGAGGGAAGAAACCAGTAAATCCATAATACACACACAAAAGGATGTTTTATACCCAAACCAGAAGAACAGAGCCCATCTCCCCAGCTCCCAGCAGGACACCCTGCTCCCTGCCCTGCCACACGACCATGTCTGGCCTTTGGGGAACCTGGCACTGTGTCCTGCTTCCAGTCCCAGCCCACAAACCACCCCACAGTCCCCAGGGCAGACCCCACCCTGCCCAGCCTGGATCTCCTCATCCTGCCCTGCTGCTCCAGCCCCAGCTCACCCCAAGGCAGCACCGGGGGAAGGCACCAGGACCCTGCAGAGGAGGGTAAACACAAGGCACATTTTGTGTTTTTAAGGAAACCTGCAGTTTTCAGCTCCAAAATGTACCTATTTTATGCTTCTACAGAAAGTGTTTCTGGAATATCTGCAGAGATTTCTCTTTCAAGCTGCCTCTCTGGCCAAGAGTGGATACAATACACGTCCCCTGCATTGCTGATATTGGGATAACTGTAGGAACACTAGAGAAACAAAGAATTAGATGAACATACCCACAAATGAGAAACTGGGGACATCTGCTACCACGTCTGATCTGTACATTCTGGAATACCTGATTCAGAGGAAAGAACAGCTAACTTTTATTTCAGATTAATCTTCACCCAGAAGTTCATTTAAGCTACCTAAACCATCCCCTTTCACCCTAGTGTAACAAAGTAACGTGATTGTATCAAAAGGAAAACCAGCAATTTTTTGCTCATTCTGTCCAGTCTCATTGCTGCAGCATTTCTTGCACAATCATTATCAGTCTGTCAAGCAGAGGAGAAGCATCTGGGATCTGTCTGTACCTGGACATCAAGTCTATTAACTAAGCACTTTTTATAATGTTCCCTTACAGAACTTTGTAGAGATAAATGGGGTTTAAATCGCTGAAGCCGAAGTTACATGTCAGGCAACATTTTCCTAAAAATCTCTCTCTGTCAAGGGCTACAAAACAAAGCTATGGCTTCTTGATCAGCCTGCTCTTCACCCAAACCTCCAAAAGACCCAAGACTGCCAAAAGTGAAAATAGAGTCAACACAGAACAGCTGCTTTCAATATTTTAAGACTTACTTGAATGACTTGCAAGTTCTGGTTAACTGACTTCTAATTTTACAGTGGTTTATGTAGGGTCTGGGACTTGTTGGATGGTGCAGATTAAGGATTTGAGTTCTTGCTTTATGCACAACCTGCACCTCTGGCACAGACAGCAGCAAAGCAGCCCCAGTGTTGGCTGGAGCAGCTGTGTCCTTCAGGAATTGAAAACAGCCACAGAGAAAATGTGATGGCTGTTCTGGAGCTTTCTGCAGGAACATCTCTGCTCATCATCATCGACAGGTTTTGTTGGGGGCTCCTTCAGCACCAGAATGACTGTTTCCATATGGGCTGTCCCATAAGGAATGCTCCAGAACTGAGATCACTGAGGTGAGATCATCTGTGGAAAGGGAGGAATTCTGATTCCAACCCCAGTGGAGTCAGATCACACACACACACTGACTCCTCCTTGGGAAACAGCAAGATTTTTGAATACAGACTAAAAAACTCTACACAAATTAAAACACCAAATCAGCAAAAAAACCCCCACACCCCCAACACATGCAGCCCCATCAACACGCTTGCACTCCATTTCCCATGACTACAACTCACTTGAGTATCTTTTGCTTTTTGCACTAAAAGTTTGCTCTCAAATCCGTCTCATCTGCTGCACACATGGTCCCCAAACACAAAGTTCTACAATTTGGGCAGATGCTGGATTCCTGCAAAAAGGAGGTTCCCAAACACTGTTGTAGCAATGTGACAGGAAGGAGTCTTCCCCACACACATTTTGCACGAGGCTGTACACACTGTAGGAGCAGGCTGTAAGCTGTGAATATCAGTATTTAAAACCATTTCCCCTTGGAACTGAGCTCACACATGTGTGCTTGCAGAGCAGGTCTCAGACCTCACTGGAACACGAACAGTCCTGCCCAAGGGTACAGTGAGGGCTCACCAAGAGTGCCTGGGTTGCTGCACAAACCTGGACAGGGACAGAGCTTCCAACAGCAGCAGAGCTCCAGCTGTTTTCCATTCACCTCCTGGGAGTCATCCAGGCACTCCATGCACGTGTGCCACTCGTCTTAGCACAAAATTCTGAAAGAACATGCAAGTTTCTGCATTTTGTCACTCCTGGAGGAAACCTGACCCCGAACAACACCTGCACACAATGAGTACCCAAGTGAGGAAGTCATAAAGAGCCAGCTGCCCTTTATTTAAAATGCCCTTTGCAAACAACTTGCCGTACATTCTTTTTGAGAGAAGCAGAACCACCAGGATCCCACAGCCACAGAGTCCCACATC
This sequence comes from Argya squamiceps, assembly GCA_037834095.1. Lineage (NCBI taxonomy): Eukaryota > Metazoa > Chordata > Aves > Passeriformes > Leiothrichidae > Argya > Argya squamiceps. The sequence continues at coordinate 585,066 of JBBMKD010000013.1, read as the reverse complement.
AGCTCCAGCACCATCAGATCAACAAATCCTGAGCATCACGTTGAGCAGAAGCACCCTTGCCTTGGGGCTGGTGAGCACACGGCACGGTTACAGTCACAGACACTGGGATGCACACACACCTTCTTGCAATAGAACAAGCTCAGATTTTTAAAAATACAATCATTATGTACAGCAAAATATGTGGTCACAAGACCAGCCTTAAACCAAGGCCTTGTTTACACAATTTCTGCGATGTCAGGAAGTATTTTGGCCGGGAATGTAATTTTTCTTCCATAACAAGTAAATATTTGCAATTCTCACTGTGAAAAGTGTGATATACCACCTCTGTATTGACACGGGTGTAACATATTCCCACAGGGAAAAGGAATAAAGAGTACCTTTATATTGATACAACATTTCCCTCAAGTGTCGAAGCTAATATAGCTTGCATCACTCAGTCAAGTTAAAGCAGGATGATTTTTTTCAGACTTTTTATAGACAAGGCCTATGTTTAACAAGCACCAGAACACTTCAGAGTATTTGGAAGATCAGACTACTGAGCTCTACACTTTGTACTGTCCTCACCAGTCACAGAGAACATGGAATGCCCAAATACATTCAAAACCCTGATCAGACAGTGCCATGGCTGCTTAAATGCTTCACTGTTTAACCAGATACACCTTTTTGGCCAAAACTGGAATGTACCACAGAAAGGCCTAGCACAGCACAGAGCTCAGCTGGCTGCCCCCAGCTGCTCTGCCAGGCTGAGCTAAGCTGGGCTTTGTGTGCTAAACACCCACTTTTGCTTTATTTTCCTCAGGCACAGCTCAGGCAGTGGGGAAAGAGGCACTGGGGAAGGTGAGGGATCTGCTGGCTCCAGGGAGGGTACAATAAATATCTGCTTTTATCAACCAGATCAAGCTGCTGTCCATGCACTCATCTAGAGCGAGGCCAGATGGGTGCTAAAAACTGTGCACCCCATTGAATTTAAGGCAAAATTGAACCATGACAGTAACTGAGATGTAAATTTATTTTTTTTACCATCAGATGTGCAGTTTGTAAGCTGCAGATGTGGCAGCAGTCAAGCTTCCTTAACTTTCAGTGCAGTACTTGGGTTAAAAGAAACCCCTTCTGGCAGTGTTATTCCCCTGCCTTCCTAACATGGGAGTCCTCTGGCTTCTAATGATTTTTGTGGAATTTCTGGAAGATGAGCAGCAATGAGTTTTTCAATTTTCTCTTAAAAACAGGGGATAAATGAATGTGTGTGTTACAGGGAGAGCCCAGGCAGCAGCGTGGGCCGCCGCACTGGGGTTGCCTTCTCCAGCCCTCTGATTTTCAGTGTTTGCATCACTGAGACTGAGCCAGCCCCCCTGACTGCACCACACAGGTCCTTGCTGGAAGGAGAAACACGCTTTCAGTACACAGTCTTTTACAAGTTTTCTGTAGATATTTGATGTTACTACAACAAGTGTCCAATTCTGACTAAAGCACAAATGGCAATTTCCATTTCAGTCAGTGGGATTTCAAAACTGACACTGTTCTTCAGTGCTGAGGCACAAAGTTTTCCTGATTAAAATAGGAGAAATTACCAGATTCACAGAAGAATGATGGCAGTCATTTTTCATATGGCCTGATGAAAAACCCCTTTACATATCATTGCTCAACCTTTGAGATGTAACATAATTTCAAGATTTCTTGGGACAGAGGGGAGAAGGAAAAAAAGAGTTGCAGGTTTTGTGTGCAGACCTTTAAAGAAGGGGCAAAGAGAGGAAGAAGAAAGGGAAACAAGCTCCTTGGATCTTCCAGCTGATGGGAGGCACAGGTCTCCTCCCACCCCAGCCCCTCTGCAAACCAGAAAACAAAAAAGTCTGGTTTATAATTTTAAAGTGATAATGCAATGAGACTAAAAGCTTAAATTTCATAAATAATTGACCTTTAGAACATCACCCCAATAAACCATGCTACTTCCAGGAGGGAAAAAGGGCCTAATCTTACAGGGCCTGTTGCAGTAAAAGCTGCCTCTGAGCACAGCCTTCTTCTCACAATTTGGCATCACACTGGGCCAGGACATGAATAACAGCAAAGATCTGCATCAAAAATGACTAAACATTAGGTAAAACAGCAATCTTGTGGTTTGCCTTTTTCCACCACTGTTCATAGCTAAATTGACCCCTCCACCTTTCTCTGCTGCTGAGATATAAATCTGGATTAAGAGCCTGTGTGAAAGTCAGTGTTTCATGTGATACATAACAATGCACAAAGTTGTTTTCTAAAAAACAGCACTTGTATTAAAATTCTTAAAATGGATAGACATCTCTTCAATGCATGTCCGCAATTAAAATGACAGTTGTTAGACTTTTCTTGGTACATCACAACGATAAGATTTCCTTCTTTGCTGGCTGGAGGCACATCCCACGACAAAATCAAAGGGAAATAGGAAAAAAAAAATAGCCCTCCCCCCCAAAATCCCAAAAGGCTAAATTCTCGTAAATTTGAAGTAAATGAAGCCCGAACTTGCAAGACATGGAAATAACAGTTAAAAGGCTCAGATGGAAATAAGAAATAAATTCCACTAACAATAGGCCCTTTTGTCCTGGCTTGCTCGGTGTGATTACTGCAAGGAAACTGTTAAGTAGTTTTTGGAGTAGTAGATAATGGGATTCTGTGGAGCTTTCACAGGTTGGCACCGGCTGGAACAGCTGAGTTTTGAAGGCACTCTACAGATACAGGGCTGCTGTTGGCCCTGCATCGCTCATGGGAAGTCTTTGCACTTGAGAGAGCTAGTCATCAAAATCAGGTATTGCCAACCCAAACCCAAACCCCCTCGGCACAAAAAGCACCACCGCCCCCCCATCCCGCCAAAGGAAAAACCAAAACCACAACGAAATCACACACACACGCACACCTAAAAAATTGTGCAGATTTGTAACATTTTCACAGCTGATTTAAAAAAAAATAAAAATAACAAAAAAAAAGAGAAAAAACCAAACAAATAAAACCAGGAGAAAAAACCACCACGCTACCAACTCTCCTGCAAACTCCCATCCGATACAGCAGGTAAACAAAATAGAGCATTATTCCAGGGATATCGGCGGCGCTGCCCGGCGCCCCGTGCCTGGCAGCACCGATCGGGTCACAGTCCCAGTTCCATGTGCAACTCTCCGGGCGGGACGGCCCCGCACCGCCGCCCGCTTGCATAGAGACCGCGGGGAGCGGCTCCCGGGACGGGGCCCCGCACCCCGGGGTGGCCGGGACGGCTCCGTGCCCCCGGGGCTATGCGGGCACCGCTCCGCCGGGGTGTTCGGGGTGTGGGCACCGCTCCGCCGGGACTCTCCGGGATGCGGGCACCGTTTCCCCGGGGCTGTCCGGGACGCGGGCCCCGCTCCTCGCCGGGCTCCCCGCGGCTGTCCCGGGGCGGGTTCCCCGCGTGGCTCCGCTCCCCGGGCGGCGGGACCGGCAGCTCCCGCGCCCGCCGCCGACACTGACAGGAAATATGCCATGACCAAGACTGGACGAAACGTACATGCCGAGAAAAGCCACATTTCCAACACGATGAAATTTTTTTGTTTGTTTTCCCGATGTTTTCTCCCCGGGCGGGTCCGCCGGGGCGCGGGGCCGCCGCCGCCCTCAGAGGATGGCGCAGGAGGCGCAGCACGGCTCGTCCCCGTTGGGCTGCGCCGCGTAGTTCATCTGCCTGACGATCTCGGCGAACAGCTCGTCCACCGAGGCTTTGTTTTTGGCCGAGGTCTCCATGAAGGGGCAGCTCCACTCCTCGGCCAGCGCCTTGCCCTCCCCGAAGGAGACCTCGCGCTCGCCTTCCAGGTCCACCTTGTTGCCCACCAGGATCATGGGCACCCGCTCGTACCTCTTGACGCGGATGATCTGGTCCCGCATGGGCTTGATGTCCTGGAAGCTCTGCTGGTTCACCAGGCTGTAGACCAGGATGAAGCCTTGCCCGTTCTTGATGTAGAGGTCCCGCATGGAGGCGAACTGCTCGGTGCCCGCCGTGTCCAGGATCTCCAGCACGGAGGGGGACGAGTCCACCTCGATCTCCTTGCGGTAGAAGTCCTCGATGGTGGGGTCATACTTCTCGATGAAGGAGCCGGTCACGAACTGCACGGTAAGGGCGGACTTGCCCACGCCGCCCGAGCCCAGCACCACCACCTTGTACTCCCGCATGGCTCCCGCCTCCCTCCGCCGCCTCCCGCTCGGGGCTGCCGCGGCGGGCGGGGACGGGGCGGAGGGAGGGAGGGGACGAGGGACGGCCCCG
>JBBMKD010000013.1:557167-568953 GCA_037834095.1 Argya squamiceps | reverse complement strand
CAGGGGACACTGGGCAGGGGTCTCTGGGCAGGGGACACTGGGCAGGGGACACTGGGCAGGGGACACTGGGCAGAGACACTGGGCAGGGGACACTTGGGAGGAGACTCTGGGCAGGGGTCTCTGGGCAGGGGACAATGGGCAGGGGACACTGGGCAGGGACTCTGGGCAGGGGATACTGGGCAGGGGTCTCTGGGCAGGGGACACTGGGCAGGGGACACTGGGCAGGGACTCTGGGCAGGGGATACTGGGCAGGGGTCTCTGGGCAGGAGACACTGGGCAGGGACACTGGGGAGAGGACACTGGCTCAGAGGGTGCCATCTCTACTGAATGCTCCCTCAGCCACAGGGATGAGACCAGGGGTTTGCATTCGGTACCATCATGGGATGAAGCTGTTTCAGTACAACCTGATTTCCAGGGATGCTCTGTGGGATGATCTTGCCCAGTGATGTCCCCTGGGATGCCCCTGCCCTGCCCAGGGTGCCCTGTGGGATGAGCCTGGGATGCCCTGTGGAATGGCCCTGCCCAGTGATGTCCCCTGGGATGCCCCTGCCCTGCCCAGGGTGCCCTGTGACACCCCAGGCCCCTCAGCCAGGCTCAGGGCCCTCACTGAGGCAGCAGCAGGAGCAGCCCCAGGGATCTGCAGCAGCCCCAGACCATGTGCCAGGCAAGATAACACGGTGCAGGAGAGCTGTTATTTGGGCTGTGCCTTTCTTCTTATTTGGGCTGTGCCTCTCTTCTTGAAGTTTGCTTCCTGGACCAAGCCCCCGCCCTTGCAGAGGTGCTGCCAAGACTGTGACATTTCACTGCATGTGGCCTCCGTTGTGCCACTGCCCTTTCCAGGCCAGGGAAGTTCAGTGTTTTCACCTAAGGGCTTTTGACAGGAATTTTGGCCAGGCTGGAGTGAATGTGATGAACACTGCAGTAACAGCTTTAGCCTGCCTGAACCATGCACTGCACACATTTACACTGTTATGTCCCTTCATGTTGAAGCAGTCTGGGAAAATGAATTTATTTTGCTTCTTATTGATTAGTTTAAAAGGTTTTTGCTTACCCTGTGCTCTGCAAGAGATGTAAAGCCAATTATTTTTAAAAACTAATGGGATTTTTCAAATTGCAACAGACACATTTATTGCCATCCTATTTAAGAAAAAATTTGCCTCACACCAAATTGTCCAAGCACACGGCACATCCACTTGGAGATGTTTATTATTCAGGAGGGGAGAGAGGGAAATAAAAAAATAACCTCCTGTTGCCTTTTAATTGCTCATTTCCTGCTCGAGACAGCAAATGGCATTTGGCTGCTACAGGAGAGATAAATGGGCGGGCAGGGTCCTGCCTGCACCAGCAGCCAGGGCTTTGTTCATGAGGACAGAACCAAAGGGAAAGAAGAGTCATTAGGAAAGCAAGCCAGAGGCTGCATTACGTTCTTAAGCAAGAAATAAATGCAGATTATTTCCTCCAAATGCATAGAGGCTGCAGGCCCACCTATGGTGGCACTAATTGATTCAATTCCCCTGTGGTGCTGCTGAGCACAAAAAGCTGTGTTAGACCCGGTGACACCACGGGACTGTGGAGCATCCTGGGCTGGAAGGGACACAAAGGGATCACAGGCTCCAGCTCCTGGCTGCCCGTGGGGTGGACCCCCAGTGTGAGGGGGGCTGGTGTGGTGCTCTCTGCAGGGCAGCACTAACAGCCTACGTGCAGCCTCTGAACATTTTTAGCACAGCAATGCCATGAGTGTATTTTTGTTTGTGTTATAAAATCTCTAACTTGAGTCTGGAATGGGTTTTAGATTCAGTTATATTTAAAAATGAAAAGAACAGGACCCCACAGACAAGCTGCTGCTCCTCGCTCAGAGCTGGTAGTCAGGGAATCAAAAATGAGGGTCCAGTTTTAAACAGCATTCAACACCCTGAACTAAAGAGCTTAACCTGCTGGGTTTAACAGGGAGATCATTACAGTAATTAGATTATAGCTTACACCTCTAAGGAGAGGCCTCAGGTCAGCCTGACCTGGCAGACAGGTGAGTTGGGACACAGTGACAGCAGCCTGGAGCTCCAGAGTGGCTGAGTGGGACAAATCTGACCAGCCAAGATAACCCAGCACAGAACAGTTCCCTGGAAACTGGCAGGAGCCTCCTGCCCCTCCTGGGTTCCTGAGACCAGGGAGTTTTTCCCTGCAGGAGCTGCTGCAGGTGGGCAGGGATGCACTGCAGAAGGGCTGCAGTTTATGGTGTGGAGAAGGTCACACTGGAAACCTTCAGTGCTTTCCTCTGGGCTTGGATTCCTTGTGTGTAAACTCAGCCTGCAGCAAGCAGAGGGGCAGACCAGGGTCCCTGGGGCAGCACAGCAGGAGTGATAAACCCAGGGATTGTTGGAAGGTCTGAGCTCAGTGTCTCGTGCTCTTTATTGCAGAGATAAGGCCTGAGCAGCCCCATCCTGGCGGGCAGGGGCTCCTCAGCCCTGCTCCATCTTGTGCAAGATGTGATGAATCATGTCCTGGGCCAGAGGGGGAGAAAGAACCTTTGAACCAGAGAGAGAGCCTTGAGGTACTGAGGCAGAAAAGGCACTGAAATCCAAGGAATGATCGTGGTTTGTGTTGTAAGGGGCCTTAAAGTTCATCCAGTCCCACCCCTGCCATGGGCAGGGACACCCTCTACTGTCCCAGGTTGCTCCAAACCCTGTCCAGCCTGGCCTTGGGCACTGCCAGGGATCCAGGGACAGTCATAGCTTCTCTGGGCACCCTGTGCCAGGGCTTTTCCACCCTCCCAGGGAACAATTCCTGCCCCAAATCCCATCCATCCCAGCCCCCTGGCAGTGAGAGCCATTCCCTGTGTCCTGTCCTTCCATCCCTTGTCCCAGGTCCCTCTCAAGCTCTCCTGGAGGGGGCTCTACAGGCTCTAAAGAGACTCTGAGGTCTCCCTGGAACCTTTTTTTCTCCTGATACCTCCCACACCCGGTGGGGGGCTCAGGCACCGCAGAAGGTGATGGCAGGGACAGGGTCACGCCCTGGCCGGACCCGCTGCTCTGTCCCCAGCCCCACTGTCCCCGTCCCGCCGCGTGTGGGCCCCCAGGAGCATCCCACCCGCCCCCGAGAACCCCCCGAGTTCTGTTCCTACCGATTCCATCCCTCCCATCCATCCCTCCCTCTCCATCCCTCCCGCTCCATCCCTCCCATTCTATCTCTCCCATTCCATCTCTCCCGTCCCATCCCTCTCTCTCCATCCCTCCCGCTCCATCCCTCCCTCTCCATCCCTCCCTCTCCGTCCCTCCATCTCCATCCCTCCCTCTCCATCCCTCCCGTCCCATCCCTCCCTCTCCATCCCTCCCTCTCCATCCCTCCATCTCCATCCCTCCCTCTCTATCCCTTCTGTCCCATCCCTCCCTCTCTATCCCTCCCTCTCCATCCCTCCCGCTCCATCCCTGCCGTTCCCTCCCGCCCGGTCCCGCCGTCTCTCCGCTTTCCCGGCCGGGGAAGGCTCTGCGGACGCCGCGGGCGCCACCTGGTGCTGCCGGGGCGGCGGGAGCGGGGCAGGGACGGTCCCTCACGGAGCTCTGGGGACAAACCCTGGGCAAAGTGACCCCCACCTGCCCCGGGACACCCCCAGACGTCCCGCAGGGAATCTGTCCCACGGGCCGGGTCTCTTCAAAACGAAGCCGGGCACCCCAAAAATAGGGGGTTCTTTCCCAATCCCACAGCGCGATGGCGTTTAATTCCTCCACGCTGAGAATTTCACCACAAACGGCAGGAGGTCGGCCAGGGACGAGCGGTTTTGTGTCTTTTACCACCCTTGGGTGCTGCCGTGAATCCCTGCAGGAGCCACTGTCCCCGCTGGGCTGGGGGTGACACCGGGGACACTCTGCTCCCCTCCGGCCGTGGATCCACAGCCGTGGGCACCGTGACCCCTGTCCTGACCCCCCTGGGTCTGTCCCCACGGGGTGACACCCCCGGGCTGTCCTGGCTCCGTGGAGAGGGAGATGAGAAGGAAGGCACTCAGGTGGGATTTTGGGAAGGGACGGGAGCGGGGCCGGGAGGGGACAGCAGGGCCGTGGATGGGGACACAGCACCGGGGCCGGGCAGGGACTGCAGGACTGTGGGGACAGCAGGGCCGTGGGGACAGCAGGGCTGTGGGGACAGCAGGGCCGTGGGGACAGCAGGGCCGTGGATGGGGACACGGCAGCGGGGCCGGGAGGGGACAGCAGGGCTATGGGGACACGGCACCGGGGCCGGGCAGGGACAGCAGGGCCCTGGGGACACGGCAGAGCTGAACCAACAGCCCGGCAAAGGCAAAGGCAAAGGCAAAGGCAAAGGCAAATGCCGGGGTCCCGCAGAGCCCCCCGCGCTGCCCTGCGGACACAGCGATCCCTTTGGGGCTCTCCTGCTCCACCCCCGCCGGCCCTGGGCACAGCCCCTGCTCTCACAGCTCTGTCCAGGATGTGACAAGCGGCATTTTGGGTGCCGGGTGATTTTCCTCCCCCCACAGCGCGTTGGCAGCCCCCGGAGCCCGGCCGCTGCCGCCTCGCCGTGGCTCCTCGCCAAACGTTACTCACCGCACGCTACAAGACTTTTATATTTAGCCAGTGCAGAGACAATATCACCGGCTTAAAAATAGGTATAAATGAGGCTGCAGCTCTCCTGGACGGCGCTGGGGTGCACAGGAGGGGCCGTGGCCGCGGTCAGCCCCGGGCAGGGCGGGGTTGGTGTGGTGCCACCCCCACGGCCCTGTGCCACCACCAGGGCCAAAGCCACCTCTGCCACGCACACCTGGGCGGGCGCTGAGCCCGGCTGGGGGCTGAGGCTGGGGATCTGCCCCTGGGGAAGGGAACCCATCCCTTCCACCTTCCCACGGGCTCCTGTCGGGTCCTGCCCGGCCCCGGGAGCCCGGCCAGCCCAGGAGCCCACCGAGCACCGTGCGGGACCCGCGCAGTCACCATGGAGATGCCGGCAGCTCCGGGCCCGTCCTCCGGGGAAACGCAGAGGAACGGAAAGGCTGATTTGCAGCAAAATTATTAGCAATAATTTTTATTTCTATTTAAATTAATATTTTCATTCATCCCCTTGTTGTTCTTTGTAGACGCTGGTGGATGTCCCTCCCCGTGCTGGGCTGGCCGGGCTCTGCTGCAGCCCTGCTCTGCCCCAGCAGGGCCATCGTGTCCCCCCGAGCCGGGGCTGGCTCCCCTGCAGCCCGGGACACGGCAGCCAGGGCCAGGGCCAAACCCTCAGCTGTGCCCGTCCCTCAGAGCCCTTGGGGCAGGGCTGCCCTCCAGCCCTGCAGGCTCCACCAGGCTGCTCAGGAGGGGCAGCAGAGACAGCTCCCTCACAGGCTCTGCACGTGGTTATGCTTCCCTTAAAGGGGTGAATTTAAAACAGATTTCACAGCGATTACCTCTGTTTGGGGAGTTTTGCCAGGGGTTTTCACACCCCTCCCTGAGCCACCCCATTCCAAGGTGTTTTGGTGAGGGAGTTCATCCTGGGGATTTACCCAGTGCCAGGACACCTCCCCATGCAGGGCTGTGGAAAGGGAACACACCACCCTGTGCTGTGCTAAACACAGTGAAAATCTGGGTCAGGAAGAGACCAGCTCCATGGAATAGTGACAGAGATCATTCTCTGTCCACACTTTGAGGGAGATAATGCTGCCTTGAGCTGCCTGACACAGTTCCTGGGCTGCTCCTGAGATTCTGAGGGCAATGAGAGTGCAAGTGGTACTGGCAAAACAACCTGTTGTTCCCACAGCTCCCTCTCTGCAAAAGGCAGATCATCCTTGGGAGGCACGGGCCCATCAGAAACAACAAGCCCAGCTGTTGCCAAGCATCTGTGAGTGGTGGGCTGCGGCAGCAGGGACTCAGTACCTGAGGCACGGGAAGCCAAGGGATGCATCAGCATTTCCACAGGGAATAAAACCCCTCCACACTAAACCTTTGTCGTGTGTTTGTAAATTGGTTTGTGGTACATGATTTAGGAGCTCACATCATAAGACCGTGGTTCTTTTAGTGGGATTAGGAAATTGTTATGATCAGGAGGAGCAATACATCATCTTTCCAAAAATAAACCACCTCATGATTTTAATGTGACTTCTTATTACTGACACACGTGAACAGCCCATGGTAGCAGAGCCTCTCCCTTACCCTGCCAAGGTTCTCAGAGAATGTGACATTTACCCTGCTCCATCCCAGTGGATTTCCTTTCACATTGGATTGCTGTTTGCTGAGTGTGCTGCTAGAGCTCTAATTTGCACTTCCCAAACATCACGACTCCTTTCTCAGCCCCGTTCCACCCACCTCGTTTGGGGGAGCTGATCCTGCCTGTGTGGAGCAGGTTCTGTGCCTGCAGACTAGTGCTGTTCCCTGAGCCGCCTCCTCTGGCTCTGACACACCTTTGGTGTCCCTTCCCTTCCTGTCCCATCCTGTCATCCCCACACTCCCGAGGGTGTTTTCCCTCTCCCGCCCTGGAGCTGCTGCCCACAGCCCCTGCCAGGCTCTCCTGTGCTGGGCTCCAGGGTGTGGGGAGAGCAGGGCTCAGAATTGGCAGCTGGGAAGGGCAGGGAGCTGCCAGCACCGTGCCCAGCCCACCCCGGGGAGGGCAGGGGGCTGCTCGTGGCACATGAAATCCAGCACCAAGGGTTGATTCCAGCCCAGGAGTTTTCCTGGCAGAGCTGCTGCTTCTCATGCAGTCCAGCTGGAGATCAGAAATCCAGGAAGTTTCTAAGCAGGAGAGACAGAAACCCCTCAGCTGGGCTAAGTGGGACTTGCCTAAACCAGCAGTGGGTTTGTGTCTGTGAAGGTGACACAGAACTACTTTGACATCTCCTTGCCTCAGCTCCTTACAGCTCTGACATATTTTCCCTGAGTTTTTATAAATAATGAGTGCAGAACACACAGTGGTTGTAGGGAACTGGCTCTGGCAGCAAATCTCCCCAATGATTTCAGCTCCTGTGGGAAGAGGGATTCTTATCCTCAATGCATTTGTCAAAGAAGCTTTGCTAAGATATAAAATTAAGCTACTTTTTTTTTTTTTTTTTCTTTTTAAATGGTACTAATCAGCTTAACACTGTGAAAGACACCATGGAGAAGTTGCTTTGTAATTTTAGAAAACCTTGGAATCCTGACCTCGCTGTGGAATTACCCCAGGGTGTGTCTCCAAAGCTGTGTGTCGGCAGTGGGAGGGGAAGGGGATGGAGAGGGACACATTGTCCTCCCAATCTCTGCCAGAAATCCCCTGGGTGGGGGTCCCAATGCACCTGGCATGGACGTGGGGACCCCAAGGACATCCAACGTCCCGGGGTGTCCCCCCAGCACTGGGGGGGTCCATCAGAGCTGAGCTCCCTGCTCACAGCCAAGGGAAATATTTCCTGCTGTTCTTCTCCAGAACAGGTTTTGTGGTAAAGGCACACCAGTGCAAAAGGGGATGTGTCCTGGTCCTGGACTGTTTGGTTCTGGTATAAACAGCTAATCTGTTTCATTTGAGGAAAGTTTGCCCATAATTATTCCTTCCCCAAGTCTGGCCATGGGTTTCTGTGTGCTTCCAGCTGCCTGCCCTGGATCCCAGCATGGATCCTGTCCCTCAGCTGCAGCATGGCTCTGGGAGCAGCCTGTGCACTGCAGCAGCTCCTTGGTGGCCAGCAGGGGAAAAACCCACCCTGATACTTAAATAAACCTGCAGATAAATATGGATATTGCAATGGAGCAGCACCCGCCCCCTCCAGCCCTTCCATCTGCATTCCTGGCTCCTGGAGTATTTATAACCCCTGGAAATGTGCATCTCTAGGAAAGCACAGCCTGGTGCCAGCCCCGCCTGGGCTGGGGGCAGCAGGGCTCAGGACTGGCCCAGAGAGGCTCTGCCAGGGCCAGTGCAGCTCCACTCAGACACAGCTCTCTCCCAAAGTGGGAAATCACATTTCCAGGAAAAGGGATCCTGCTCCAAGTGTCTGGGAATCATGAGGTGCAGGAGCAGCTCTGTCTGAGGTGCATTTCAAGCCACAGGCAGTGAATGCCCCAGCAGAGCTGAGATGCAACAGCTCAGAGACATGTGGAAGGCAAGGGAGAAAAAAAAAACAAGAGAGAAATAAACCCAGCCAGATTCCTCCTTCCTTAGGGGGTTATAAATGTGGTTTTTGGAGGCCCAGGGATGCTGATTAACTTGCACAGGCAGACAAAGACCCTGACATCAATTAAATACTGCTGATGAGGTGAGGTCAATAATAATTATAATCTGCTCATATCTTCACACATTAGAGACATGTTTAATCTTTTTATTGAAAGGCTTTTTACTGAAATTAAGTAGCATGATAATTTCCTGCAGTGTCCTGTTTCTGATTAAGTAGGTGGAAAAGCAGTGGCTTGCACTTCATCAGCTCTGCTTCTGTCAAGTTCCTGCTAAAGAAATACCTTTAGGACTTGTTTGGTGTTTTGGCTGATCATTTAAAAAAGAAGGAAAAAAAAGTCCTTTAAGTGGCTTTTAAAAGGGAGCTCACACTTATATCGGTATTTATACACTCTTTCCATCATGAGCCTCAGAGTCCCTGGCCACAGGACAGCCGCACCTCTGTGTTTTCCAGGGCAATCCCTGCTGTGTTTGTGGCTGTGCTCCCCGAGGATCGGGAATGCCGGGCGGTTCCGGGGGAAGGCACATCTCGGAGCTGCAGCGGGAGTTCTGCCCTCCTTCCCCCGCACACGCTCCCGGCCCGGGGTGTCCCGCACCCGGCTCCGCTCCGGGGGCGGCTCCGGCCCCGCAGAGCTCCTGCATCCCGAGCAATGGAAAAGAAATCCTGGTTTTTCCTGCCTGGGGACGTGCTGCGTGCCCGGGGGAGCGGCAGCACCGGGTGGTGCCATCGAGGACAGGGGTGGGCACAGGTGAGCGAGTGACCGTGTCAGAGGCGTTCCCCCAGCTCTGTAAACTGCCTGCGGCACCTCACATCCCCTAACCCAGGCGATTTGGGAAGAGCAGAAGCTAAATATAACCCTGGAGCAGCGGCAGCAGCAGGTTTGGGAAGAGGTTTGGAAGGGCGGCTGGAGCTGGGAGCGCTGGGGAGGGGGCGGCCGCCAGTTCACACTTGGCTGCCGGAGCTGGAAGTGCCTCCAGGAAGGCAGCGCTGCTCCCCCTCGGCTGCGGGCTGGGAGCGCTCCGCGGCCCCTCAGCTCCGTCTGGGATGGCGCTGGAGCTGCTGGCCGGGCCGGCTGTGTGGGAGCAGCAGCCGCGGAGGGGAAGGGCCGGGGCAGGGCCGGGTGCCAGCCCGGGACGGGCAGGGACAGCTTTCTGCCACTGCCCCGGGGTGTTCCGGCTCCTCCCCTGCTCGGTTCCTCTCTGCTGCTTTTCCAGACGCTCTGCAGGGCTTTGTCCAGAGCTCCTGTGACCTCCTGCAGTGGCAGCAGCCAGCATGAGCATCCCTGCAGGCACAGGAGGATCAGGGGCTGTGCTGTGCCCGGGTTTGGGAGCAGGGCGGTGCTGCCTGCCCACATCAGGCTCTGTGGCACCACCCTGGGGCTGCTGCTGGTGAGGACAGCCCCTGCTCCCGCAGGATGGAGCTGCTCTGCCCACCACGAGCTGCTGTGCCTGAGCTGGAGCTGCAGCTCACACAGCCCGGGGCTGGAGCTGGGCCCCTCACACCCCTGGGACACCTTGGGATGGGCTAATGGGGGTTTTGGATCCTGTTCATCTCACGGTCACCTGGCACCAAGACAAATGTATTAGATTAGTCAGGGAAAGTTCCTACCCCAGTGAAGTGGCTTTCAGAGAGTTGATGGAGTTGGTGCTCCTGACTCAGTGCTTGGCTGCTCCACAGTTCCCACATTTGGGGTAGCCAAACCTGGCCACCCTTCTGTCCTGATGGCACCATCCCCTGAGCCCAGGAGAGGCAGATCCTAAAGGCCCCGAGGCTCAGACACAACAGTGAGCAGAGGGATTGGAGCACTTGTGGTGGCTTTGGTGACCCTGAGGAGAGGCAGGGAGTGCCCAGGCAGGCTCAGGGCACCTGCAGAGGGAAATGGCAGTGCCAGAGCCTCGTGGCCTCCCAGAGGTGTCACTGCCACCGGCCCAAAAGAGCACTTCATTCAACTGGACACAACATGTCAACAGCTCTACAGGTTTGGAGTTGATGGAAATGAGCACCACACTTTAATCCCTTTCCAAGCAGACCTTGGAAAGCACCAGAGCCTGACACACCTCCCCAGGTGTTATGTAAAGTAACTGTTCACAGCACGAGCTGACAAATATCATCTACAGTATCTAATGATTAGATGGCACTGAAATATGACTCATTTTCAGTGACTCCATGGGGATGTTTATCCCCTTACAATGGTGCTGGGAAAGAGGAGCAGAAGCCTCTGGAGGGCCCAGCCTGGCTTGTCCTGTTCCTGGGTGGCCCTGGGGCACAGAGCCCTGGCCAGCCCAGGGGTGCAGAGCCCCAGCTGGGGCTGCAGCCAGCCTCACATCCCTGGTGCAGGGAGAGGGGAGCTGTGGCTGCTGCTGGAGCACCCAAAATCCATCTGGGAACCTGCACGGCCCAGCAGGGCTCCTCTGGGCTGTGCTGCTGCCCTGTCACCTGTGCAGCTGCAGATGTTCAGGCTGCTGTGTGAGCCCAGGTGGTGCTGCCAGCAGGGTTAGTCACAGCCCCGTGCTCAGCCTGGCTTTGTGCTGCCTGGCTGCAGCAGGCAGGAGCACTGCTGTGGCTGCTGAGGCACACAGCTCACACAGCTCCTACCAGTGAGGTCTGGGAGCATTCCACAACGTGCAGATTGCTCCTGAGGTTTGCTGTGAGTGAACTGGAGTTTGTCTTACTCTGAGAGGCAAATTCTTCTGCTTGCTATTTTAAACAATTCAGCCAAAGAGCCAAAGCCAAGCCCAGAATGGAACCCCTCAACTCTTGGCATTGGATGCTGATGAGGACAATGGGGCAGAGTGGCTCTGGCTCCTCTTTCCTTCTGGAGGTTTCCCACCACTGTGAACTTACCGTTATCCAGAATGCTTCTGGACCCGCTCCTGAGTCTTATGGGTCTTCAGGGCAAGGACAAAGGCCCCATTTGTGCACCACCAGGGCATTGTGTTTTCTGCCTCCCCATCTTTTACAGGAAAGTATCAGGAATTTGTGCAAATCACAAGTGCTTTAAAGTTCTAGGGACATGTGCACATGCACATAGTTACACACACAGCCCTTAGATCCATCTGTGAGTAGCTGATGGTGTATTTTTAGAGAGATGTTGGTGTAAATTGATCCTGTTCATGGGCTCTGGTCAGTGTGAATTGATCAAGGAAAGGAACAACTGAAATTTGTGTTTCTGTACATTCCCTCAACAGAGGGGATTAATGTCTGGGGGTTTACTTTGGAATCCCCTCCTGGGCTAAAGCAGGTGAGAAGCCAGGGCCACCTGTGATGTCAGCCTGTGTCACACCACCAGCTCCCAGGGGTGCAGGAAACATTCCTGCCTGACCTGAACCCAGAGCCCTGAGCTGCTGCAGGGCTTGGCTCTATTTTGGGTGCAGGTAACTATACTTAGGGCTGAGTCATCCCTTCCAGTATCAGTTACAGGTGAGCTCAGATGAGCAGAGCTGGTGGCCAGAGGTGGTGGTGAAGGATCAGGACACAGAGCTGGTGCCTCTGTGGCTCAGCAGCCTCAGCCCTGTCCCTTGTCCTTGGCCGAGCCCAGCCCTGTCCCCTGTCCCTGGCTGTGCCCAGCCCTGTCCCCTGTCCCTGGCTGTGCCCAGCCCTGTCCCTTGTCCTTGGCCGAGCCCAGCCCTGTCCCCTGTCTCTGGCTGTGCCCAGCCCTGTCCCCTGTCCCTGGCTGCGCCCA
>JBBMKD010000013.1:517888-544092 GCA_037834095.1 Argya squamiceps | reverse complement strand
ATGGTGATGGAACCGGCACTGCCCCTGCCCCGGGGCACCGCCACGCCGAGCTCGGGGAGCGCCCGAGCTGGGGAGGAGGCGGCGGGGGAGCGCACGCGGTGCGGCGGGCGTGGAGCCCGGGCACGGCCACCGGGGTGTGACACACCGCACTGCCCGGGCGGGCACCAGGACAGGGAACGCTGGCCGGAGACAGGGTCCCTTTAGCCCTCACGGAGACGGGGCAGGGTCACCTCAGCTCCCGCAGCGATGGGACAGGGTCCCCTCGGCCCTCAGAGGGATGGGGCAGGGCAGTGCTGAGACCTCTGTCCCACTTCTTTGCCAGCGGGCGGGCGCCAAGGGTGCTGCTCCAGAGGTGCAACAGCCCTTCCTTGATTCTGCTTTCACTCAACCAAAAATCTGCTCTGCAACCCAGTTTAAGTGACACGAACATGTTAATTGCTGTAAATGGAACAGCTGAGCAGAAATATGCTCTACTGACCTCTAATTAAGCGCTATACATTTGGCACTTGAGTCAGAATACGGTTATTATTTATTGTCTTGGCAAAACACAATCTGCTGGTTTCAGCCATTTCTTCCTCGTTCCCATTTTCGCTAAGTATGGTGGGTGAGACATGAGCCAGTCAGAGCTGCTCTCAGCTCAAAGCTGTGTTCTAGACAGAGTGTTATTAGTCCTTCATGAATATGTATTCATTTCTCAAACTTTTGAGTCTGTTTAAATTATAAAACTTCTTTGCTGGGAAAGCTTAATTGGGAAATCAGCTGCATATTGTACCCCTGTGGGAATATGCAAGTGGCTGCAGATGGAGTCGCTGGCCTGGCTTCACTTTTGGGGCAACTTAAGATACAATGCCGAAGCAACAGCTTCAGATTTGTAAATATAATACCTTTCCTTCTTGTATGACAGGATTTTTTTCCCTTCTATATTCACCCACTAACAACTGCATATTCAGTACTTTGAGATTCTTTTAAATTTTGATGCAAAATGAATGTGAAGAGGAAGGAAAGAGGAAAAGGAGGCAGGAAGTGTAACACCTGTAAAATCCATGTTGCACAGCGAGCCCGGTTTGCAGAGCTGTTCTGTGGTGCCCTCTAGGATTTGAGAGCACTGAAAAAACGAATCCTGAGTCTTCATATTCCCAGGAAAGCAAACACCCAACCCACGAGCCAGACACATGGCAAATGCAGCACAATGATATCAAGCCTACCACGCCAGCTCAGGGAAAAGCCATCTTGCTCCTCTGAGAACCAGCTGCATGACCCAAAACAGAATTTATTTTAATGAAGGACTTGGATTATTGTGTAAAAAGGTAATAAAATAATGCAAATGGATGGTATTCGTAGAGGAGAAACATTTCAGTTTCTTTATCCCTTTGTAAGAGCCGTTTCATTCGTGAATCCTCGGTGCCACTGCTCACTGCAGCTTCTCGTGGCAGCTTCCTTGAGTTTCCTGTCTTGAGCAAATTTCGAGTCACGCCAAAGCCGTGCCGATAGCATCAGTAAATATGCACTTTGAACTCCAGCCTGTTTCGTTCGGTTACCTGAGCAGCGCTGTAAATTCAAACTGGAAAGACAAAGAGTCGGAGCAGCAATTCCCGGAGCACATAGCTGCCGGGGAAGGAGGAATTCCTGGGCTGCGTGCTGGGGCCAGAGCCAGGCTGAGCTGCGGGCAGGGGCGGGCACGGGGAGCGGGCCCCGGGGAGCTGCCGGGGAGAGCCGGGAGCGGGAGCCGGAGCGGCAGGAGGGGGCTCTGCCAGGAGGATGTTCTGCCGGGAGAACGATGCTCTGCCGGGAGAACGATGCTCTGCCGGGAGAACGATGCTCTGCCGGGAGAACAACGCTCTGCCGGGAGAACGATGCTCTGCCGGGAGAACAACGCTCTGCCCGGAGGGTGTTCCATGTGTGCTGTGCTTGCCCAGGCACCTTCGGGTCACCCTGACCTCAGGGGGAACGCTGACACGACAGACAGACACCCCTGGGGAATCTGTGGCTGTATGGAGAGGTGACAGCTGGACTGGCAGGACATTCCTGAGGGACCAGTGTGCGTGTTGAAGGGTGAATACAAAAGTGCAAATACCAGTGCTCTGTACTGGATCCATCCTTCCCCTCCCTCAGCTGCAGTACTCTTGATTTGTTACTAAACACTCCAAACCGACATTTATAATCTGGTCTGAGACTACAATTTAGTTAGTCTTCCGTGCCAGAGCAGGATTTTCCAAGACACCTGACTCATCCCTGTAACCTTTTTCTGAGTGTCATCTCATTTTTCAGTGGCTCTTTGGAGGGGTGAACAGACACTGGTTGTGACGGTGGCTGACAGTGATTACAGACACCCAGCTGCCTCCCTGCCCCATACAATGGAAATCTCTGGGCCTGAGCAGCCTGTGCTGTCCGGACAGCTCACCCTGCCCTCAGGGGCAGCCTGCACCCCAGCATGGCCCTTCTGAGCCTGCCAGCACTGGGAGTGGAGATCTCACTCCCTGGGTACAACAGTTTGCACATTCTGGCTGCAGTGCTTCAGCTGCAAAAGGTCCAAACACATGAGTAAAGAACGAGGCAGATTTTTTTCTCAGTCACACTGTTCCATGCCTTCTTCCACAGCCAGCAAACGAGTGCCTTCCTGCCTGCCACGCCGAGCTGTTCTTATTTTGGAGCACAACATGAAGCATGTTGCATTAGCACCTTTCCCTCCATCGCTCCAGCATATGCCTGGAGCTGACTGGGTTTCTGTCTGCTAGAGCTGGAGCTGAATTCCTTCCAGCTCTGCCTCTTAATGCACTTTCTGCAAAGTCTGGGATTTCATACCACTGATTTCCATTAAGCTGAATGTTTTGTTCCGTTAGCAGCTGATTTAACCCAAAAGGATGATATATCCCTAACGAGGAATGAAAGTGTGCTGGAGCACAAACGGAAATTCCCAGTCAGTCCAATTAGTGCTGAGCTGTGGTGGTGTGGGGGAGTGTGAAGGGAACAGGCTGCTCCTGAATCCAGCTGTTTCTACCTGTTGGTGCTGGTTATCAGGAGGACTCCATGTCAGAATTTCGGGGTGTGCTGGTATGAACTAGGGGCCCAAACCAGGTGCAGGCTGAGAGCTGGGGGAAAGGACCCTTGTAAATCCTTGTAAACCCCTGTAAAACCTTGTAAAGGTCATCTCTCTGCTCGTGGAGAGGGACAGTATGTACATCTTTACACACCGAGGGGGTTTAGGGCACGCTGCACCTCGCTCAGGAGAGCTGCTGGAGAGGACAGGTGAGCCCAGAGACTGCAGAGCTCAGAGGGTGAGCACAGGGCTTGGAGATGGAGCTGCTCTTCTGCACATTTTACCTCAATTGGCTTGTGACCTACCTATTGGCTTCTGGAGAGCTTCATTTGCCTTCACCTTACGAGACTCTTCAGGTCAAACAACACTTTCCCACCTTGTTTTCTTTCTTTGGTCCCTGGAGCTTCTTTTATTCCTTTTTCACATGTCACACAAGACAGCATCTCTTCCCAGAAGTCATTTATACACCCTGCAGGCTTTCCACGGGGAGCCCAAAATACAATTTATTTTTATTTTAAAATACTTCTGCCTGCAGTGTATAAAATACTTTATGATATTCCCCTTTACAACACAATATTCCCTTTTCCCCTTGTCAAGGGCAGGTTTCTGGTGGGCATCTCTGCACCAGCCCCGGGGACCCCATGGGACCAGAGGAGCGGCTGTGGTGCAGAGAGGGGTTCGTGTCCCCTGGGCAGCCCGCGGGGGTGAGAGGGCAGCTGGAGCGGCCCCGCCGCGGATCCTCCCCCCGCTGCCCGCCTGTTTGCCTTTCCTCGGAAAACAACCCCGGGAAACGGCAGCTCCAGAGCTGATAAGAGCAATTAGCCGTGTCTGCGGCAGATAGGACACGCTGCCGGCAGCAGTCTGAGCCCCGGGATGTGCCCGAAGGAGCGCGGGGGAAGGAACTCGCTCCGCACAATTCCCCGACAGGAGCCCGCGGGTGCGGCCGGGCTCGGCTCCCCCAGAGCAAGGGGAGAACAAACCCAGGCTGTGCCAGGGAACCCTGAGGCTGAACAGTGGGAAAATTTCCTCGCCAAAAGGGCTGTCCAGCCTGGCACGGCTGCCCAGGGCAGGGGGAAGTCCCATCCTGGAGGGATTTCAAAGCCCTGTGGATGTGGCCCTGGGGAACCTGAGTAAACCGTGGCATTGGCCATGTGGGGGCTCGGTGGCCTTGGGGAGCTTTTCCAGCCCAAATGGTTATGTGGTTCTATGGCTCTGAGCTCTGATGGTGTTTCTATCCTGTGCTTGCTGTCCTTGCAGAGTGGCAGCTGCTGTCCCCCGGGACTGTCACCCCACAGTTTAGGGAATGACAGGATCATGCTGTGCTCCAGCCCTCCAGGAGCCTCCCCAGTACCTGCTGCGGCCTGAGGGGCAGCTCCCTCCCCTCCAGCACAAGAGGAGCCGGCTCCTCTCTGCATTTTAGTGTCTGAGCTGACATTTTGCTGTCTGGAAAACAAAAGCTGTTCCTGGGCTAATTAACGAGATCTCACACAGCATGGTGTGTGCCCCAGAGAGCCCAAGGGGGTGTGAGCTTTGGGAGGCAGAGTGGCGCAGTGGTGTGCTGGGACCAGCTGATAATTCTGTGATAATTGTGTAATGAGCAGTGGGAGTCGTGGTGAGTGTCCAGCCCAGGAGGTGGGACCTGGGTGAGTGTCTGAGGGGAATCTCTGAGTCCCAGAGGGCTGAATGCTGCATATCTTTGCTTCTCCCTGTTTGCCTTGTTAATATTATAAACCAATAAGGATAACCAAGCTGTTCTGGAGTCCCTTCTGTATTCCAGAATATGCAAATGGTCTGTGATAGCAATACAGCAATAACTGGAGTTAAGGGAGGTGACTTATTAATCCTAGCAGAACAACTACACTTCCAGAGTCTAAAGATAACACAGGATGCTGGAAAACTTGTTCTAATTACAGCAGGGAGCAATCTTACCTTCTTCCTACATTGCCATTTTAAACTGAAATTACTGTTCTCAGTAGAAAAGCTCTTTTGTTCAGCTCCTGGCCAAGAAAGACAATTCTGCTGAGGCGGTTTGATAACACATTAACACTCCCATTATACAATTTCCTCAAATGGCCAAGGAGACAAACAGGTCAGAAACACTGAAGATTGCATACCAGGGGAGACAAAGTTAAATATTTCAATTAAGAATTTGCTACTTAATGCATAGGAGGAATGAATGGTGCTGCCTCTGAGGTGCTGTGACCAGAGCTATGACCCAGCTGACAGACAGGACATTCCTGCCAGTGCCCCCTTCCAGCCCTGTGAGCTCCTCATGTGGGCACAACTGGGGCAGTAGCCAAGCCTGGGGCAGAAGAAGTCAAATACAGCTCAGAAAACAACTGTCATTGCATCACATCATAGCCGACATCGTCTGCTGATGTTTAGCAAATATTAGCAATGCGGTCATATTGGATTTTCAATTGATTTTCCCTTTTGGTATTTCTTTATTTATTTGTTTAAATGTTGGCAAAATTGTTCATTGATGTTCTACTGTAGATTTGATCAGGCATCTATTTGGTTAAAATAAGTCTTCTCAACCCTCAAAGCCTCGAGCAACTGAAATCAGGCACAGTTTCAGGTGCTAAACTCGTAAAGATGTTAAAATTGATCTGAGAGAGTTTTTTAAAGCTAAGACAGTGAAATCCAAGGGCAGTAATGTAATGAGAGGTGAGAGCCTGGAATATTGCCTTTCCACGGGCAGCCACAGCCGCAAATCCAGAGTTGTGGAGGTGACTCCTGCTGTTATTTCCAAACCCAAGTGCTGGAAAGTGGCCCCAAGAGGTGCTGGGTGGTGTCCCCGTGCCCTTCCTGCCCACAGCACCAGCTCTACCTGTCCATTCCTCACCTCAGCTCACCTTCCTGCAAACTGCCCTCCCTCCCATTCCTGCCTGAAGGGTCTAATTAGGGGAAGGAATGGCCTCGAAAATGCCAGTCCTGGAAATGGAAATCAAATTGTTCAGTTTAGTGCTGCCACATAATGAATCCTGGATTTTTAGCCTGATGCCAATTCTCGCTTTTATTTTATTTTTGGAATATCTGAACATGCAGCAATGACAAAGAAGTGTCAGGATTTTAAAGGCAGCATTAAAAGCCGCCTTTTCTGAGCTCTCTTCCAACAGGTTTGAAGCAGATGGGGGTAGGAGCACCTTGAGCAACACCTCTGCACTGCTATCTCCGCAGGCAGATCTCTTTATCCCTTCCCCAGCTATTGTTCTGGCCCTCATTACCCGGCAGCTTTCTCTCCTTGCTCCCGGAGCTGAGTGGGGCACAGCCACCCCTCATTACCGGGGTGCTCCTGTCCTGCCTCTCATGACCCTCCTGCTCCCGGCTGCTGTCGGGGCTGGAGCCCAGCAGATGGATGTTTTCCTGTCTCAGAGCGCTGGGGCACCTGTGTGTGCCCCCACCCTGCCCTCGGGCACGCTTCTGGCTTCTGTCTGCACATGACAGCCAAGGGGGAGACTCAGCAGCTCCCAGTGAGGGTGAGGAAGGAGGTGATGCCAAGGAACAAACACAGAGACACAACCTGAAATCAAACCCCTAAAGCTAATCCTGCAGGACAAAGCAAAGCCAGCTCAGCCCTTCCTGGCAGCAAACCCCCTGGCACTCCTCACCAAGGCTGTTCCCAGCACAAGGGGCAGCCTCTGAAGCTGCAGCTTTAGTTGGAGCTGCACAAGCTGCAGCTCTGCAGCGCTGGGGGTGGCCCTGCTGCAGAGGCCCCTCTGTCCCCACGTTCCCTCCTCCCTGCTGAAATTCCAAACACAAATAAACTCATCTGGTTTGTACCCTGAGCCACGGCCCTGTGCACCCGGCAGTGGCACTGGGACCCCCACACACCCCCTGTGGCACCAGGACTTGTCACCCCACACCCAGGTGGGGCCAGTGCCCACTGCAGGCACATCTTCCCCTGCTGCCTTCAGCCTCTGCTTGCCCTGTGCTAATGCTTTCCATCTCCTAATGAGTGATTGTTTACCCAGCTCTTAAGGGATTAACCTTTGTCTTTTCAATTTGGAGCTTCAGGAGCTTATTCCATGAGCCCAGTCTAAAAATGTACTGGAAAAAAAAATCACTGGCATAGATAATCCTTTTTATAACCTCTAGAATTCGAGTAAAAGAACCTACCGTTAAGGAAAAATACATCTGTTAATGTTCAAACATGAGTGGGCCTGGTTGTTGTTGTACAAACCTTTTAAAGTTATTAATGATTGATTTTAATGTCTCGTATTTAGTGGGGGGAGCAAAATCAGCCCTGGCTTAGAACCATGGCAAACTGGGGCTGGGAAGGCAAAACCTCCTCTGTGAGTTTCTCTTTGCTGCTTTGATTTCTAAGTGAAGTGAAATCAATTACAAATGGGGCAGGTAAAAGAACTGCAGTCCCGGAAGTGCAGGGGTGGTTCTGATAAGGATCAACACCAAACCATCCTGTGTCATGGGGGTTTTCTCAAGAGAAACTCATCCTTCATGGCCAGGAGCAGCAGCCTGGCCCAGAGCTCACTGGGTTTCCCTCAGCAGTCTGATTCCCCCATGCCTCACCTTTCCATTGCCAACTGCAGATTGAGATGTTTTACCCTGTTCTGGGGAGAAGCCTGATGCACAGGCTGGACAGGAATTAAATCCTAATTTAGCTCAAAAAATGAGCACAGGCAGGAGCAGCAGGACGTGACACCTCTGCAGCAGCAACCCCAGCTGGAGCTGCATCCAGCCCTGGGGGCTCCAACACAGAGAGGAGCTGGAGCTGCTGGAGCAAATCCAGAGGAGACCAAGGAGATGCTCCAGGGCCAGGCTGGGAGAGCTGGGGGTGTTCCCCTGGAGAAGGGAAGGCTCCAGAGAGAGCTCAGAGCCCCTTCCAGAGCCTGTAGGGGCTCCAGGAGAGCTGGAGAGGGACTGGGGACAAGGGATGGAGGGACAGGACACAGGGAATGGCTTCACATGGACAGAGGGCAGGGCTGGATGGGAGATTGGGAAGGAATTCCTGGCTGGGCTGGGATTCCCAGAGCAGCTGTGGCTGCCCCTGGATCCCTGGCAGTGCCCAAGGCCAGGCTGGACATTGGGATAGTGGGAGGTGTCCCTGCCATGGCAGGGGTGGCACTGGAGGGGTTTTGGGGTCCCCTCAGTCACCCTGGGGTTCTGTGGTTTCCAGGCTCAGGGCTTGCTGACCGTCCCAGTGCTGCAGCTGCCCCATCCCTGGGGCCGGCCTGGGTGCCAGCAGTGGCACCAAGAGGGGAGGGCAGAGCCACGAGCTGTTCGTTTTCAGCCCAGTCTGGTTTGCTCAGCTGGTTTCACACCGAGTGAGTGATGAGGGAGCGCTGAGGAGAGGGGAGCAGGCTTTGTGTCCTCTGTGTTTGTGCTGTGCCTGGCAGGAAGGCACGCTCCACGCTGCCTTAATGGAAATAAATACCTCCCTGCTACAGGTGCTAATGAGGCTTCATCTGTTTGGCCGAGGGAGCAGCCTCAGGAGCCCTGCCAAATCCCCTTGGCCTGGCTGCAGCCAGGGAAGTGGCAGCCACAGCGAGGGCTTAGTGCTGCTGTAAAGTGATGAGGAGTGGGATCATCCTGCCCAGCTCACTGACCAGATAATGAGATCACATCCCTGAAGTCAAAATCTGGTGGTTCAGTGGACTAATTCTATGTAAACTGACAGGTGTAATTATCAGAGCCGTTTCTGGGCACAGTGGGGGTGTAGATGTGCTGCTCTGCCCTCCAGGGCCGTGGCTGTTCTGGCTCCTCCTGCCCCAACACCCCAGAGCCTGAGCATGAGGCTGCCCTGGTACCTGCTGATGGTGCTGCTGAGGGTGACACTCTGACCCCCTGGGTGACAGGGTGCCCCTGAGGAAGTGTCTGGTGGTGTGTGCTGCCCCAGGGGCACCCTGAGCACTGTGCAGGACCCTCCTGCCCTGGGCTCTGGGAGCAAAGCAGCTCTGTGAGCTGAGGGATGCCCATGGCAGCCCTGCTGCTCCCAGGAACTCCTGCCCTGGGGTGTGGGAGCACCTCTCTGAGCTGAGGGATGCCCATGGCAGCCCTGCTGCTCCCAGGAACTCCTGCCCTGGGGTGTGGGAGCACCTCTCTGGGCTGAGGGATGCCCATGGCAGCCCTGCTGCTCCCAGGCTGCTGGGCACCACGGAATGAGGGCAGCAGCTCCCCACAGGCAGGACAGCCTGGCCCAGGTCCCCTCCAAGCCAGAGCAGTGATGATGAGGTGCCAGCCCTGTGCTGCCCTGCAGGCTGTGCCCCTGGGGCTGGCCAGTGTCACTGCAGTGTCACAGTCCGGTGTCACTGTCCCCTCGGCCCCTCCCTGACACACACACCCTGGCAGAGGCCCCTGGCCCAAGGAATTCCCCGTGCCAGGGGTACCCAGTGACCCTGATTTCTACAGCAGCAGCTGGTCTTTCGTGAGAAAATCACGTGTCTGGTAAACACTGATGGGAGGATAAGGGCCGAGAAGAAAGGTCAGGTACGGAGCTTCCCTCGCCTTGGAGGTTTGCAGAAAACACAAAACCTGCTTTTTACAGCCCCCTGACAGGAGCCTGCCCTGCATGCCAGGTCCCAGTGCCACATATTTAAACTTCATCCCTTTTCTGTGCTTTTCTCTAGTGGGTAAAACCTGATTTTTAAAAATTATTTTTTAGTACTGATTAATATTAAAGCACGTCTCCTCAGGGGCTGTTTGAGAAAAATGCAGAGCCTTTGGCAGGGTGGGGGGGAACACTAACGTGCACTAAACCACATAATTTAGTTTAATTTATATTTTCCTGTTTAAATTATTCCAGGGTTTTAAAAGGCTGTTTCAAACTAGGGCAAAGGATTCTCTGGTGGCGTTAACTGGGCCACTCAGAGCAAATGGTCCCAGAGAAATGCACAAATAAATGTGCTGCTCTAGCAGTGATCACGGAGCAGGCAGTGAATCCTCTCTCAGTGAAAGCACAGAGAAGTGACAGGCTCGTGGTTATTGACTTTGGGTTTTGAAATGAAATTGCAGCAATTATTTTGCTCTTGCGAAGAAGAATCGCAGAATTAATAGAATTCACAGGAGATGAATATTCAATTATCCTGGGCTAGGGGGGTTTGTGGTGCTGTCAACCAGTGCTAAAGCCATAAAACAAACATTCCTTGGGACTCGCAGGGGTGGCCAATGTTCCATTCCCCCAGCGCTGATGCCACAGCCCAGGGCACCTTTCCCAACCCCTGGGGCAGGGGAAGCTTTGTAGAGGATAAACGCAGTTTGTGGCACCCAGGGCACGGGTTCTCCTGCTCCCTGCGGGCTCAGACTCCAAGCCCAGGTGATTTTCTGCCCCCTCCCCACAGGCAGAGCCCTGAAGGGACCTCCAGCCCCGAGGTCCCCACACAGGGACACGGTCACACCCCTGCCAGGGGATGTGGGTGCTGCAAACGCACCCCGGCCACCACGCACAGACCCGGGCTGCAGAACCCTGCTTGAAATAACCAGAAATGAACAATTAACAGCTACCCTCGGCCAGCCCTGCCCAGGTTACCCACCCCGGCCACCACGCACAGACCCGGGCTGCAGAACCCTGCTTGAAATAACCAGAAATGAACAATTAACAGCTACTCCCCAGGCAGCCCTGCCCAGGTTACCCACCCCGGCCGCCGCATAGACCCGGGCTGCAGAACCCTGCTTGAAATTACCAGGAACGAACAATTAACAGCTACTCCCCAGGCAGCCCTGCCCAGGCTGCCATGCCCACCCTGCCCCAACCCTGCAGCTCCTCCATTTAAGGAACATTAAGGGCAAGACTTATTTTTCCAGCTCAGAGCTCTACATTAGAAAAGACACAGGTGAAGACTTTTGGAAGTATTTTCTGCTGATAATGAAAAGGTCGGTTTTGGTTTGTTTTTGAAAGCAACAAACTACCACATGGCAGAAGAAAATGGGAGAAAATTATCTTTAAAACAGTAAAATGCATCAGAATTGGATTTTTGTAGTGCCTGCAAGGTCCATGAGCAACTTGTGTGTGCTTTGTCCCTGGGATCACTGACCCTGACACCCTCCTGCACGAGCAAAGCGTTTTGGAGAGGAGATCAAATGCCTTTTATAGGGAAATAGGAGGACATATATAAATATATAAAA
This sequence comes from Argya squamiceps, assembly GCA_037834095.1. NCBI lineage: Eukaryota > Metazoa > Chordata > Aves > Passeriformes > Leiothrichidae > Argya > Argya squamiceps. The sequence goes on along the minus strand of JBBMKD010000013.1, from coordinate 532,973 downwards.
ACATAAATATATAAAAATATACGTAAATAAAATATACATGAAATATAAATATAAATGTACTTATATGTAAATATAAATATAAATTTCTTAGACATATATACTTTTTTAGGTTCCCACAAGCCTGCAGAGGAGGCATCAGAACAGCACAAGCAAATGTGTTTACAGCTTCACACTTACATTTGAAACGTGTTTCTAACCTGACATCTGTGTATTTTCAGCCCTTTCCAAAGCTCTTGTTTTGCTTTCTATGGCTTCTGCTTCATTATTCTAATTTAATAAAGCTGCAGTGAAGGCAGAGTGCCGACTCTTTGTGGCTAATGAAAGACATTGATTTGTTTGTACTTCTTGTTATAGATTTTTCCTAATTACAGGCATTTTTCGGAGGCAGTTGAAAAAATAAACGAGCAGCTGGTTTGAATGTGCAACCTATTATTGTATTTCCTAGAGCTGAGGAAAAAGTATTAATGCTCACAGCGGGATGGTTTTTCAATGGAAGAGAGCAGAAAAGGTATTTTCCAGGTGGGAGTCCACTCACTAGTCCACTCCCTTCCTTCTTTCCATCAGTGGGACTGTCAAGAAAGGCTGAAAAATTGGATTTTTTTGTCATACCAGCCCCAAGTTTGCCACATGGGCCCTCCCAGGGAGCAGCCAGGGCAGGGAGGAAGAGGAGCAGCATCCCCAGGGCCGGAGAGTGACTGGTGGGGGTGGGCAAAGGAGTGCCCAGGGCTGGGTGAGCACGGGTGGGATGGCAGCAGAGCAGGAGCCCTGGGTGCAGGACGTTTTCAAAGCAAATGGAGCCAGCCAAGAGCCAGGGGGAGTGAGCAGCACACACAGAGCCTGCCCAGAGCCCCTCTGAGAGCCCTGGCACAGGGTGTGGTGGCCCAGCCTGGCACCACGGCACAGGGGGCCCTGCTGCAGTGACAGGGACAGTGCTGGCACCCACCCCTGGCTGCCAGGGGCCCACAAAACACCCAAATCCCAGGACAGCTCCTCTGGGATCCCGTTCACACCATCCAGAAAGAGATTTCCCATTAAATACTGATGGGAACATTTCCCGAGGTAGGTGCAGGATTTTCTGCCCAAGCACTGGTGTTATTTATTGCACAGTGTGCCCATCCCGAGGCACAGGCAGCCCCGGCACTGGGGGCTCTGGCGAGGGGCAGGACCTTGGCAGACCCAGCACAGCGCTTCCCTCCCCCGGCCACTGCAGCCCGGCCAGCTCCCGGCACACAGCTCGCCAGAAATCACACACGGCTTGCAAAACTATTGCTAAACTCTGGAAACTCATCCAAGCCCCAGTCCCTGCACGTTTGAATCATGCTCCCAACAAAGGCTGATTTTCCTGTGAAAACAAACCACTACACGCTCCTCCACCCCGAGGCAGGAGGAGCTGTGGGAGTGGCTTTGTTTGTTTGTTTGTTTGTTGCTTTGGGTTGTTTTTCTTGGAGAAACCATTTCAGAGTTGAATCAAAACAAAAAATATATTTGGAGCCGGTTCTCTTTGCTAGGGCAAATTAAGAAAAAGTTGAATTTTAACCCAAACCATTCACATTTTGCCCTGGCAATGTGTTCGTTGCAGAAGGGCACAGCACAGGACTCCTGCCAGCCCCTGGCAGCTCTGCCTCTTCCCTGCCCGAATTTCTTTCCGAGCAGCAGAATTGCAGCAGCAGGGTCAGGAAGGGGCTGCTGTTGGGGTTCTCTGCTGCCCCTGTCACTGCAGGAAGGAGCCTCAGGGGGCAAACAGGGCGAGGTGCAGAGAAAACAGAGATTTACCTGAGGGCAGGGCCCGAGAGCCCTCCCCAGGGCACTGCGGGTGGCTCACCCGGGACACAGCCGGGGGCTCTGGGGACAGCTGGGCTCTCACCGCCTCGGGCTGTGCTGCAGCACGGGTGGGAGGAGCTGGGGTCACTTTGCCAGCATCCGTGACAGAAGCAAAAATAATCTTTTCGCTCCCACATGCATTTCTTAGCATGATTCATTTGAAAGCAGAGCTCATTCCAGCGGGGCTGGCCGTGCAGGCTGTTGCAATCTGAAGTGGGGGTAGGAATGCTGTGGGAGGGCAGGAGCCTCCAGAGGGGAGCCTGGACATTTGCAGGGAGCAAATCCCTTCTCTTGCCCCTGCTTCAGCTTCCCAGGGAGCAAACAAGGATGGCCCAGATTAACCACCCTGGAAAAACACTTGGACACCTAAAACGGGGAAGGATTGTGAGAGCTGACTCTGCTGCTGCAGGAGTGTGGGACTGTAAAATTGATTGTTTATGACCCCAAAGGCCAGAGCTGCACACACAGATTGGGGTCCCAGGTGGGCATTCCCCAGCCTCGGGCAGAGGGAGATGCTCGTCCCTCCTTGGACAGGAGCGGCAGGAGGGGTCACGAACAAGCAGAGGAGAAAAAAATCCTCAAAAGTCCGGTTTGAAAATAAGGAACCAGCATTGTCAGCTCATTCAGACCCTCCTGGGCTGCCTCGGGGTGTGTGCAGCCAAATCCTCTGGGTTTTCTGCCGGGGTGTCAGTGGCCTCGCTGCTGCTGCTAGGGGAGATGAGTGGCAGGATGAGATGACAGGATTCAACTCTGCTGAGATATTTTGGGGCCGACAGACCCTCCCCTTTGCTCCCTCCCCACAAGAGCATCCGGAGAGGCCTCAGCTGGCACGGGCAGGAAACGGACCCGGCTCTGGTGCCTCTTGCTCTGCTGCAGCCTGACCGCAAACACCGTGCGGGTTCCCCTCTGGAGCTGGGGGAGCACGGGCGGGCAGGGGGGAGCCCAGACCCCTGCAGCTTCTGTTTCCTATTCTAGCTGGCACAAAAAAACCCCATCGGGACCCCCACATCTCCCATCCCCACAAAGATTCAGTGGGGGATTCCCACATGGAATCAGGACAAACTCCTGGCAGGGCCCTGCCCAGGTGAGCAGCACCAGCCACTCGCCCAGGACAGGACCCGAAGGTACCTGGTACACAAGCCAAGCTCTGGGCACAAACACAGCAGCCAAACAGAGCCAAGAGGCTCAGCTCACTGCTCAGCCCACCCAAGAAACCCTTCTGTGTCCCCTCAGCACCTCCAGCACCCCAAGCTCCTCTCCACTGGATGTGCTGGTCCTGCCATCACACAGCCAATGCTGGAAGCTCACTTTGGCATGCACAGGAGCTTGGTCTGACTGGGATTCACGGCCAGTTCTGGCTGCAGAGGGGTCATCTCCCCCCTCCCAGCCTGAATGGAGTCAGGGATTGAGCAGAACCAGAGTCTTTGTGCTCTCTGCTCTTTCCCTGTCATCCCAGGTGAAGGACTTCAATGGAAACTGTTTTGGGTGGTGTTTTGTTTGATTTGGGGTTTAAGCACATAGTTTTTGTTACTTAAGGAGAAGATTGTACTCCTCACAGGCCTGGCAAGCCAGTCTGCCGGTGCCCATCCCCTCAGTGAGGGCTGGAGCTGTTCAGGACACTGCTCCCACAGCCTGGAATGGTGCTGCTGAGATAACTCCTCCCTGCCCTTTCACTTTTCCTCTGGAAGCTGCTGTTGTGCCATGTGCCAGGGCCCCCTGAGCCCCACACAGGTGAGGGGGGCCTGTGCTGACCCCCAGACTGAGCAGAGATGGGGACACGGGGAATGGGGGCACTGGGGTGGGGCTCTCCCACCTCCCCAGGCACTGAAATGCAGCCTCTCCTTATCCTGCCTGCAGCCCTGGCTGCCCCAGCCCTTCCCTGGGTGATGTGGAGACTTAACTGCTGCCTTGGTGGCTCTGAGCTGGGGCACAGCCCCTGCCCAGCACCCCAAACCCTGCACAGGCTGCCGGGGTCTGGGTGGCACAGGGAGAAAGAGCAGGAGCTGCTCTGCCCTGTCCTCACCTGGGACACCTGGCACCTGGAGGGCACAGCCAGGTCTGCTCCTGCCCTGCCCCACGGATGGGATGTGTGGGGAGGGGCTTGCCTCAGGAGGTGAGAGCCTGCAGCACCCCAGACACAGGGCTGGGATCTCTCTGGGGTTCACGGGCTGGTCAAGCAATCCTTATTCCTGGAAATTCCCAAATAGTTTTCAGGGCCTGAGAAAAGTGACCCTTAATAGCTCCCCTTCTATCTGAACTTTCGGCCATTCGTGGCAAAGCCGTTGTTGACATTTTGTAACATTTTATTTATAAATTTCCTTCCCTCCACCACGGGCTGCTGTGCACCAACAGCTGCTCCACGCAAACAGCTCTGCAGGCTGAGCTCTATCTCCTGGGCTGGGTTATCATACTTCCCCCAGATACAGGCCTGCTTAATAATTAACGACTTTTTAACTGTACTGGAATATTGTATGGATTCCTCTGGTGCACTGAAGGAACCCAGCCCTGTGCCCAGCCTTGGGCAGCAGCTGGGAGATGAGTGCTCTGTCCTGGCTGTGGGGCAGCTCCCGGGGAACTCTCTTTCCTGCTGGAAGGTCGCACATTTTTTTAGAGATTGCCACTTCCCGCAGCTCTGGGGAAAGGTTCTCAGCCATGAAAAACCAGCGGATGTTTAAAAAAGACACCAAAGCCCCAGGGTCACCAAGGGCTGGGGTTTTCCAGCAGCTCCTGTGTCCCCCCAGGCCATCCTGTGTCTGCTGGAAATGCCAAACACTGACACAGCCACACTTGAACGTGCTGTGACCCAGAAGAAGCCCCGAGGGTAATTTGCTGTCCCCACAAAGGGCTCAGAGTGTCCCTGGGACAGACCCCGGGGCTCTGCCCTGCACACCCAGCCAGGCACAGCCACATCGGAACTGCTGCTGAAAACTGAAGGCATCAGTATTCCTCTTCCCTGGGCAATTCTGACACGTTTTGAAGGGAGCTGAGAAGTTTTTGCATTCATAGTTGCTATCCAGTATTTTGAGTCAAAATATTAATTTTTTTCACATCGAGTAGTGTTAAACCCAAAGTGCTGGAGCATGGCAGAGCTTCAAGCTGCTAGCAACATTCTACTCTGAAATGTACCCATAAATAGGAGAGAGTGGATAAATTATACTGTACAGCTCCCTAAAACTGACATAAACCCGTAAGCAAAACTAACAGGGAAGAAAACCTCTCCTCAACAAAGCTTATCTGAGTCCTTTAATTCTCATCTCCAAGTCTTTCCTTGTTTAACCCTGATTCTAAAAGACCTTTGAAAGTTTACCTCTTTTTTTTTTTTCACTTTCTTAAAATAGTTCCAGCTCCGTGCACTTTTGCAGAGTGAGTGACAGAATTTTTCCTCTCTCATTGCATTTGCTCCCCAGCTACTGACAATGGCAAACCTGGGGTTCAGCCTGGGTGGGGAAAAGCAGCGAGGAGTCAGAGCTGCTGCTGCCGGGCTGGAGCTGTCCCTGGGCTGTCCCACAGAGGGACTGTCCCCACCCTCCACCCAAAGCACGTCCCGAGCCCCGGGGCACCGCAGGCGCCCGGCACGGCCGGTGAGGCGGCTCTGGTTCCTCCCCTGATAAAGCATCGCACATTTTTGCGTTATCGCAGCGATTTCTGCCGCGGTGCCATGCCGAGCACGCCTCGGGAATGCGGCCCCGAGGGCGCTGGGGGCTGTGGAGCATCTCCTGTGCCAGGGCCGGCTCCGGCGCTGCCCCGCGGCCCCGGGCACAGGGACCGGCCCCGGGACCCCGGCCCGGCTGTAGCAGCCTGGGGAAAGCAGCCCCAGGTGGGGCTCTCCTTGGGGTGATTGGTTGGTTTGGCGTTTATTTAAAATGTTATCTTCCTCAGCTGCCTGCAGGCACAGCAAATCAAGCTGCTCTGCTCTCCCCCCCCAAATTGCGGCCGGTGTCCGGCCCCAGCGCACACCCTGCAGCCTCACTGCCCCGGGCCAGGGCAGCTCCTCAGCGAAGGGACACATCCACACTCCTCTCGCGGCCTCTGGAACCCAGCAGGAGTCTGACAAGGAACATTTAATTAAAGCAAATCCCCACGTGAGTTGCTAACAGGTTTTGGTTTTTTTTTAATTACAGTGCATCAGAATTATATTTTTAATGAATTGTATGGTGCTGTGGAGTTCCCCATCCACTTCCAAAGCTCAGGAGCCCATAGATGTTCATTTTCTGATCTCCGTTTTTTTTTACCCTGCGCAGACACACAGAGACAACAACCTTCCTGCAGAAACAGCACCCGGCCGGGGTGATGCCCGCGGGAGGGCTCAGGCATCCCGGGACCAGCAGTGCCCACCCCTCTGGGCCCAGCTCTGTCTGGGGAGTCCCTGTGGGAGCCCCACCGTCTCCTTCCCCTGCCAAAGCTGCTCCCAAACCCATCCCCGCGGGTTTGCTGTGGAGGATCAGCCCCCAGTGACCCCGCAGTGAGCTCTGCCCGGGGCTGTGGCGGCTCCAAGCGCAGCCCACCCCTCCCGGTGCCGGCACCACCCCGGCCCAGCCTGGGGGAGACGAGGCACCAGAACTTGCACAGACACAGGACGAAGCTGGGTCTCCGCTGTGGTTTTAGTACCCCTCTCCTCTCCCTTTTGGGAAGGGTGGGACAGGGCGCGGTGTCAGCGCCGGCTGCGGCTCCCCAGCACCCGCAGCAGCCGCAGCGCCCGGGCCCGGCACACGCTGTTCCCGCAGGGACAGCAGCCTGCGGTGGGCAGGCACCGGCACGGGGGCTGGAGCCGCTCCAGCCTGCCGAGGAGACAGCTGGGCCTCCTCCGGGCCGGCACAACCGGGCTGACTCAGCTCCCGGCACGGCGGAGCCGCGTGTGGGGCTCCACGTGTCCCCCCGGCCCCGGGGATCGGCCCCACTCGGCCCCCGGGGGAGCATCTCCGGCCCCCGGGTGAGGATCTCCGGCCCCCGGGGGAGCATCTCCGGCCCCCGGGGGAGCATCTCCGGCCCCCGGGGAGGATCTCCGGCCCCCGGGTGAGGATCTCCGGCCCCCGGGGGAGCATCTCAGGCCCCCGGGGGAGCATCTCCGGCCCCAGGGGGAGGATCTCCGGCCCCCGGGGAGGATCTCCGGCCCCGGGGGAGAATCCCGGCCCTGGCCGTGTCCCGAGGGGCTGGAGCAGCGCCGGGATGCGCTCGGCAGCAGCAGCAGCAGCTCTGGCAAAGCATTCCCAGCTTGGCCCGGGAGCTGCTCTCCAGGCAAGAAGAGACACGAAGGCGCTGACACGTTTTTTCCTGATCCCATTGAAAACTGCGTTGGAGCAAGGCTGCGAGGAATCATGTGCTGGGTTTAACAGATTTCTCTGCAGAACGAGGCTTCGGCTCAGAAGGGGAGGATGGGAGGGTTTAAAAGATTAACACAAAATTCTGTGTGCCCGGGAGTCCTGCCACAGCCCACCCGGGCGGGCTCCAGGTCCCTCACTGACCCCTCCCGGCCTGCAGGGGTCTGAGCCGGTGTCGTTTGGAAAGCAGCAGTTTGGTTTGTGCAATCACTAATATCCCCTGCATCGGGAAAGGATTCACAAACCAAGCACAAGAAAATGTTGCCCATCTGTTATGAGTGGGAACCTTCAAACTGCAGCATCACCAACTCTCGCCCAGGACTGTGGGGGGAGAAAAAGGAGGGGAGAAAAGCAAAAGGAGGGCGGGGTTGGCAGTGTGCCCCTTCCCTGCTGTGTCCCGCTGGCTGCAGGGGGGACACTGACCCGCCGGGCAGGGGTTGTGGGCACTGCCCCCGGGGCTGCCAGGCGTCAGTGAGGGGAGCACTGCAAGGTGCTGCAGCAGAAAGAAAGGCAAAGTGTCAGGAAATATCCAGGGCATAGGAAAGGCCCACGTTCCAGTGGTGAGTGTGGAATGACAGGGGAGAGGCACGTGGAGCACAGCAGGGTTCTGGCAGTTTCTAACACCGGGTGCTGCCCGTGGGTCGCTGCCTTGCACCACCTGCATGTTAGGGCACCTCAGGGCGTGGGGCTGGCCCCATCCGACCCCGTTCTGTCCTATCCCATCCCGGCCTGTCCTGTCCCCACAGGAGGGAGGCAGCGCTCTGCCCCAGCAGCCCCAGCCACGGCCCCCGGCTGCCCTGTTCACCCTGGGAGCCACTGAGGGTGGCGGGAGCCCAGAGGGGTCTCGGGCTGCAGGAGGGGACCCAGGGGAGCCCCTGGGGCTCAGCAGAGGGCCCTGGACACAGCCCTGTCTCCTTCCCGTGAACATCGAGGGGTTCTGCCGGCATCTGCCCAGCAGCGTGTGTGAACTCGCAGCCAGATTACGTTTTTGCTGCCCTGAAAGCAACGTGATGACTGAATTCCCGAGTAAGAAAACAGATTGGGAAACAGGAGATTGCTCAATGCACCTGCTGGTGAGTCAGAAGGTGCAGACCCGGCACGTCAGGGGTACCCGGGGGCAGCCAGGAACCAGGAAAGGCCCTGGGGGGACCAACCCTTCCCTCTGGCAGAGAATTCACACCCCAGCCTCGGCTCTGGCTGAGCCTTGGCCTGAACTTCTGCGAAGGCAGGGAATTCCGAGGGTGCTGGGCTGGGTTTGGCACCCCAGTCCTGGGCAGGTACCCGGGGCCAGAGCTGCCCCGGGCAGCAGCATCCCCCAGCCCCGGCCTGCCCTGGTGACACAGGCACGGGCTGGCAGGGGTGGCTGCGCCTGGGGGCTCACAGGAACGGGAACAGCTCGGCAGATTCACTGCTGGAGGTGCCCAGCACTGCCAGTGTTTGCCAGCACCTGGTCCAGGAGGCTCCTCCAAGGGAAAATAACGTGGATAAACCACAGGAAAGGGAACCCAGAGCCAGCATGGGCAGCTCACTGCAGAGACACATCCTCCAAACAGCGTGGAACCTTTTGGAGAACAGACACACAGCGATTGATACAGGCCACGGGGAGAGGTCAATACAGGCAGGCAGAGGGAGTGTTGATACAGGCTCAGGGACACCCCAAAAATTGTATAGGGCAAGTTGGATTTTGTGAATTCCCTCCAGCTCTCTCCTGTGAGCTGCTCCTCTTCCCTCTCTCTCTCTGTGCATCTATTTTAGGATGAAGTTTTCACTTCAGCACAGATGTTCAGAACTGGGTTTCATGCAGTAACGATCTGTTCACATCATTTTCCTTTTTGCACCAGAAACCACGAGCTGAGGAGCTGGGGCCAGCAGCAGCTGGCAGGGCTGGTAAGTGACACTCTGGGTGTATTTCCCCCCTTGGCTTAGGGGGGAAATGCCACGGGCACGGTGGCCACGGTCACAGACCCCTCGGCCACCCCGTGTCGGGTGTCCCTGGCAGCAGCCCCGGCTGTAGCCCCGCGGCCTCAAGGCAGAGCTGCCCCCCAAAGCCCCCGGTGCTCAACGAGCCTCTGCCGGGACGGCGGGAGGGCCCCGGGCAGCAGAGACGGGGCCGCCACCGGAAAATGAGTGCGGGAACGGGTGGGAAGGGCCCGGCAGAGCCCCCCCAGGGCACGGGGCTGAGCCCGGACCCTGCCCCGAGACACCGCCCTGGGCAGCTCGGCCGGGATTCGCCAGCGGGCACAGGGGCCGGCACAGGCTCCAGGAGCGCCAGGACAAGGTTTGTGGGGCTGTGGGGGGAGATGTGCCCGGTCCCTGTGCCCAGCCCCGCCCGGAGCAGCGGCTCACCGGGCCCGGGCCGTGGTCGGTGCGTGGCCGGGGAGCTGCCCCTGCCCCTGGCGCTGCCCCTGGCACTGCAGCAGCTCCTGACTGCACACTCTGGATCCGTCCTGCAGCCCCGGATCCCTCCAGCCCTTCCCTTCACGCCGCCTGAGCCCCATCCAACCCCCACCCGCCCCGGAGCCACTCAGCCGCACCACCAGCATTCTCCATTCTCCAAACTCCCTCCTCCCTTCTGCCCTCCCAGCGCTGGGGAGCTGCGCAGGTGATGCTGTGACAGCAGCACAGCCCGGGGCAGCTCGGTGGTGGCCCCGGGTGTGCTGCGTGTCCCGGACACTGCAGTGGGCAGAGCTGAGCCTGTCCCAGCGCCTCTCCCCGTGCCGAGGCTGTGCCCAGCACCAGGGCACCATGCCACCCACAGCTGGGACCACAGAGAGGGTGTGATCGGCCCTGTTTGGGCAGGAAACGCGCTTTTTAAAAAATTACAACTAATATCTGGGTGCAAAAACACCCTCAGAATTATTCTGTTTCCTTCTTCCTGCAACCATTTCCTGCCCGGGGAGCAGAGGTGATTCGAACTCTTTCCCAGCTTCCTGTTCCTCCCTCCCTGAAGGCCCAGAATCCTGCCCCAGTTCAGAAAAGCCTCTCAGCTGCAGACACGGGAGGTCCTTCGAACAAAATTCTGTTATTTTGCTTTTCGCAACCGGTACAGTTCTCATTGCTGCTCCCGTGGTTGCCACTGGCCTGGCCCTGGCCAGCGAGTGCCACATCCCCGAGGAGTGGCACGGACGGGGAGGTGTCACACCCCCGGGGGGTGGCAGGGACAGGGAGGTGCCACACCCCCGAGGGGTGGCAGGGACAAGGAGGTGTCACATCCCCGAGGGGTGGCAGGGACAGGGAGGTGTCACACCCCCGAGGGGTGGCAGGAGCAGTGAAGTGTCACAGCCGCAGCTCCCCGAGCCGCTTTGGCAGCAGCTCCTTCTCGTGGCTCTCCCCGGCAGCCGAGCGCTGCTTCCTCTCTCCAGCGCCAGCCCCGGGGCAGAGCTGCTGCTGATCCTGTCACCCGCCGGGGCCCGCAGAGCACAGACCCGGCCGGAGGGACCGGCAGGGCGGGGGGAGCCCGGGATGGACCCCCGGAGCCACCGCAGCCACCGTCCCAGCTCCAGGGGAAAATGGAGCCGCGTTATCTGTGCCAGCTCTGAACACCGGCACTGCTCGACACGTTGTTTTTCCCTTGGCAGCTCAGTGTGGGGATAAATGAAATGCTGGTGTCACATCCTGAGCATGGGGGTAAGGGGAGTGCAGGGCAGTGGGGGCTCGGCCGGCAGGAATGGGGTGTCCAGGTGTGCTGAGCTGGGAATTGGTGTCCACAGACCTGTCTGGAAAAGGCCTGTTCGTGCTGGGGGTCACAGGAGACACCCGTAATCCCCCTGGAAAAAAACTGCCCTGTGGTGTTTCCTTTTATCAATTAAAGCTGCGATGTTGTAATCAAAGTTTTTGATTAGCAGTGATTCGTGGGAAACCGACGGAGGAACTGCAACACGTGGCAGCAGGGCTCCCTCTAATGTCAGCCACTGCCTGGCTGCACCCCACTCCTGCTGCCCCATTCCCTGCACCTCCCTTCCAGTTCCCTTTATTCCCTGTGCCCCCACTCCCTGCTCGCCCTTCCCCTGCACCTCCAGGTTTGTGCTCCCCATTCCTTGTCCCCCCGGTTCCATGCTCCCCTCATTCCCTTCACTCTGAATTCCCTGCACCCCCAGCTCCAGCTCCTTGTGCCCCCATTCCCCACTCCCCTCATTCCCAGTGCCCCCATTCCCTGCAGAGGGAGGGGCTGGGGGTCCCAGTGTGTCCCTGAACCTCAGAAGTGTTGTCACAGGAGGGTAATGACAGCTGAGGCTGATCCAGAGCATCTTTGTGCTTTGCATTCATCTTCTGGATCTAACAGGAATATCCTAACAAGGTGGCATTTTAATACACACCCTGTGGATGGAACGTGCTGGTGCAGAAAAGCCCCAGAATAAATAAATAAATAAATAAAAAAAAATAAAGCCCCAAATAAACTGTGGGCAGTCCCACAAGCGCTCAGACATGTTCAAACCTACACAACCCAGTGGAGCCACTTTTAACCTGGCAGAGGAGAAGATAATTAAGAAAGAGAACTTTTATTAGGGCAATTTCACTTTATTTTTTTCCATACAGCAAGGTCAACTATAGCAGTAATAATAAAATAAGCATAAACCCAAATTGCAGCCCAGGACAGAGTACGTAACTGGAGCAACTACAAGCCAAAGTAAGTCTGTGTTACGTAGGAGCAAACCCAAGCGCGCCCGTCCTTCCAGCAGATGAAGCGGGGGCTGCAGCGAGCAGCTCGTTAGTTAATTACTGATTGATTGCTCCCGGCCCCAGGCCTGCTCCCAGCTCTGGCGTGCACAGGGTGGCCAGGCTCCTCTCCGTGACAAGGGAACATCTCCCAGGTTGTTTTTCACCTGCTAAAAGAACAGGACCACGACAGCGAGAAAATATCCCCGACCCTACAGCTACGGGTGCTGTTCCGTTTGCCTGTCCATGGTTGAACTCTGTGAACGTCAGTATTTGTTTTGAAGAATCTTCTTTTTTTTTTTTTTGTGAACAAGAAACCACTGAAATTGTCAGAAACTGGTTTGAATAGCATATATCTTTAATATATTTTGATACTTTAAACATGCAGTAGATTTTGAATAATGTACGGAATATCTGAGCCATGATTCCCTGGATGGGCTGAAGTACCTGCTTTTTTTTTTCTTTTTTTTTTTTTTGCTTTTTTTTTTTTTTCTTAATGATTTTCAGGCAGATTTGACCCAGTGGAGCTTCTGTCAGTCATGAGATCTCGGAAGGATGGCAGATCTTTCCAGCTGAAAAAATCCTGGCAAACTACAAGCTGTCCACATAAAGCAAAGCAACTTTTTGGAAGGGGGATGGAGTGCTAACTCTGTGCCACTTTTGCAAGCAATTTTGTTCAGCCTGTCATTTTATTTAGCCTTAACAAAACTCCTTGTAATTATAGACATTTTTATTCAAAATAAGATCTTACTATTATACAGGTTTCTCTCTTTTTTGACTATATACAGAAGTGCAAAAAGTCAACCTTCGCTCTCGACGTCCCAACTGCAGCATAATCAACCCTCAAGAGTTTGCACACACACACTAAAATTCTTGTTACGTAAACTTTGAGTATTTGGATTATCAACAAAAAGTCCCTTGATCTATTGATTATGCAGCTTATTTATAACAAGGCCTGATATTCAGGGATTTCAAAAAATATTTAAACAATATTTTAACATTTGAAATGGATACAGTAGAAAATAAATTTTATTCTAATACCTAGGAACTAGATTTTTTTTTCTCATAATAACTAATTACAAACAAAATAAATCATCAAAATATTACTCAATTGTCTGCCAGGATTGTTGCCATAGCAACAACTTAACTTCTTACTTAGCAATGATTATATAATTATAAGATATCCATATAAAAGATCTTTGTTCTTTTAATGAAAACTAGACAAGAACTAACAATGACTGACATTCTTACATTGTCATATTAGATCAGTAAAATAGAAATCATTTAGTTAACAATAATACGAATACTCATAAGACACTACATGTAGATTCCAAACTGAGTATGTTATGAAGAAAACTACTTTTTTTTTTGTATTTTCAAAAAGTCATCAGTAAACTCTAATAAAACAAAATTCTATGAACTGAAATGGTATCAACTGGTAATAGAAAATGAAAACGAGCTAATAAATGTAAGAAATAAAAACTACACTTTTAACAAGAAAAAAAAAAGTAAATTCTCTATGGCAAATCACTACAATAACATGTGAAGTCACCTATACTTTCTTAACACGATTGAAATTACATTGGTATGGGTTTTAACCCGTAATGTAATAATCTAAGGCTTTAATAGATGTACAGTACAATCAGGAAAATCAACACATCATTCTTATCTATAAAGCATCTCTCTCAAGCATAAAAACTCGCAGTAAACTCGGAGTATGGCGAGTTCTACAACCGAACCCGCGCCTCTCCCTCCCTGCCCACCCGGGGCCTGGCCCCAGGCAGCCCCTGGCTGAACAGAGCAAAAATATCCTTTACTGGCTGCAACATCCAAACCACAAAAAGGAATTCCTTTGGATGAATCCATTCTTAAAACTTGAATGCACATCTATTTGTTTGTTTTTATTTTGTAAAGGCTTTCTAAGGCTATAAGCAGTTAATCTGAACAAAAAAAAAATCACATATAAAACTCACCCGAGTATTAACCCACCCAATTTCTACACTAATTAACGTCTCATTTGTCCTATTTTGGTTTGTCATGCATCTGCTGTCAGTGCTTCTGCGTCTTTGTTTAGAGTCACCGCGGGCGCGGGACTTGATGAATTAAAGTGAAACCCATCTCTGCAAAACATTTATAGTCCTTGTGACTGGCGACAGAGGCTATAAATAGAGCAAAAGAAGTTCCTCAAACATTTGTTACTGTGTCTCAGAAATGGCTTTTCCCTTTCGCAGCTCACCTCACACAGTACATCTGCATAAATATGACATACAACGCCTTGGGAGAGTTCACAGGTAACATTGTCCATAAGGGTTGTGCACAGCTGGAGCATCTCTCTGGTGCTGCCCACTGGCTGTGAGGAGCAATTGGCCATTTCTGAGACAGCTTTGGTTTGAAACAGAACGGTGCCCTTTGACTGATCAGTACTCATCAAGTCAGTGAAAACGTGGTTCTGAAAATAACACTGCGGAAATAATACTCTGATGGATGTACAGTCTATGGCACTTCATGAGAATCCTTAACAACGTGGTACTTAAAGCCATTGATGTGCTTTAAAATATACACAGTTGTGGTTTTGCTTGGCACATTCATCTCTGTCAGATTCCTCTCTTCTCATTTCTTACAATCTATTACATTAAAAATATTACTCTTAAACAAAAATTACTGTGCATGCACGCTCTCGTCTATAATGGCAATTTTAAATACAAGGTGCACCTTTGTTATTTGTAAACCTTGAAAGAAATAAACTTACTTTAAAAAATTATATCTTGGTCTACAGACGTACCAATACATAATAGGTTTCTGTTTCCAGCACCGTCGGCCCTTCCGGGGCAGGGAAAGGCAGACGATGCTGCAGGCTTAGACAACAAGATCACCTCAGCACAAATATCAATTCAATGTACAAAGAAGATAGGCAACAGTGTGCAGTGGAGTCCCACGGTCTCGCTTCATCTCGTTAACATGCAATGTGTGATGTCACTGCTGAGGGGTTCCCAGTGCTGCTGGACAGTATTTACATACACTATGGCTAATGAGCTCGGCCTCTTTCCTCCCAAATCCGGCCTCTTCGCCTCCGACACCATCTGGGGAGGGAAGGGAAGAGCACAGGGTGTTCTGGGCACTGCCAGGACTCGCTGCCAGACCACAGCACCAGCTTCACAGGGGGCTGTGTCCCTGCAGGAACCCTCCAGCAGCACAAGCATCCCATCCCATCCCTCCATCCATCCATCCATCCATCCATCCATCCATCCATCCATCCATCCATCCCTCCATCCATCCCTCCATCCATCCAT
>JBBMKD010000013.1:475246-494179 GCA_037834095.1 Argya squamiceps | reverse complement strand
CGGCACAGCCAGCGGGGACACCGGCGGTGAACGGCCCCCGCAGCACGGCACAGCCAGCGGGGACACCGGCGGTGAACGGCCCCCGCCGCCCGGCACAGCCAGCGGGGACACCGGCGGTGAACGACCCCCGCAGCCCGGCACAGCCAGCGGGGACACCGGCGGGATGAAGGTCAGCGCCCGCCGGTTTCACGGCTGCGCTTCCACGGGACAGAGGCTGCTCTAAGAGCACTGCTGAGAACTGCAGCCCCACGCCCCAGACACTGGAAATCACTGCTGGAACCGTGTCCTGGAACGACAACGCATCCACACGGCTGGGGGTTTTACTGGCAGAGTTTATACAAGAATTATACTGCTCCCTGTTTTCTTGTTATCCTTTTAGTTGTGTTTTTCCCTTGGTTTTAGCAAGTACAGCATCTTGACATGCTGTTTTAAATACAATTTAAATATGATTACAATGCATTTGTCAGGCAAATATATTATTGACTGAAAAATAATTATTACCCCAACATCGTGGGGAAAATAATTATTAAATTATTATTTTATTCAAGTGAAGTTAAACGATAAATTCTGACTGAAATTTGGGAAGTTTACTAAACTTCATTTCAAAATAAGATTCGAGTTTACAACTGAGCACAGGTTAAAATAAGCACTCTGAGAGGAAAAGCTCTGAGTGAGAAATTTCATGGCATCACAGATGCTATGTTAGGGTTGAAAGTGTCTTTAAAGATCACCAAGTTCCAATCCTCCTGCCATGGGCAGGGATACCTTCCACTATCCCAGGTTGCTCTAAGCCCTGTCCTACCCAGCCCTGGACACTTCCAGGGATCCAGGGGCAGCCACAGATTCTCTGGGCACCCTGTGCCAGGGCCTCACCAGACTCCCCACCCTCACAGAGAAGAATTTCTGCTGAAAGAAGAAATTCGCCTGGACCTATCCTTACAGATAAATAAAACATCTCAGTGAAACCAAGGTCAGCCACTTAAATGGTAACTACTCTGGGGATCAATACCAAAGCCTGGAGATGTCAAATTAACCCCCTGCTCTGAGATGCCACTATGAAAAGCAGACAGTGAACCGTCCCCAGGTGGGCAGCAACAGCACAGGTGCCGTGCACAGGTACAGAGCAGGTTCATGGCACTGTGGGAAGCAGTGCCTGTTTGCACCTGGAAAAGCCAACAGCTGCTTTCTCAGCACGAGGAACTTTCCCCCAGAGTGTACAAAGGATCACAGGTTTGAATTAGCAGCATGAGGAATGATCTTGACTCTCTCTCAGCAATGCCACAGCGAAATCTCAGCGGAGCCACGCTCTGCTGCCACGTGTGGCTCTGTAAGGGCTGGCTGGCACCTGGCAAAACAAACCCAGCACATCCCATGCTGGAAAACCCAGGGGCTGCAGGGCATCCTCTGAAATCCCTGAAAGGAGCAGGCAGGAGTGACCTGATTTTCAGGAATGCAAACAGCTCCAGGTCCCCGACCACACACGTGCAAGAGACATTTTACAAAACAATAAAGTGCCCAAGATGGAAACACACTGCTGGTCACATCCAAACCTTCTGCTTAATCACCACACACCTCCAGCATTGCCAAAATAACCCAGGGCAGTGGCTGTGGAGGCCATGGGGAGAGCTGTCAGACTGGGACACAGGGTCTTGGGGATCACAGAACCCACAGCCTTTCAGAGCAGCAGGGAGACTTGTGTGGGTGCCATACCCACAGACAGGCTGCCCTTGGCAGTTGGCACCAAGTTCTGCCTCTGGCAACCAAAAATCTGATGCCTCTGGCTTTTCTGTACAGTTTGCTTACATGATAAACAAATGAAGGCCATTCAGTCCACTCAGTAATAAAACGAGAGAGAGGCCACTGCAGCACACTTGGCACCCAGGACAGGCTGCTGCAGGAGGCAGGGAGCACATCACAGAGTTCCAAAGCAGTTTAATCTGATGTTGCTGCACCACAAACACTTCAGCCTGGAGATGAATTGCACAGGGGGCTGATGGACCACTAGGGTCCATCCCAGCAGGTAAAGGGTGGGCATGGAGCCCCTCAGAGCAGCATGGCATGACCCCAGGTTTGACAGTGCTGTCACCACCACAGTGCCACGGACTGGAGGTGTGTGGGGGACCAGTCAGTGCTGCCCTGCCCTGCAAACCCCATGAACAGGAGAAGTTCACCCAGGAGTGGAAGGAAAACCACCCAGAGCTTCCAGCAACAGGACACATCATGCCAGTGGACACCTCTTCCAGCCAGAATCCCACTGTGGCTGAAAGGACAAACCCACAAATGCACTTGAGTAAGGCAGAAAGCACTGCCACTGTCCAACGAGAATTTTAGGAACTAAACAAATTTGAAGAATTTCTCTTTGGAAAAAAAAAAAAAAAACAAATCAAAATGAGGGAATCTTTAACAACTCCCAAGAAAAAAATTCCACCTGTTTTCCACAAGAGGGAACTTTTGACAAGACAGTGATTTCCTACAAAACACCTCTTTAAAATCAGTCAGTGCAGCTTCCCAGGACCAGTGGCAGAAAGGAGTCCCTTAATCAGCAATTCAGGAGGAGTTAATGAACCCAGCCACATTCACCCACGAGGGCAGGCATGGGCCTCGTGCCCAAAGGCACCCCCAGATCAGCAACAGCCCTGGCACTGTGTGCCCACCCCAGGGCACTGCCACATTCCCCCTGCCAAGGGCACTGCCATGTCCCTCCCCAGGACACCACCTCACCCCTGAGACACTGCCAAGTTCCCCCCTCAAAGGACACTGCTGTGTGCCCCTGCCAGGGACCACCACATCCCACCCCAAGGCACCCTCCTATCCCACACCTTTCCTCTTTCCTTCTGTTGGCTACCAATTAAGTAGCCCTGGTCACTTTGAATTTTTTTTTAAACTCATTCTGTCTGGTTTGAAGTGAAAATCAAAGAACAGCCATTAAAAGATAAAGATTAGGCTGACAGAAAACTAGCCTTGCATCTTTCCTTAAATGTGCAAGACAGACTGAACACAGCTCTTCTCCTTTTACTCTCCACCATATCATAATTATCACATAAGTAGGACTGTTAGCCTTGGCCTTTGCTCCTGCACGTGTCTCCACCATAAAGCCTAAAAATGGGGCCTAATGGGTATGGTGCCCTGGAATTTGGTAATTGACAGAATTCAGCATGTGCAAAGTAAAACAACTAAAATTAATACTTGCTGTAGTGATAAACTGCTATAAAAAGTAAAACAAAAGAGAGATGCTCTTTCCCTGGGACACCCAGCCCTGCTGTAGCCTGGGGGTCACCAGTGGTTTAATTCTACATATGAGAAACTGTTTTTCATGCTGTGACATTTATGTGTCAGTTTTCACACCCAATCCCTGCCAGGCACTATTCATTTCCTACGAGCTCTGTCCCTGTTTGCTGCCAGATAAAGTTTCCCTCCCCACTTGTTGAAATTCTGTGTCATTAATTGTACCTGGGCACGAGCACCACCCGAGCCAGCAGCAGCTCCAGAGCAGCCACCCATATTGCTGGGGGCCTGAGGACCTGGCATGTGGCTGTCGCCTGCCCTGTGACACAGCAGCACTGCCTGGCAGTCCCTCTGGGGCAGGGCCACCTCCCGGGCCCACTGGCACCAGCCCACCCTCCCAGCACCAAGGGAAGTGCCCCAAGCTGCTCTAAATGCTCAGGATGTCTCAATAAGCACAAGGCAAGGCCCTGAGTCAGCCCTGCACGGCCAGCCCCAATACACAAAAATAGCTTGTTTATTCCTCCCGAGGTATTATTTTTACACCAGCAGTACTGGGCTGCCCTGGCTGTTTGCTGCTCCTGTCCCAGTGAAGGCACGTGGTGGGGGCCAGGTGCACCAGCCCTGCAGGGGCTGCACTGGGGACGTCCCCACCCCACTGCCCAACCTGCACAGGGCTCAGGGCAGGGCTGGGAGGGCTCCTTGCACCCAGGGGGTCCATGAGAGACGCCTTCAGCCAGTGCCCACCCTGCCAGCCGTGCAGGGAGAGTCACCCTCCACTGCCCCACAGCATCTGCCAAGGCCTCCAGGCTGCCCTTGGAGCTCCAGAGGGAAAACCCTCTCCTGAGCAGCTCCTTCGATTTCCCATCATCTGAAGGAAAGCCCTACTAAATCAAAGTGTGCCTGTGGTTTCCAGCGAGGCAGGAACAATCCCTCTGTACACAGGAACACGGCCATCAGCAGGGAGAGCTCAGGACAATGCTGTGATGCTGCCCTGGCTGCACCCATGCCAGGGGGGTTCATGTCACAAACCAGAGCAAAGCTCTCCCTCCACAGACCCACAGTGCATTCCTGCAGCATCCAGTTAACATTCTCCTGGGGTTCACAGCTCTTTATAAATCCTGGCTGAAGTAGAAATAAGTCCTTGGAGTGAATGTGAACACCCCTGAGGGCCGCAAGGAACCAACTGAGAGGTGTGGGGGAACGGGACAGAGGCAGAGGAAGCTGCTGGCGAGTAAATATTGCCCAACACGACAGCAGGATTGGGGAAAAACTGACAGAGTGGAATAACAGGAAGCTTAGTCACTCCTGGACAAAAAAAGCGAGAGTGCTTGCGGGGCGGAGGGGAGCGGGGCAGCCGAATGCAGGGAGGGACGGGAGGGCTGGGAATGCAGGGAGGGACGGGAGGGACGGGCAGGCACGGCCTCGCTGCCATGGGCACTGACTGCCCTGGGCACTGCCCTGGCCAGAGAACACGGTGCTGGGTGTCCCGTGCACCAAACCCTGCACAGACACGGCAGGGCCAGCACAGGCTCCCCCAGGGGGGCTGTGACCCGTCCACCCCCACACCCAGCTCCTCCTCTGCACGGAGAACACCCCGACTGGTCAGCCTGGGGCGGACAGAAAACACCAGCAACAGCCCCTGAGAAATAACACCGCGCTGGTGTGGAATTACCCGGGGTCTGGGGGCTCTCACGCCAGTATTCAGACCATAGAGGCACTTTGCAGAAGCCTCAGGAGTGGGGAGGAAAGCTGAAAAGAAGATCAGATTTCCCTGATGGCAACGCAAGGAGCCATTACTGCTGAAATATGGTCTGCCCCATCACTGATGAGGGGATAACAGCACTGGTGTTAGTAAAGGGACTAGAAAAACACAAACCCGAGATTTTACATCATCCAGAGAAGCAAGAGAATAGACAAATCTGAAGTAATTAGAAGCTAGATAAAGAAAGTCACCAAACCATGGCCAACTGATGACAAGCTTGAGTAACAGTTTTTTACTGCTTAGGCAAATGAGGGAAGAAAAGGATCTAAATAACAAAGGGTGAAGCAGCAGAGAAATAAAAACCCTTAAACTAAGTTTATAGTTCAAAAATTCTTACAGGGAGGATCAATCTAAGTAATTCAGACTTCAGGGTAAAAAAAATGATACCATAAAGCGTTTATGTACTCAACATCAGAAGGCAAAGGGAGAGTTAAAAGTTGTTAACAAAGAACAAATTGAAGCAAGCACGGGTAGGAAAGGGAAAGCGTGGTGGGTAAACAAAGGCTGACACACCAGGTTTGTTTTACCTTGCAAGTGTTCGACAGGCACAGTAAAAGCTTCCTAACCAAACAAACACCCCTGCAGCCCCTGGGGGAACCACCCCGGGAACAGGGCAGGGCTGGAGGCCCCTGGAGCAGCACTGGGACCTTCCCCACTGTGCCTCTGGGACACACTCGTCATGTTCCTCTAAAAACACACCAAACCAAAGCCAGACGTGAAGCCCTTAAGAGCTCCATGGAAGGAGCAGAGGAATCCCAGCTGGAGGCAGGGAAGCTCCGTGTCCTGTGGACACCAGCACAGCACAGGCACAGAGGGGGCACACAGAGCACTCTGATGAATTTCTCATTTGGGGGGTCAGCTGGGCCGGCTATCCCCACGAGGAACCAGGCAGGGCAGTGTCCAGCTCCACCACTGACACACCCACAACACGATCCAATAATAATCATTAACACTGGACATGGAAGCATCCACCAGAACTGGAAGTTTCAGCCCATATCAATGCTGAATTCCTTGCTCAGATCTGTGCTGCACTGCTAAGGGGGGAAGGCAGGACAGAGGGCTCAACAGGCCCTGTATCAGTCACAGGTTTTTTTCTATACAGCTCAGGAATAATTTCCTGCACTAAGTGCTTTCCAGGCCTCTTAACATTGATATTGCAGATCAATATTTCACAAAGACAAAGCTGCCTGATGGATGTGTGCACTCATTTAAGCATCTCTAACAGGCAGCACTGCTGTAATCACACACTCTGCACTCCTGCTACCCGCTACACCAGAGGTTTGGCCTTGCTCACTTTCCACATGAAACAAAATGACAGTAAAATGAGACAACAAAAGACCCACTGTAAGGCAGTGTGCAAATAAGGACAGTATCTCTCTGCTCTGTCCGCACCAGTGCAGTGCAAATATAATTACAGCTACCAGGAAACATTGCTTGCTCTCAGGAGCTCTCCAGCCTCTCTCTGCTAAGGCTTCTGCACAGGCTTTACTTCTAAAAATGCAACTCCTGTTGGAACAAACACTTGCACAGAGCAGGACCAGCTGAGAGGCTCTGCATGGTCAGAAATGGGCTGCAGGGCGCATATTGGTGCAAAAGTCTTGAAAAGCTCAACTCTGTCAATCACACACTGAGAGCAAAACTGCTCAGAAAAGCTTATGAGATACGTGACAATGACACCAGAGGAGCAGGGAGAACACGTAAAGCAGAGCAGAAGCTGTGTTTCAGTGTCTGTAAGGCCTTGCAGAGCACGTGGCCATGCAGGAGCACAGAGGTGCAGATCCATCTGTCCTGGCCATGCTGCCTTGGCTGCGAACAGAGCAGGTCAGTGCATGAGGACAAGTGGGAAGCACAGGTGGCAGGATTTATTTTGCTGAAGTTAAATAATCACAAAACATGCCAGACACTGCTCTGCGGTCAGAATTCCCTTTGATTGTTTATTTTCACACGGGCACTGACAGCTGCCATGGGCTGTCCCAAGGCAGAGCTGTGCAGAGAGCAGCAGTGCTCTGCTCCTCCCGAGGGAAGCTCAGCTCCCAGCCTCATCCCTGCAGGAGGTTACTCAGGAGGAGGATACAAAACCCCAACCCCGTGGTAAA
The DNA here is from genome assembly GCA_037834095.1 of Argya squamiceps. Classification (NCBI taxonomy): domain Eukaryota; kingdom Metazoa; phylum Chordata; class Aves; order Passeriformes; family Leiothrichidae; genus Argya; species Argya squamiceps. The sequence continues at coordinate 487,096 of JBBMKD010000013.1, read as the reverse complement.
AAGGAAAGAGGAGTAGTATTTGTCTTACAGATGCAGACTTTCTGTGGGAAGCAGCACTTCCAGGAAGAATTCCTTTCCAGAAAGGGTGGTCAGGCACTGGAAGGGGCTGCCCAGGGAGGTGATGCAGCCCCCAGCCCTGGAGGTGTCCAAGGAATGACTGCATGTGGCACCCGGTGCTCTGGGCTGGGTGACAAGGTGGGGATGGAGCACAGCTTGGACTCTGTGATGTTGGAGGTGTTTTCCAAGCTGATTCTGTGGTTTCTGCTTGTGGCAGTTTGATGCTGTTGTAGGACATTTCAGCAGTGTCACTGCCCTTGGCACACATGCTGAGCTGCAGGAAATGCCACCTCTGCAGATCCTATCTGTGTGTGTGAGCTCAGACACATGGCCACGACCTGGAGACTCAAACACTCTCACTTCAAGTGTTCAGCCACATAGCTGGTGGGAAATGAAAAACTTTCCATGTGTGGGAGCCAACTGAGCTGATGAAACAAACAGGAACATTCAGAGGGAGGACTGGCGTATCATGATCTCATTGCAGAAGCACTTTTTCCCCAAGTTCAGCATGTGTGAGGCAGAATCAAAGCTCCAGAGATGAGAGCATCAGCCTCGGGGCTGGGTTGCAGGGCTGCCTTACAGGTGCTCACTCTTCAAAAACCTAAATTCTCTTTTAATATGTTTCACTTAGATCTATTAGAGAAAACAACTTATTTAATACACAGAAGTAATAAGAGGAAATAAAACAAATATTGAATTCCTCTCTTTTCCATGACCTTTTTTTTAATGAGACCTGACTCACTCTAAAAGTAGAAAAACAGCAAAGTGGTGAAATAGAAAATGAGAACTTTCTGCCCCACAACCTCCCTACAAAGAAACAAGTTCACAGTGACAGCTTTGCTCACCATTACACCCAAGAGCTCAGAACCCCAACATTCCAGGGGACCTGGAGATGTGCTGTTCCCAACAGCTGATCCTGCAATTCCATGGCACCACTGCCACTGGGAATCCCTGCCTGCCACAGCCCCACAGCCTCTGGGAACCCCTGCCCTCTGCAGCTCCCAGGGCTCACAAAGCTTCTACACAACACTGAGGAGCAGAAGCTGAACCAAGTAATTTGTCAGGTGATCAAAACAGAACTTGAGCAGTCACTCAGTAACACTTAATTATTTGTCATTTAAACAGAACACAGGAAAGAATGGAACAACTACAGATGGTGCTGGACAACTGACCCATGGCTGTACTCCAGACAACGATAAAATCCAACAGTGGTTTCCAAATTTTAAATATTAAATATGGGCCTATTTTTAGCAACTACTGTTTTTAATTTTTTTAAGTATAAAGTAGCTTCTTAATTCACAGAAGGTATTGCAGCTTCTGTTTGGCTCCTTTTTGGGTACAAACCCAAAGTCAACACACAAAACACACAGCCTGAAAAAATCCTGGAGGAGTCATATACATACAGACATGTATTCTATATAACATACAATGAGCACACATACATATACCAATAGTCTACAGTGTGTGCACAGCCCAGGGCAAAACAGCTCACAAGTATAACAAGTAACTTCAGCCTTCCACTACTGCTACTTTTTCAGTGTCCAGTTCCTTAGGTATCCAAAATCACCAGAAATATCTAAAATCATAAACATATGACAAATGCTGTGTAGAAATATTTTACATTGTTACAAACATTAGCAATGTCTTCAGCCAACGGACTAAACATGAACCTCACTTCCTTCTGATTTTCAGTGCCATGCTTAACGAAGCCAAATGCTAAAGGATTCCAACAAGGCAAACTAGGTGTACTTTCCTCCATGGTAAAAAATAAATCCATCAGCAACTGTAATTTTTCTCTTCAGATATATTTAATCACACCAGTAACCGTGTTTGGAGCTAGGTGCAAAAGATCTGTTGCAAAAAGGTGGCAGAACCTGGGAACAAACACCTTTTGTCAAGGAATCTCGGAGCCTGTGTGCACACTACATCCTCTGACATCTCCTGATCTCCCTGTCTTGGCTTTCCTCTTGCTTCCCCTTCCCCTCCCATCTGCTCACACAGCTCAGACAGAACCTCCCTCCCGTGTTATCTGCCAGGTGGTACAACAGCATCTGACCCCTTCAGCCTTTTGTCTCTCTTCTGTCCCTCCCTTTCATTCCTTTCTCTCTTCTGCCTTGTCTCCTCTTCTAGTTAGACTTAATCACCTTTATCACTGTCATAAAAAACCCTGTTTGCTCCTGTCCAGTGCAGCCACAGAAAACAGCCAACCCCTGGTCCTGCCTGCACGAGCTCACTCTGTGCTGGGTGTCAGTTCTGCCAGCTGCAGCTCCACACACCATCACCTCCCTGCAACAAATGCCCAGCCTGGAGAGGTGTTTGTTCCCTGGACTGACCAGCCCCACCACACCCCTCCACTATCACCTGGAAATGTTTAAATCACAAATTAAGATTTTTTTCTATGAAACAATTCCTTGTGCTCCACTGTCAACGAGAGCTTTGCATTTTAAGGTACTTTACGTGGAATAAAAGCTGCCATACATATCCATCCATCCATCCCCTGCATGCCTCGTGCAAGGGAAGCTCCTCACTGCTCCACAGACACGAGGTGCAGCCAGTGCTCAACCAACAACAGGAGTAAATAACAATGCAGTAGATGCACAGAACTGACTCCTCTGTTTCCTCTGAGGAGTGTTTAGTGAGCATGAACTCTTTTACCCTTCAGTTTGCCCAGTCAGGGGCTTCCCCAGCTCACCTGCATTTTTATTTGGTTACAGTCACTGCAGACATCCAGGCTGCTCCTGACTCAGCTCACTGCAGGGAAGATTTTACCAGGGCACCAGACAAGCAACGGTATGTCAATGCAGATGATTTTCTGAACACACCCCACAACCAGAAACTGAACTCCAGGCACAATTTCCCATCTACAGCTGGCTCTAAACACTGAGTGCACTGTAAAACATGGGAAGGGACAGCAGCAGCAGCCTGTCCAGCTGCAGCTCACCCTGTCTCTGGTGGCACAGTGCTCCCAGCTGCTGCCTGCTGATGGCCCAACTCTGCACAAAGAGCCCAACCAAGTGTACTCTTTCCTTTCCACTCACTATCTGCTTCACCAGTGTCAGTTTACAGCGAGCCCCAAGGACCCAGAAAACATTCCATTCTGCCTATTCTTTTCAAAAGACTTCAGTTAAATGTGCACACTCTTGTTCCTATATAACAGAACAAAGTAAGAAAAACTGTGCTGTTCCTGACATTGCTGTGGTGGCTACTGCACACCTAAAAACCTGCCAGGCTCCTGGGGGAGAGAGAGAGAATCTTTTCCCAAGCCAGACAAGGCTGGAAACATGCTCTCAAATTAAAAAACCCACAGCATCCTCCTCACCCAGTATTGAATACCAGCACTAAACCTGTACAGGTTTTTAGACTGAATCCCACCAGGATAAAGAAAGGGCAGAAAACAAGGAGTTTTACTCCTGCAAAGTGGTAGTTACCTACTACAGCTGCAGCTACCCTGGCTTTGCTGGCTGCTCCTGGACTGCAGGGTTTTCCAGCATATCCACACACAAATGGCCCTGTCCCCAGGGACACCACAGACCTGGGGCCTGAGCTGACTCCTGCCCATGACCTGCCCCAATGACAAACTGCCCCATTCCATCTCAGATTCAGTGGAATGTTTGCTCCTCCTGGTCCCACAGGTATGTCCCCCCAAGAGAGGTGGCCTCAGAGCCACCCACCTTCCACATCCTCACAGCTCCCCCTCTATGTCAGCTGCCTCCTGGTCCTTGGGCACACGCCTTCCCTTGCAGCTGGCACAGCAGGCTGGGCAGTGTGCATGTACATCAAGGACAATTCCCATACTTTGCAATTCCTCTCTTTCAAATTTAAATCTCTATTGCACAACCATTTATGCCTCTATGTAAGCCTGGAATTAACCCATGCAAATTCAGTGAAATCACACCAACAAAAAGTGACCAGCTTTGCCTCCTCGCAGAACTGCTCCTCTTTTCAAACAGCACTCTGTCTCTCTTTGCTAACTCTCTGTACTATTTTGCTAAGTTAGTAATAGTCCAGAGAAATCTGGAGCTGAAGAGAGTCTTTCCAGGAACTTGACAGGACTTGAAGTGCTCTGAGATGAAGCTGGATCCAAACCTGTTCCCCCAGCTGGCCCCTTCCCCCTCCTGCTCCAGCACTGCCAACTCCTGTCAGTGAACTTCAGAAGCATCAGCACTCTCCCATCAGAGCCACACTACTGTGCCCACCATCCCCTCTCTGGAAAGACAGAGAACTTCTTGGATCTCCAGGGCTGAGAGCTGAGGAGTTTATCCAGTGAGTGGAGTATAATGAAAAGGCAATCTGACGAAACAGCTTGCTAGTGCCAGGGTGAAGCCCTCCAGCAGCACTACACTGGATTTCTTCTTCTTCTTTAAAAAATCCACTTCATCAGACGTATTTTCCTTTATTTGATCAAACATTGCAGCTGCTTCCAACTACCTCAGTGTGTGTTCTACATCAGTTAAATCCTGAGATGTTTCCTAATGAAGAGGATAAGCCATAAGTATTACAGTAAATTCAGCCATTGAAGGTTTTCTTACTTGCATAATCCTGTGTTTCAGGACCTGACAATTCAGTGCCGACTTAAATCTCATTTCAGCAGCAGTAATCCTCCTCTCCTAGCAGCACCGTGAAATGGGGGACAAGACAGGCCTTGGATCAGGGTAAAGCAGCTCTTGCTGTTTCCTCCAGGGGCTGGTTTCAGTGGTGCTGTGCAGCCCTGCTGGAGGAGCCCCAAGCCCCAGTGCCGTGAGGGTGAGGCGGGCAGGGGCCAGCACAGCCCAGCCCAGCCCAGCCCGACACACCAGCGAGCTGCCCCAGACTGACAAAGCCCAAACCGTGCTGGCTCTCCCTCTGAGGGCTGTCTGGACCTGAGCACTCGGGAGGGAGGGCTGTGGCCTGAGCCTGGCGTTGGCTGCTCACCTGGAGGAGGCTGGTTCTCAGCACCACACACGGCAGCAGCTCCTGACGGGAAGCGCAGACTCCTAAGGACCACCCGGGGCAGCGGTTCCTAAATAACATCCAGCTGGGCTAACAAGGCTCTGCAGTCCCCCAGCCTTTCTCCAAAGTCAAAAAACAGATGTGATCATTCGGTCTTGAATGCAATTTGTTGCTTCCAACAAATTTCAGCGAGCCTTGGCAACAAGGCATCTGTATTTGGAAAAACAGACACTCGGGGTCATCCTGGGAAGGAGACAGGCCTCACAGGCTGCTCCTGACCACTCATTAAATACTTGGGACAAACGTCTGAATGCTCTTGACATAAGGTTTTCTTGTTTTATGTCTCTTTACATCTTCCCTGCAAACCAGTTCAGAATTTTACTGATTCTGACTCTGCCCAGCAGAGTTCCTGACTGTAACAGAAGCCCACGCTGGTTTCTATTATGCACAGCCTTTAAAAAATGATAGTGCAAATGCTGCAGTGCAATGTTTTAATTCCTACTTAATTTCCCTCTGCCAAGGCAGAGCAGAAGCTGTAAAACGAGCTGTGAAGGCTGCAGTTAGTTGTAACTCTTCTGTCCAAAGTCCTGATAAGATTTCAAAACACCATCTATCTTCCCACAGAGAACACACGTGCTTTCAATTGTTTGGTTTGCTAATGGACTATTTGCCACTCCGCCTAACAATTGCCCCATTTTCCCGATGTGTTTGCCACTTTTCCCTTTGCTTCCTCTTCTGGAGCTCAGCCTGCTGGCAGACACACAGGCTGCAGAGGAGAAAAATGGCAAATCAGACCTTAGGAATTTGAACATTGTTTATGTTTTCATTTTTTGCCAAGGGTTACTGCTTTACGAGCTTCCTTGGAACCAGCCATGTGTTCATCTGCCTCCCAGCCCTGAGCCTCACCTCATCTCTGCACCCAGTGCTGTCACTGCCCTGCACTCCGGGGATGCCAGATACCACACAGCCAAAATTACACGAGAATCACCCGCTCAACTGTTCTGGGTTTCTTCTTTCACCTTCATTAAAGAAGAATCAGACCCATGATCTGCCATTCTCAACATGATTAGTGCAATAGGCTTACAGAATTTTATTTTCTTTGTATTAAATGAAATAAGGTTCTTACTCTACACCTTTAGGTAAGTGTCACACAAAGGGGGAACAGGAAGTCAAAAAAATCAGTATTTTTTTAAGTGGTAACAAAGTAGAGAGACTTGAACAACTAACAATTACATCTCTGAGGTAGAAGAAATAAGATGCTCATCAATTTCAGCAATAAAAATAATAATACTGCTACATTTACATATTTTTAAGCTTTCTTGGTAAAAAGTGGCAGTCACTTTTACAGAGTTCAGGTGTTCTATTAAAAAAAAAATAAACACTTCTACATCAGAAGATAAAATATTATCATACCAAGTGCTGGTGGGTTTCAGACACCAGAGCCTCAGACATCATCACTGGAGTGACTTACACTTCTGGTTTCCAGCTTTTTCTTAGAATTTCAAAAAAAGCAGAGAAATGTGGAAGTTTAAGACTTTCCAGCTGTTGAAGAAAGAGTAGAAAAAGCTTTTACACTTCATTGGGACACCCAGCTTGAACATGAAGGAGCTGCCTTAGCAGGAGCATAACTTAAGAGCCGAAAAGGCAAGTTGGGAGCTGCAGGCAGTGCCCGTGTGCAGGTTATCCCAGGAGGTGTGACTGGTGTTCCCCGAAGCCACGGGAAGCTCAGCTCAGGGGGAAGCAGCAGGTTTGGGAACAGCAGCCCCATCCCGGGCTGTGCCCAGCCCTGCCCCTCCCGCTGTGTGACACTGTCCCCAGCGCTGGGCTGTCCTCCCTGCATCTGCAGCTCCCACAACACTTGCATTTGACATCCATCTCCCCATTGTTCAGACATCTTTATCTCAGCTTTCAGGAAACGCGGGTGACTCATCTATCGGAACATCTGACGAAGCTAACGTAATTTCAAAAACCAGTTCTACTTAGGCTTATTTTTCCAAGAAAAAAAAAAAAAAAGAAGAAAAATGTTTCAAAATTATGGTAAAAATCAAATTTCTGTTGCAAACCAGTTTCCTGATTTAGGAATTCGAGCTTATTTTTGCTGTAGACAGTCTAACAGGCTTTTAGGCATCCAAATTTAGGAAAAAAATCCTACGGCATTTAAACAAGGCAGAGCCAGAGCTGGAGCTGACTCAGCCGCTCCAGTGCATAATTTGAATACACTACATAATCATTCTCGGGTTAAAATTATCCTCCTAATATCTAGGGGCCAGATTATCCCACACACGTTCATCTTGATTCATGCGCTCCCCTAGGCCAGCCTCGCAGGTTTCATTAGCGCTAATTAGGCAGCAGGATGATAACACCTCGCTGGGGCTGTCCCAGCCCCGACCTCCTGCAGCACCTCAGAGGTCACAGCCACGGGCCCGGCTGCTTCTGCTGCCCGACTAACGCGGGCCACGGGCTCGCTCTGCTCACAGGTCAGGAGGAGCTGCCAGGGGCACCCACAGGATGTGTTCCCCAGCCAGAGACGGTGTCCAGAGCCACTGCTCCCACACAGCACACGCGAGAACCTCGGGAGGCAGCGCTGCTTTCCTTGCTCCAGCCCTACACTGAGTTTGCGCCTTCATTTCACAGAAAGGGCAAATAATAATGAAAAAAAAGTGCTTTACCCAAGCTGCAAGTTTCACTTCTGGCATCTATTTTTGCCTCCTCCCGGCAGGGCAGGGCCGGGCCGGGCAGGGCAGGGCTGTTCAGCAGTGGTGGCTGCACACTCGGTGTGCTCTGTCCTGTGCCCGCAGAGGACACCTGGGCCAGGGCCAGAGGCGAAGGGCACTGCCACTGCACAGGGTCCCCTCCGAGGATCTGCTCTGCCTGTTTATGTTCTAAATATAGCCCAGCACACAGGCCATCTCCAGCTCGGAGCAGGCCTGCCCAGGGGCTGCGGCTCTGCAGCACTCACACCTGCCTGACGTCAGCCCCACACAGCAGCAGTCACTCCTCAGGCACACCACACCAACTCTTGGAGTGACACATCACAGCATCACTCGGCGGGCTGGGCTGCAAGGGACCTTAAAGGTCACCTCATTTCAACTCCTGCCAAGATGCAGGAGTTTGTAGAGAAAAATTCAGTGACTAAGTATCTGTCTTATGCACCAGAGATAATGCAAGAATAGCTGTCTAATTAATACTAATATTATATACATTAATAAGAAATCAAATATTTTAACATTAAGGTCAATTTTTCAGTGTATTGCTATTTTAGTAAAGAACAAGGACATTACATCCATATTGAATTACTGAAAAATTAAAAATTACTTTTGAATGCCCTAACCAAAAATCTTTTTTAATCTGTACTGAAGTATTGACTGACCTTATAAGGTCCAGACAGGGCTGGTGCAGCATTTTGCTAAATTGCTTTTGCAGAACATCCGAAGTTTGGGATATTGCAGACAAGGTAACTCAATGACTAGTGCCGGCTGAGCTCAGCACACACCAAAACTGACACAGAGCTGAAACAAAACCAAAACTGAGCGATGGCTTCAGCAATGGGGATTGGACTGGGAACTCCCCAAAGGGGCAGACTCTATTTCCTGTTAACCCACGGTATTCTCACAGATGATACAGCTAGTTAACAACTAACCACCCCTGCCCAGGGGCTGGGGAGCCTCTGGCAGCCACAGGCACCGGGCCCCCGCCGGGACACCGCAGACCCTGCCCCGGGCTGCAGCCAGGGGACGGCCCCATCCCCGGGAGCCTCTCCAGCACACAGCAGCTCAGCCACTGGCAAACCTTTCAGCATGAGCACAAGTAAACAGCTCTGGTCAGCAGTGTATTTTTAAACAGCAGATTCTTTCCCAGCTCCCAGCCCGGCGCCTGCGCTGACTCCACAGGGCAGCAGCACACTCCTCTCCTCTGAGGAGCCGCAGCAAGGCTGTAACGTTACCCACGGCTCTCACCCACGGACCTTGCAGTGCCTGGCAAAGGTCAGCCAGAGCTCCTGCATTAAAAAAGGAAGCGAAGAGCCCTGCTGATGGCAGCAGAAGGACCAGTCACGCTGCCGGGGCTGGGGAAACCATGCCAGGCCACACTCCATCCCCTCTTACACAGACACCAGCTCAGGCTGCCGCCCGGCTGCAGCCCCAGCAGCATCCCCGTCCAGCAGTGAGATTTTCAGGCACTTCCAGCGCCCCCTGACATCATGTCCGGCTCGCTCCCGTGGCTGGTTTCCAGCCCTTGGGCCACATCCTGGCGCTGAGGAGCACAAGGCCGCGGGGGCCAGGCCGCGGGGGCCAGACACACGTTGCTGGGAAACCAACCCGGGGACACTGCGGGTGCAGCAATCCCACCGAGGCTGTCACAGCCCCTCACCCAGGGACAGGATAGAGGCCCTGGGGCCAAGTCTGTGCTCTGGCAGCACCACCATCCCCACAGGGACACCGTGCAGCCACCATGGCCACACCAGCACGCACTGGCACTGCGTCCTGGTGATGACACCGCAGGGCCGGGACTCCCCGCTGGCACCGGCAGCCCTGGCTCTGCTCCTGCCTCCAGCACATCGTTAATGCATAAAAACATCTTATTTCTACATTTTGAAATTAATACCCTTGCATGCATCATAATTGCTGTATTTAAAAATAAATTGGATGACACAGAAAGAAATCATTTCAGTATCTGTGAGTTAAGCCATGGCTGGGGGTGATGGAGCGGGCATTTCGGGCCTGAGAGCACGGGAAAGCTTTACCCCTGGGCACAGACAAGACACATTTTGAAGCTCGGGATGGAGAGGATTTACAGACCACATGTAAGGCACTTCCTGCCCCGCTCACACCACGCTGGGGCCTGGCTGGGCCACAACTTGCAGGAGCTGCTCCAGCCCCAGCCCCAGCTCCCTCCCCAGCATGGCTGTGCCAGCAGCCAGATCCACTTCCCGGGATCGGGGCCCACGAGGAGAAAATCACACTCCAGAAAAAACTGACAGACAAATTGCTGCTTCCCAAGTTTTGGGTTTTTTCCCAAGACTCCACTGGATTAGTTCTATACTGTTTGTGGTGTGAGTATTTTACGTGTTAGGTTATTTACATCATAAAAAACCAAGAGAGGAGCAGGGACCCACACATTTAACACCTATCACTGACACGACAGCTACAGTGAAACAACAGCCCTATGTTTATGGTGCCTAGCTGGGATGTGCCTCCTGAAAACCCTCTCTGCTCCTGCCATGCTTGCACATCCAGAGGCACCTTGCCTTCTGCTAAGTGCTGTTCGTCCCTTAAGCAAGTGCACTTGGGAAAAAGGGGATAACCACACCAGTGCCAACCACAGAAAGCAAGCAGGGTGCTCACAGACACCTGAGTAAGACAGGGAGGAAAACACTCTTCTAAGGTTCACCATCAGCTGTCCAGAGACACCAACAACCTGCTGGTACTTACGAGATGGAAACAAATCCTCATATTGCTTACGTGGTTTGTGCTATTAAAAACAAAGAATCCTCACAGTGACTTTGCTGTTTCTACGTGAAGTGCCCTTTATTCCAGCTACAGGCAGGGAATAATTTGGAAGTGAAGAATGAGTCCCTGTAGCCATACTGGAGGATTTGAGCCCTGCCAGACGTATTTTCCCTTCATTCCCTGTATCCTTCCCCTTCCCCCGAGGAAAGCAGCAACACAAATCGACAAGCATCAATAAAATAAAAGCAGCAAAACACCCCACTGCTGGCAGCCAGCACTTGCTCCTGTTTGGCTGCATGATTTCTCTGGCTACAACTGCTTCTTTCATTAACCACATATCCTTGAAAATAACGTAATATTTACTCACTTTCAATGAGTCAAAGCAGGCAATTACGCGTCCGTTTTCAACTTGGCAGCTTTTCGATGGGTGTGCAAATTTACATTCCGTGTCTGGTCGCGAGCAAGTCCCCCTTTGGAACTCCCTACACACTTCCAGCGTTAGCCATTTTGTGTCCCGGATCGGTGTGACGCTAACAGCCATCTTTAGATTTTACAGGTAGTTAAAATTTCCAATAAAAACGGGCAAACGAGTAGCTGAACTGATAAACTGGAAATAATGAAAGTGCCACCTCCAGAACACTTTTTTTTTTTTCCCCCGCTCCCTATTTTAAAACAAGTACGTGTAAAACCGGGTGGCTGCAATCTGGAGAAGAGCTGTGTCACCAGAGTTCAGAGCGTGGCACCGTTAGCGGGGCTCGGGGAAGGCCGGGAGCGCCAGCCGGGTGCGGGAGCGTGGCCGGGACTAGCTCAGCATCCCGTCCTGAGTGCGGCCGCCGCAAGCATGGGAACGTGGCGGGCTCCGGCAGCGACTCCCGAGCTGCTCCCGGGGACGGCGGCTGGCAGGTGCCTCCAGGCAGCGGGCTCGCAGCGGGCTCTGCGGTGCAATCGGGATCGATTAGTTTGGCATAGACAGATGCAGCAGTTTAGAGCAACGACCGACACTGGGTTTGGGCTGGGGTTGTTTTTTGTTTGGTTGGTTGTTTTTTTTTATCCTCCTCTCCTTGGCTTTCGGGCAGCAGAGCTCTGACCTTCGGGGCACACTTTAGTGCACAGTGCAGCGGCGGCGGGGGAGCGGCGCCGGACCCTCCTCCCGGCGGGCGCGGGGCTGGCAGCGGCGGAGCGCTGTCGTCGCAGTCTAGCTGGCAGCAAGCAAGGCAAAAGCAAAGCGAGGAGCCATGGGCAGCACGAGTGGCTGTTTCTTGGCTTTGTTGGAAGCCGTGTGGTTGCTTTGCTGCTTTTCTCCCTTACGCTGTGTAAAACACACTCCCTGGAGAAAACAAAAGCAAACCTCCCATACACCAGACTCCTGGCCCTTTGAATTCTTCTTCCTTCACTCAATAACAGGGGTGTCAAACTT
>JBBMKD010000013.1:461486-474802 GCA_037834095.1 Argya squamiceps | reverse complement strand
GGAGGAGCGCTCTGTCCCCGGCACCGTGCGGCCACCGGGAGCGCCACCGGCCACCGCAAACCCACCCGGGAATGAGGGCAAACCTTCCCCTCGGATGCCGGGCTGGGGTGGATGGGTGTCCCTTCACGCCGCGGCTCAGATGCCCAGCTCTGCCACGGGAGCCTGGTGGCAAATACAGATCCGGGATAATGAACTACGGCTCCTGTCCCCACCTGAGCGTCTCAGCCCAGAGGACGGAGCAGAGGGACCCTCGGGGCACTGCCTGGGACACACTGACAACGCCAACGACGGGGATTCTGCCAGCACTGAACCCCAACAGCATCCTCCACCTGCACCAAGGGGAACACTGTTTCCATCTTTCTAAAGATGCTGCTTCATCTTCCTCCATTCCCATGCCATTCATCATCTTCCTCCATTCCCTTCCTATTTCCCACCACCCTCCAAGGCAGGTCACGGACACAGCCTCCAGAATCACACCCTGGAAAGCGATACTGTCAGCGTGGATGCAAACCAACAGATGAGAAAGAGTTCCAGTCTTCTTCTAGGGACAACAGTGATCAGAACAACCAACTCCAGGGGAAGGAAAACACACCTAACAGAGCTAATGAGATTACAACAGGCACCGTGGGTTCTTTGCCAGGACACTTGAAATCATGCCACATTTTTAATCCCTGTTAGCGAGAGACAAACAACTACATAATTACTTGCAAGCACAAGTTAACCAAGTTAACAACTAAGTCTGTGTGGTAAACACAGACACTCATTTGATTCAACTGCCTAAAACTCTGAAGTTTGGGGGCATCCTGCACCAGCAGTCACTACTCCTCTGTGCTTGGGATATTGAATTCTTAGGTCTTGAAAACTTGCTCTGTAACAAGTGTCCAGGCTAACCAGTTGGGTTCTTGCTCTGGTGCTGTGATTCCCAGCCATGACAGATCACACCAAGGGATCTGAGAGCAGAGAATGTGCTGCTGGGGCCACGTGCCAACAGGCCCACCAGATCCACCAGGCACCCCTGCAGCCCCGTGCAGCAATACCAGCACATCAGAGCACTTCTGGAAGCCCAAACACACCCCCATCCTTCAGCCAGGGCGCACTGCAACTTGTCCTGGATCTGCATCCTCCCGCCATCCCTCCTGCACTGCACAAATGACTTGTGTTATCTTGTCAGGAACATTTGTTCCCTGTGAGACCCTCAGGACAGGGTGCTGCCAACGCCAGCAAGAAAGACTCTACAAAGCTGTGCAACAGCTCTAAGCAGGGTTTTCTCCTGTTCATCAGCTTGGTAACCAATCCATACCAAGCATTGATTTTTCCAAACACCAAGAAGAGTTAGAGCAGCAAATTGATGCATTTTATAGGCTAAAGCCAATGCAAGTTAAAGGCCACTATTTCCAAACAAGATATTTCACTCTCATTACACAAGTAGTCACCCCTAACAAGAAGTGAAAGAGAGCATGAAGGCTCAAAATGAAAGCAAATGGAAACTAGCTTTTGTGCTCACATATACTGACAGGAGAAATATTCCTGCTAAGACTCCCCAAACTATGTTTTACTCCCAGGTTTGTAATAAGTTTTCTGTTAGGATTTGGACCATCACCCACTCGGAGGGAAATCCTGCTCCTGCTGAGGCCAGTGACACACTTGTGACTGCACTGAGACTGAATTGCACCCTTCCTTCTTCAGGCTGCCAGCCACAGAAAGAAAAGTATTACTCTGAGGAGCTGATGCCTCCAAGGTAAATCTTCAGAACACGAAGAAATACAAGATGTGTATTTTGTATGAACAGTTACTTGAAGAAAAAGTGTTTTGTCATAGTTTGTTGTCTACCTGAAAACAGCCAGAAATGTCAGCCTTAAAAATACCCTTTGAGCAGAAATAAAGCCTGACATCAGACCAGAGGTTTATCTTCAATATCTCCACTAAATAAAGGAAGATGTTAGTATAGAATTATCCTTTTGTATTTGCATAAACTATTTTCCCATCACTTTGGAATCCTCTTGTGATACTCAGTCACTAAGGATTCCTCAGTAAGCTTCAGGTGCTAGAAGATACACTCTGCAAAACCCAGCTGATACATGTCATGTCTCCTTTGGGCTGTTCCCATAAGCTGGCGAGGACTGCAACAAATCCAGAGAGAGAACCATGTTGACAGGACAGGAAAAGCACTGAACTTTTTAAGTTTATCAAAACTGATTTAGGGGTTGACAGTTTCTGGACCCCACCTAGGATAGCAGTCAGTACTAAAGACTCTTGTGATACACAGGTGGGTTTTAAAGTTCACCTTTTGAAATTTGGAAGCTTTTGCTACGTGTCTTGGGAATATTGCAACGTTGGTTTGGCCAAAGCGGAACCTTCCCTTCACTGAATATCAGGATACAAGGACTGAAAACAAATTAAAAAGTGATTCTCAGAAGAGACAGAAGAGAGAAATAACACTGAGAAGTCATTCCTTAGGAGGGTTAGTTGTCTCCTGAGCTGGGTCAATGAAAATGATTAAGAAACAGCCTCAAAAATCAATGGAAAGGTTATCTGGAAATGTCCAAGAAAGTGAATCTGACACAGAAGAGACTCCTGTTACTTCCCCTTATTGCTATAAAGAAATGTACAGACAGATTAATGATGCATTTTTCCTCCTCATTACAGTCTTTGACACAAAAATAAGACATCTCCCTGCACTGAGAATGGCTCCCAAAGAGGAGCAATGTTTTCACTGTTCCTGTAACTGGGTTTGCTGGACATCCCTGTTTTCTCTATTTCAGATCACACACATCTCTCAAAGAAAGATAAAGAAAGCTGGGCAGGCAAAAAGCCCAAGACTAAAGGAGAAGATGGCAGGAAGAATGCTATTTTTATGCTTAGAGAAAGTGGAAGCTGAAAACACCAGTCTCAATGACATGAGAACTGTCAGCAAGAACAGATAATTACACAACGTGAATTCATCCTCATGACAATGACTCTAATGAGATAGGAAATGGAATAAAATCAATATTCTATTTACACTGACAGGGCAGTCTCAAGGCTTGAAATTGCCAAATGTCTGTCTTTTAAATCAAGGAACACAAAATTACTGACTCCTTACAGTATTTTCAAAATACCTCTGCCAAACTCAAAGTTTACTAATAACATATCTCAATAGAAAATTTGGAGGAGATACAGCAATTACTGCATGGCACAACTGAGGGATATAATTATAGCAGTGTCACAAAATTAGGCTGAAACAATGAACTAATTAAGATCTTGTCACATAACAGTATAGGATTGGATAAAGGCAAATATTCTTTAGTAAACTACAGCTGAAGGACCCAACTGTCACACTCTGGGCTGCTCCCATAGGAAAAGCGAGATGACTCCTCTTTCAATTTTGTACTTTTGTAGAATTCAGGAAAAAATGGGACTGCAAAGGCAGGAGCAGAGAGCAGGACTGCCAGGGTACTGTACCCTGGGCTGGATTTCACAGCTCCCCAGCACAGCACTTGGAGCCTGGTTACAAGCACACGTTAGCTTTGAACTAAGTGCCACACCAGATCCGTAAAAAAACTGCCAACACTCCTTCTGTGACCCAGATATTTTGCATGATATACATAGTTTTACTACTACTACTAGTAGTATTTTAAAAGGTTTTTTCTGTACTGTTTTAGCTCTGACAGACTTGCCTGGTGCAACCTCCCACTGACTTCAGTGGCTCCTCTGGCACATCCCCATCAGACGTGGTTTTATCTTGAGTCTATTTCACAGTTCCTGAAGCTGTTTTAGCAGAACCACCTAACTGTGACATTCCATCTGAATTTGAGACACCCAAGTGTACTCAGTTCATGAAAACTTGGTAAATAATGAAAGAAGAGGCAATGTGATATACATGGTGTGCCCCAAGCACGTGCAGGAATCAGGAATTGCTCTGAGATTTCCCAAATCAAACTGTGAACCAATTCCCACAGCAGTGCCCAAATCCCACAGCCCAATCCTCTCTTGCTTTAGATTACAGTAATGCTATTTTCAAGTCAGAAAGTTACACTGCAAATTCCATAAACCCTCTTTCCTTTAAGGAGCAGACGGTTACGGATTAACTGCTCTTGCTGTAATTTAAAAAATATTAAAGTCAAGAAACACGCCTGTTGATTTTTTTTTAACAGGCTGGGGTATATATCAATCTCTGTTACAAAATTTGAGACTGCAGGGACACACAGCATTCCCAGTTTGACAGCATTAGCTGGGTGTGTGTTCAGGAGCAAGAAGAGGAACAGGCCAGTCCCTGTCTCTGGAGGAGGACATAGCACACAAGCTTTATTCTGTTCTTGCAACTTTACGCCAGGGACACAAAATGGGGAAGGACTACTCTGCCTTTAATCCACTTTTCATCAATTTATGCATTACAAAGCATTTACATATCCATCCCCACCCACCACTGAAGTTGCAAACACGGTTTCTGGTAATAAAAACATATTTACACTCTAATTCCTTTACCATGACATTCACATAATGTATTTTAGAAATGGGAAGTTCTCTATTATGCTGGCATAGGGGATTCCACCAGAAAAGAAGTGACATTGCACAAGCAAGTCTAAAAAGAAGTTGGTTATTTTTAAAAATAACAGTAATCTATCTAGCAATTTAAGTTAAAATTCCAAGAAGTAACAAACTGAATTGAAAAATAAAACCTGCTTTATTAAAATCAGGGGTGGTTTTTTGTTCTAACAGTAACTTTATACTTTTAAACACGTTGTTTCTATACAAAGATATTTGAGAGGCCATAAAAAACCAACTATGCACCCTTCCAAAAATTACAAGCTATTTATTAATCCAACTCTTGCACATTTTGTTTGATTAGCTGCAAATGTACACAAGCCAGGCAAGGCAGGAGAGCAGCAAGATGATCCAGAGCAGCAGGGTCAGCCCAGGACCAGGCCCTGAGCCCCTGCATCCCCCCAGGGCAGCACAGGGTGCATGAACAGAGCACTGCACCTAAAGCCCTCCCTGCCCTGCACCATGTGGGTGTGACTCTCGGGCTCATCATTCCTGGCTCAGTGGGAGCGGGTGCTGGGTGCTGTCCTCAACAACAGCCACATGGCAAACCCCAGCACCACTCCCACAGCCCAGATTCCCAGCTGGGAGGCACCTGCAGCAGTAGCAAAGAGGCAGGAATTGTCCCACAGTGACAGGTAATTTCTGACTGCACATGTCTGTATGAATTTATATAAAACATGATGATTAGCATCATCCATAATAAGAATCCCTACAGAAAAAAAAGCCATGTCCATGACTCAGCAAGGGAAGGAACTGCTTCCCTGTGACACCAAATTCAGCTGATGCTGATGGTTTCAGGGAGAAGTGACCCTGAGGAGCTCTCACTGGTGAGAGGTGAAGCAGACACCAACCCTGGCCTCCCATGGGTCTGAGGCCTGAGCATCTCCTGTACTGCAAGGGAGAACAGCAGCACCTTAGTACTGCTCAGGTTCCCACTTACAAACTGGTGTCCACTTCCCAACGCAGCTGCCATGGGGCCCTGGTGCAAAGGGTGCCTTTTCCTTCCCCAGAGACAGCTGGATAAAGCAGTGGGAAAAAGGAGCCCTGAGAGACCACTGCAGCCAGCACCTGATGGATCAGGACACACACAGGGTCACTACTAACATTATTAATTTATTAACAGTAGCACTTCCTCCACACAAGAAGCTCCTCCCCATGGCCTCACTGACTCATCCCCGGCTGGGCCACCCCTCACACCTTCACCCACAGCAAAAACTCCAGATCCCAAAGTTCTTGCTCATTCACATGATAACCAGTTCGTTAGGACAATAATTCCCAGTCAGGAGTCTGGATGCAGCCACCACATCCCTGCACACATCAAATTAACCAGCAAGATTAAATCTGACCCTAATTACCAGGAACAGAGCAGGCCATTTGTGTCACCTGCTCCACGCTCTGGTGACAATGGCAGCAGCTCTCCTGGCCCTGAGGACACCTGGAGCACAGTGGGGCACAGCTCCATGGGGGACACCTTGCTGCTCTCTGCTGCTGCATAACAGGCACGGCCCCAGCCAGGCCATCAGAGCCACGGTAATCATGGATTGCTTCATCCTGCATCTGGCTTGAGGGCAGCCAGAAAGGGACGTGAGCCCAGCTCAGGAGGAACTCCTTACACCCAGCTCTGCTTGCACAGCAGCTCTTACAACTATCACCTCAGCTCAGCCATGGCAGGGACAACCCCAGGCTTCTCCCCAGGGACCAGAAAACGGCACGGGAATGAGGGACAGCAGAGTCATCAGTGCAGTTCAGTTTGGACTGAAGGACTGCTGCTGAAGTGGCAAACCAGCACCCTGGCTCTGCAGCACGGCCCAGCTCCACCAGGCACAGGATCCCACACCCCTGCAACCACCGAGTGACAGCACTGCCACGCCGGGGACACCCGGAGCAGGGACAGCACTGCCACGCCGGGGACACCCGGAGCAGGGACAGCACTGCCACGCCGGGGACACCCGGAGCAGGGACAGCACTGCCACGCCGGGGACACCCGGAGCAGGGAGGCACTGCCAGCTCAGGGCGATGACAGCACTGCCTGACTCTGGGCTCCAACATGACTCACACGGCAAGGACAGTCCTGGAAAACACTCCAGCATCTGCTGGGAGACAGGAGACACGGCCGATTGCATTTGCACCCACAGCTGTTTCTCAGGGAATCTCAGATCCAAAATAGAGCACTTTCGATGCTTTGATTCATTCTGGCCTTACATTTAATTTATGTTTATAATCACATCCTCCCAGGATAATAAAAACTTGTACAACTTCTCAGAAAATACAACAAATCTATATAATATATAGATCTATAATCTATACCTAATTTCATTAGTTACATAAGAATCTACACCACAGAGAATGGGATTTTTAGTTCTCTCTGCTCCGTCACCATCTGAGGTGATGGTTTAGATACACTAAACACCACTAGTTTAGTGTATGGTTTAGTTTAGCAAAACTAAACCAGTTTAGGAAACGCTTTCCTTGACTTAACAGAGATCCCTACATATACAGTGCTCAGCAGCACAGAAACACTGATGTGATTAATTCTGGATCGTGACCAATCTCACACAAACTAAACAAATACACGTGCCTTCAGATACCAAGCAAAAGCTCCAAATTAGTCACTGGTATTAAAAAGAAGCAATAAAAACTGCATGACTTTTATTTTAGGAAAGAAGTGGAAAACATCTTTGAGACAAGTTTTTAATCAGTATTTGCTTTAGTACATCATTACGCTTGTTCATTTTGAATGATGATATGTCTGCAGCTATCAGTAACCACGAGAAACAAGCCCCTAAACAGCCCCTGCTCAGGGCAGCCTCTGCTGCACCACACAGGGGACAAGTACAGAGCTTCCACCACACAGGGGACAAGTCACAAAGGGGCTCCTTAGCTGGGCTGGTCCCTGCACGTGTGACAGCAGTGGTGCCACTGACACTGTCCATAGGATTTCTCACACTGAATACTCCATCCTCTCCTTGGGCTCTCCTCAATGTATCCCCTCTTTCATTAACACAGCAAGCTACCCAAATTAAATGCAGCAAAAGAATTTTGGAAAAATCTCAAAAGATGACTGTTTTCCTTGTATTTTCCCTCCTACCTCTAAAAGCCATTTTAAAATACCAATAATGAAAGTTTAAATTTCTACTCTTACACAAAAAACATGGCGTGTTTGGAAAACAGCTTCTGAAACGACTTAAGAAAACCTAGCTTTTATAAAAACGGTGATTAAAGACAGAATGCTGAAAAGTTGTAGAAAACAAACCAAATCCAAAGCAATAATTTTGTCAGTCATGCAGAAAAATGAGTGAAAGAAGTTCAAGTGCTTGTATTTCTATTCTACCATTAGCTGTATTTAATTAGAAGAATTGAACAGAGCTGTGTCTACTTTTCGCAACAAAAATCACATCATTAAAGATTTATTTATTGAATATATTTGCACATAAATACAGGAGCTCAATCAAACGTTGATAAGCAGCAAACAAGGTATCTGCCCAGGGACTGACTTCCCAGCAGCCTGCAAAGCTCCAGCACCACAGCAAGCGTCCGCACTCCCAAAACAACATTTTTAACTGCTACACATCAAAAAGCTTTTGAAAAATACATAATTACATTATCAGGATCACGGACTGAAACCCTTTCAGCAAGGTACACTTCCCACAGGAACACCTGGACACTCTGCAGATGCTGAACTGCCACCTGTACACTCACAAGGGGGATTGATAAAGGCAGCCTGGCCCAGCCAGGCTAACCATGCACAGCAGTGCAGCTCTGCTCAAAACACCAAAGGACTGGACACATTTCAACCTATCTAGTACTTGTTATTTTTTATTCTGTGGAAATTCACTCCATTCAGCTAATCAAAAATACCTTTGATTTTTCACTGCTTGAAATAAGACTCAACATCCACTGAAGTTGTGCCTATATTTGGAGCATGGAAGGACTGCCATATAAAATTACAGGCAGAGTACCAGACTTCACTGAACACCAGAGGTGGCCACACAAAGTCAAGAACGCTGCCCAGGCTCTAATAAACTCTTCCACACACCGGAATCAACATTTTTGTTCGGATTTTATTCCAAGAGAGTCACAGAAGAAAAAACGGAGAGTTTATTTCTGCCCAGAAAGCCCTGCCGTGTTTATTATCAGCGTGTGCAGCTGACGGGACCTCCCTTCCCTGGCAGCAGAGGCCCAGGCAGCGCTGGAACACCGGCAGCGCGGCCCTGGGGAGCGCTGAGGAAGAGGAAGGGCGGGTGGCCCTGCACAGCACCTCTGCCAGTGGCTGCGCACACCCCGACACCTCCTTTATATGGCCAGGCCAGCCTGCTGCTGTGCCTTCAGCTGCTGTGCCTTCAGCTGCTGTGCCTTCAGCTTGGCAACCTGCTCGGAAAACCTGACACACGTGCCCGGAGCAGCGCACCCGCTGCGCCCGGGGAGCGCCCGAGGTTCAAAGGCTCCGGGCCTTGCCTACACCTACACCCAACTAACACGGCAAACCCCACGTGCTCCCCCGGCAGTTTACTCACATTTAGAGGAAAAGCTGATCTCCTCGAGCGCTGGGAAGTGTCACTGCAGTGCAGATAACGCCACTGCAGTGCCACAGCAGCAGCCTCGGGAGCACATCCCACGGGGGCTCTGCCTGCCCGCAGCCCATCCCTGCCCCGGCAGCCTGGGCTCACACACAGCAGCGCCGAGGCCTTGCAGGACTAGGCTGGGCAGTTCTGACTGCTCTCCCTTTTTTAGAAGGAGAAAAATTCCAATTAACTTCTCTGGAAGCAGGATTGGGCCCAGAGCCCAAAAATGCTCCGGGTTCCCGAGTCCTTACTCACGGCTCGCAGTGGGGCTGGCGCGGGAGCAGCAGCACAGCAGGAATGCACCGAGCTGCTGCGGGAGGATCTGGGAGCCCGGGGCCCAGCCCTGTGCTCCAGCCCGAGCCCATCCCAGCCAGGGCTCCCTACGTGCTGCAGTAAATACCAGCCATGTACGGTACAAACGCTGCCCTCACCCTCCCCGGCCCGTCCCAGGGGGAATGCAGATGCCATCAGCTGCCTCCTGTGCAGGCTCTGCAGGCAGACCTGAACCCACAGCCACCCAAGTCAGGACATGCTATTTATAATGCTTTCAACATTTCACTTTTCTCTGCAAATAATACCTGCTCCAAGTTCAAGTCCAAGGCATATTTCGCCTTGCCAGATGATCTGCGACCGTCTCATGACTTATTGCATTGTTATCGCTGCTAAGCTGAGCAAACAGGGCTGCTAAGTCTATTAATCTTCTGAAACACGAAGTCTGAAACTGTAGAAACAAAACATCTCACTACAAGATGCATAAAATGTGCTATAGAGAGATAAGGGGGGAATTCAGTGCTAAGTTTTTTCTGTGCCACTGCAAGCAAGACTGACGCACTTTTGCAAGAGCCGACTCTGGATGTAACACCAACAAGTTACATAAGGGAAAAGAAATTCCTTTTACAAGAGCAGCCTGCCCCAGGGCGGACAGCAAGGTACACTTCCCACAGGAACACCTGGACACTTTGCAGATGCTGAACTGCCACCTGTACACTCACAAGGGGGATTGATAAAGGCAGCCTGGCCCAGCCAGGCTAACCATGCACAGCAGTGCAGCTCTGCTCAAAACACCAAAGGACTGGACATATTTCAACCTATCTAGTACTTGTTATTTTTTATTCTGTGGAAATTCACTCCATTCAGCTACTCATATACACCTTGCATATTGATGTATCAAAATATTTTTCTGAGAGAACAAGTATGTGGCCTATTTGCCCAAAGCAAAGGTCCCACGAGCACACAGGATTCATACATTTTATCTCAGTGCTCAGATCAGGGCAGTTATAATCTGGCTACACAAAACTCAGGCCCAGCTGCCTCAGTTTTCCCGTACAACATGTACATCCAAACCAAAATTAACTCAAACTGCAGGATTTTGCACCCTTGTGACAGAAGTGTTACCTTACACACCGCTGCTGCTCTTACTAATTTGTACCAACAGCAATTTTACCTTCAAAACCTCAAGATTAATCAAGCTGAATTATGAGAACTAGAGTTAGATTTTACTGAGGATAGATTATACCTATTGCAAACTTTTTTTTCCCTCAGCTACTTAAAATAAAGATATTTTGGATAAAATATCTTTAAAATATAACAAATTCACATAATCTGAAATGTGGACTATTTCACAGGGTAGGAGTTGACAGAAAGTAGACATTTTAAAAAATTAATTGACCCTTTAGGGAAAGCAATTCTTCTGATAGTGGGATTTCACCCTGGGGTGAGCACACATCAAACCCAGCCCCCAAACTGCCCAATGGACACAGGAAACCTCATCTCTGTCAGCCTGCCCCAGCTCAGGGTGCTGCTGGTGCTCCCTGTCACTGCCCCTGAAGCTGCTGAAGAGGCTTCAGAGCATCTTCAGGACAGCAGAACTTCCTGATGGTTTGGAATGCACAGATCAGGGTAGACCAACCCTTGTCACTGGCTTTTTTCTCTGAGCAAAGTACTGACTAGGACATTCCCCCTGCACAGACTGCTGAAGGAGAGTGGGCTCCAGCAACCACACAGAGCCTTCACCTCGCTGAATTTTCTTATCTTAGGATGTATTGAAGTTTCATCACAACTACAACACGGTTTTAATAGCCCCCTCTCTTTCCTTGTTAATTGCTGGAAACCCTCCTTGACACTAATGGAATTGCAATTGCACATATTCTCAGCAGAGCAGGCTCCAAATGTCACCGAGGACAGCATTCAAACATATTTACATGTTAATCCTTTTGGTAAATAACTATGGGGTAGGAGGAAAGAAATGTTGTTTACTTTGCTGCCTAACTTGGGAAAATAAGTTTACAAGTTATAATTGTTAATAAAATTAAATTAAAAAAAAAAGAATCCTTGGCAACTGCTCTAATCCTTAAGGCACACAACCAGTGGAGACCACCAGCCATGCAAGGGAAAGGAAAGCCCCCTGTGTAGGGCTGGGCACAGCAGGACACACTGAAGGCTAGGAATTCCCAGGGAAGCAATTGAACTCTGCCAGATGCTCCCTCTCCCTTCCCTCCAGACAGGAGTAGTAGCAAGAATTTGTTGATAAACTCAGAGTTGCAAAAATCATCCTCGGCATGAACATAAATCATAAGGAATGGGATCTGAACTTTCCCTGCAGTTTCACCTTAACGAGCTGGCCTTAGCTAACATACTGTTTACAGCATTCCCACCGAAAATATGCCTAAGGAAAACACCTACTAAGCCTTTGAAAGTAACAGGGTTACCACAAGGCCTTTTACAAGCCAACACGCATGACTTCCTCAGTGTCAGAAAATGATGTCTGCAGATTATCCATCAGTTCCTGAGCAGGAATCATCCTGAGCAGAAATCATCTACTACTTAGGAATCAAGAGGCTCATCCCCTGATTACAGGCATGTCTGTGTCACTACCACCTCCCCACTGACACCAAAGCTGCAGAATAAAACAACTACTCAAAGGAAATAAAAACAGAGAGGGAAGCCTATGATTTAATCTGAGCTGGCCATCAGATCTTCATCTACACCACACGTGTAAGAATGTTCCTGTGGCCACAGAAACCCTCCTGGACAGGGAAGCTGAAACCACATGGCCTTTACAGCCTGTCTGCTCAGGGCAGCCAAAGCCCAGCCCTGTGGGGCAGCACCCTCCCAATGGTCAGTGTGTGCTCCAGCTGCTTGCTGGCACCCATCTCCACCTCCATCTATCTCCATCTCCTGGACTTCACTGTTACACTCCAGCTTCCAACACAGGCAGCTCCAAGGGCAGGGAAGTCAGAGCAGCACCTGACACAGGGATGCAGCAGGACATGGCACCAAGGCCAGGGGATGGGGCATTGACCTGCCCTGCACAGAGCCCGGGAAGGGCAGACTGCAGGAGGGCATTAGAGTCTCCTCAGTCAGACACCTGCCCAGGGGGGACCAGGCTGGAGGCAGCTGTGGGATACACCCCAACTGCCCATTACCCATTCCTGCTTTCAGCCCAGAGCAGAGAGACTCCCCACACCTCTGGCTCCTGCAGTGGCACATCCCAACTATCCACATGCAGCAGTCCTGTCACCATTGCAGTGAGCACGGGGCTGCCAAGCCTTTCATTTCTTCCTCTTTTACATACTCTAATTTATCATAATACTGTTCTATGCCAGTGGGCCTGCTCAGGGTCAGGGTCACATGCAGCCAGCCCGAGGGGATCCTGCAACCTCTCCTCACCCTCACCCCAAACTTCCCCTGCAGCAACAAGTGCCAGAGGTTAATTATTCATTATGCAAATCAGCTCCTTGTCACTTTGGAATGTGTTGTCATTTCATTAGAACCCTTTCTCCGTAGTGCCAAAAAAAGACATAACCCAGTTAAGTTATTCACCATTACTATTCATTGCTCCCATCCCTCCTTCCCGTTACATCCCTTCCCTGAACCTGCTCTCCTGCACTTCATTATCTCTGTCACCCGTGTCCTGTTTCTCCCTTGCTCTGGGGCATACATTCCCCACCTCTAAAAAATCACCAAAAGAAATTATTTCTTTCTAAAATAAACAATCACATATTTTTCCAAGACGATCACTTTACACAAACATCCCTGCATTTTCCTCTTCCAATATACCAACGTCTTAACAAACCGACTCGTTTGCACCTGCAAACCAAAGTTCCGAATTCAAGAACTTTCTCTAAAACAGAAAACAAAAAGCTGTTTTTCCGTCAGGACGCGGCGGCAGCTCCGGGGCCAGGCCGTGCGGTGAGCGCGCACAGGGCGATGCCGCGCGGCTCCCCGCCC
>JBBMKD010000013.1:435354-460243 GCA_037834095.1 Argya squamiceps | reverse complement strand
AGACAAGGAAAGAGACAAGGAAAGAGACAAGGAAAGAGACAAGGAAAGAGACAAGGAAAGAGACAAGGAAAGAGACAAGGAAAGAGACAGTTATCTCCAGTGTCAGGTAGTGTTAAACATCTTTTAACACGGACACCTAAGAAGACAATTACGTTTTGTGAGATGAAGGAATAACAAATAAATTCTCACTTGACTTTGGGAGGCAGATTTTGTCACCTGGTCTTGAGATCTAACCTCCAGCTCCTCCTCCACGAGGCTATTTGCTCTATTACACAGCCTGGAGGGGATATAATTAACTTTGCTTTTCTTGTGCTCTAATCACCCCTGCAACAGAGCAGGCAGCACTTTGGAAACAGAGTGGGTTCAGTGAGCATCCCTCCTCAGAGCTGCCCAGCCCCGGGAGCATCCAGGTGAGCTGTCTGCCCGAGGGACTGCAGGCATCTCACTGGCTGGGAGAGCTTTCTGATACTGCTGGTTAGCCCTGCTGGCTTTCTCTAAGAAACTGGACACTGAAAGGACAAAGAAGCATTCTGTTTTCTTTCAGGAAAATGTCGTGTTCTTACACTTGTGTTAAAATGATGTTTAATCCAGATCAGAACAAAATCCATGCCAACTGGTATCCCATGATATTTGATATTTTCCTGCCTCACTGTGGTGCAGTGCAGATGTCCCCTCAGACAGCACAGCCCTGATGGGCCCTGGGAGGGAACATTGTGTTGGGCCTTTTGTGCTCTTCCTGTTCCCGTTCAGCACAAAGGGCTCCGTGAGCCATTTCCTCCCTGAGAACCAACATCACCGTGCCGGGCATTTCCAAAGCACTTGTTCTGGTCACAGTTTCTGTACAAACTCCTCCCTGCCCAAATTCTTCTTAAATAATGGCATGGGGCATTGACTTGGTGCTGGGAGACTGGAGCTGTGTCCTGGGCACAGTGAGGCATTTCTCACTGTATCCCATGAAGTGAATGTGATCCACTCACACTGGTTCATGCAGGTTACAGGGGATCAAACCCTAGGGCACGGATACCAGGCACAAGCTCTGTCATAACAAAATGTCCAGGCAGGGCAGGGTAAAGAGGAAACCACAAGGAAATCTCAGACCCAGGGGTCTCCCAGGCCATCATTCAATACCAACAACGATCACCACCTGAGATTCCAACAGATTGTCTTACAGCAAAAATAAAGAAATATGGCGTAGCACACTCAGCATTGTGTGCCACTCAGCCCAGAAGACATAAATCAGTACTCAAGGACAAAGAGAAATATTGTGTGCTGAGAAAGTTTTTTGAGAAATATTTTGTGGTTTAGAGTCCCTATGTGCTGGAGCAAGGAAGAGGAGCTCTCCTGGCTGAGTCAGTGCAGCCCTGGTGCCATTGAGGTGAGAGGCTGACCTATGAAAATGGTGCCAAAGCGTCTGCCCTTCCCTCTGAGCCCGGCAGGCAGCAGGGCCAGTGGTCACCCAGGGCATGGCACTGGGGCCAGTATGTCCCAGGGGGTGGCTGTGGGCATCCTCTTCACAGCTGCACCTCGAGCAGAACAAAAACACTTCCTGACTGCAGGGCTCCCCCCGTGAGGGCTATGGGGGGCTCAGTGCCTGGCCTTGCACACAGACAGAAACCACAGCGCAACTCCATCAGAGCTCCAAGTATGTCCTGTGTCCTCATTTTATCTCACCAAAGAGCTGCAATACAGCAGTCACTGAATCAGCCTTACTCTGATTTTCCCTCCCTCCTTGAGCCTTTATGAAAGGCAGACACATGAGTTGCCTCAAACCCGAACTGAACATGACTGCAACCCTGGAGAAGCTGTTTGCTTCCTGATGCCCTTATTTGTGCAACACTGGTGCAGCTCAAGTTCCCCAAAAAGGTCTGACACAAGCTGCAGTGCTGCTGCCACAGAAGGCCCTGCTGCCTCCCTGCTCTTCCGGAACCTGCTTCCGTGGCTGCTGCACAGCACACACAGCCCTCGCTTCCCGCCACGCCAGAGACACTGAAACATTGCTGTTCTAATGATCTCATCTGCATTTCTGCAAATACAACACACTAATTTATGGCTTGGCCCTTACGCCGTTCTGTCCTTTTATTTTAAAGCCTCCTGCAACTACTGTGTGATAGTGTTTCTGTTGAAAGCAAGAAAATACTTATAATTTCTCCTAGTCTACAAGCACATAAATGAGTAAAATCTACAGTGCAATTCCCAGCAAATAATTGCGATACACATTAATAATTGTGATTCACATGCAGAAAGCATTTGCACTTTCTGCAAAGGCAATTTCTTTCCTTCTCTGTGGCTCATGCTGGAGCCCCTCCAGCAGTGCCTGGTTGTCCCCCCAGCCCCACGGGAGCAGTGTGGGTGCTCAGCCCAGTGGCTGCTGTGTGTGATCCAACGTGGAGTTTAACCACAGAAAACTGGCGGGACGTTGGCCAGCAGCAGTGGATTTCATGGTAGGAAGCTGAGGGTCACTCTCAGAGGATTAATGTCATTTTAATCTCCCATGCACTTAACCAGCAGTCCCCAGAGTGCCAGAGCAGGGCCGAGGAGTGATGCTGCAGGGCTGGACACCCACCTGCCTCACCCAGGGCTGCAGGACCCTGCAGAGGAGCAGCACTCGGCCCCATTGGGAAGTGCACCCGAAGAGGAGCACAGCCATGGCGGGAGTGCCTCACCAGCCCTTCTCTGCTCTCCCGCCAGAGCACAGCAGATGTTAAACCAGCTCACAGTGCTCCTGGAAGCATGTGAACACCACTCCCTCAACTTTTCCAGCACAGTAAGCACCAGAGGTGATGAATGATAAAACTGTAGCAAAAGCAGAAGAAAAGAGAAGATGCACATGCCGGCGCCATGGCGGTGGCTCCCGCGCTGTGCTCATCCCGCGTGTCCCTGGGAGCAGGCTGCTGCTCACTCAGGGTGCAGCTCCACACCACAGGGCTCCCCGTGGGCTCCCAGCACACATCACAGAGGGTCTGTGGTGGGTCTGACGGCCACTTTTAATGCTCTTCACAACCACACAGTTTTGCTACTCATGCCTTGCATAAAAACCTCTTGCATTTAGTGTTCATTTCTCTAATAAATCATTCAAGTCTTCACTCACTCAAGACAGCGGAATGCACACACGAAAGCAGCACAAGGAAAGACAACACAAAACCATCCAACTTTGCCAACAACTCACCACCACAAACCGTCCAGCTCTGCCAACAACTCACCGTCCGTCACCGCCGCCGCGCTGTCCTGCCGTGCTCTGTGGGCCCCACGCCAGTGCCACAGCTCAGTCCCACCTGGGGCTCTGCGGGTGCCCAGGGCGCTGCTGGCACAGCCACCTCCTCCCCCTGCCACGGGGCCAATTACAACATGCTGCTGCTGCTCCCTGTGACCGCAGCACGCTGGCCTGGGAGGGGAAGCGGTGACAGGCCAGAGAATGACACTTACCAACCCTGTGGGGCCAAGGGATTGAAGTTACGTGCAGCGTAACCACGGCCACAGGCTGGGGTTTGCATATATATTTTCTTAAGGAAGAAAAAGTTACTTTCTTCCAGCAAAAAAGGGCCTGGCAGAGGAAGTGCTTTGCATGGCGGCTGCAGCCCCGCTCGCTGCCGGGGAGCTCAGCCGGGGGCACGGACACGCGGTTTGGAGGTTGTGGACGTGTCCCTGTGACCCACTAATCTGCCCTCTGGCAGCTGCTGGGGGAAACGGGCCCGGGCTGCTGACACGGCCCACGGCCCCCAGTCCCTGGAAATGGGGCAATGCTGGGGCGGTGCCCGGGACTCCTTCCTGCTGCAAGCCGCAGATAACGGCTGCCTGGCCGGCACCCACGGCACGGCTGGCCTCCCCAGACAGGGACCTTCAGGCCCACTTTTACTATTTCTGCTGGGGTTACCACCATCTCCAGGCTTCCAAAGCCAGCAGCCCTTCCTCCCAAAGCTCTGCTGCACTCAGAGCCAGCTGGAAATGTCCCTCGCTCATTCCAGGGGGAAATGGCCATGGTGTCCCATCTTCCCTGGCCATGCCAGCTTTGGTAAAGCCATGCAGTGCCTCCCACCTGGCAGTGTCCATGGTGGGCATGGCCCAGGGCAAGGGGTGTGTGAGCAGAGCTGAGAGCCAGCATGGGCAGTGCAGCAGTGGAAAGGCCATGTGGCTCTGCTCAGCTGTGCCAGCTGCTGGAGCAGGAGGCTCGTACCCACAGCCCCTGTGCCAGGAGTGCAGTCACCTCTGCAGACCCTGGGCCCTGCCCTGCCCGAGCTCAGGCCATGCTGCAGGTGCAGCTGGAGGTGCAGCACGCAGCCGAGCAGCCAGGAAGCACTGCCAAGGGACCCTGCAGCCAGCACAGCCATGCACAGGATTTCCTGTCATATCTTTCCACTCCTCCACTGGTGTCCCCCTCTGCTCCTGCCCTGAGTTAGAGAGAGCACTGCTGGACTCACCATCCCACCCTATGGGGTACTGCAGGAGTTTAGGGAACAGCTTTCCACGAGTCCCTGAGCCTGGCTCGTGGCATGGACCAGCCAGTCCTGGCCTGGCACAGCCCCAGCTCGGCAGCAGAGTCTCTGTGTCTGCACAGCTTCCTCACTGAGGCTGCCACAAGAACTGCCCCATAGTGAGAAAGGCAAATCCTGAGTCCTGATTTCAATCACTCATAAAGAATAAAATCAATTACAGAGAGTAAATGGTACACTGATTTTATTTTACTAGGATTTGGAATAGTCACCTGAGAAATATCCATTCCTGTTACAGAATTTTGTGTGTTTTGGCAGGGATGGGGATACTCTGGACTATAGATCTCTTCCCATCCTGAAGCGTTTTTCCAAGCAGAGCACAGGCACCCTGCTTCCTTCTCTGGGCTTTCCAGAGGCTCAGCAGCCTGGTCAGAGTAAAATCCCCAGTGAGCATGAAAGGTACCAAGAAATTTCACCCAGAGAGATACAACAGATAAAATTTCCCATGGGTGTCAGCAGAAACCCAACATCCTCAAGGCCTTCATCAGAAAAGAGGCCTCCATGGAGAGGGGCCCTGGTCTAGTCTGAAAATCATGGCTGAAATGACAGATTTTATCCTTTCTCTTGTTACTGCTCTGGCACTGCTGGGCACAGTGTGCTAGCAAACATCCCCATTTAATCTGACATCATTACCCGGGCTACAAACAGAGAGCAGGGCCCATCTGCCTCCCCTGTGGTGTCAGACATGCAGCAGGGGGAGTCTTCATGCTCTGATGAATGAGTAGAGCTGCTCACTAAATACTCACAGGCACACTTGTTGGCACATCGTTACTCAGGCCGTGGTTTGCTTTGTGGCATTGGTTCTGAATTGAGCTGAAATGTGTCACCAGCCCCAGACTGCCCAGGGTGAGCAGTGGTGGTGGGACAGATGACAGCACTGCCCAGCTTTTTTCCTTTTCTTTGTCATTATTCCTGAAGAGTCCAAAGCCTGAGGTTTTTCTTAGGCTGCAATTAATAAAATAATGAGTTCCTTCAGAAGGGCAGCAAGCCCAGCCCATGTCATGGTGCTGCTGAAGAGGTTTCTGTTCCCAACATTTCAGTAGCTTTAATTCTTTCTGATTAAAGCTGGCAGTGGTTGACCAATCACCCAACTCCATCCTTCTTATTATTTTTCCAAATTTTGGTCACATCTTTGTTTTGTAAAATAATGACTGTAAAAGTTTTCAGGGCCAGGAGCATTTTGTTTTGTTTGCAAAGAATGAGGAACCTCTGTTTAATCTGTAGGAGATTATCTGAATCAGAGGAAATGTGGGAAACATATGGACAATCTCGTCTCTCCCTCATTAGGAGATAAAGAGTCCTCGCTCCTCATTTCCATCCCAGCATCGGAGATAACAGCTTTGCCTTCCTGCTGGATATCGTGTCAAACAGATCCAGATTGGAAACAAAGGTCTCTTCCCTGATATGGGAACCAGGAGCAGGACCCTCATGTTTTTATATTAAACCCCAGTGTGAAATAATAACAAACTGACCCTGTTGTACCTTCTTGTGTTGTTAGGCAGTTTTAGTATTTTCTGTGAGGGATTGTGTAACCAAGGCAGATCTGTGCCATGGGCACACTGGCCTGGCTGGCACTGGGCAGGAGTGGGAGCATCTCAACATCCCTGAGCTCCATCCCACACAGGATTGTTTGAGCCCAGCTGTAAAGGAGGAGGGGGTTGGCTCAAAAAATAAAACATGTAATTCCCAAAAGTGAAATTAATATGCAAAGTGCACCAGGTAACAGACACTTACTTGCTTTGTTTGGCATTTTTTCCCTTTAAACGGTAGATCCCAAACAAGTGATGCTACTAAAGACATTCCTGCTGCATTCTTTGCCTTTTCTTCCTCTTTTTCTTCTTTACTAAATGTATCCAGGTATAAAAGAAAAGATAGTTTTAAGACGTTTGCATATTTTCAGGCCTAGGACTTCATTTAATTTTCATTTTCAATCCTACATGCTATCATCCCAGTGCCTGGCAAAGAGCCAGGGGAACTCCCCTCCTTCTCTGCCTTTCCCAGCCTCCCTGGGCTGCCCGAGCAATGGCACAGTCCTGCCCACACCGGTGCAGCCAAATTAGATATTAACTGCTGGAAACGTTCCCCATTTCCCTCACACACCACCTGGGTGAGGCTCCCTGCTCTGAGCTGGCCCGTGGCGGTGCCTGTGATGCCGAGGCACATTCCAGGTGCTGCCAGCAGCTCTCCAGAGGGGAGTGTTCCCATCCCAGAGCGGGGGTGCTGGACCCACGTCTCCTGCTGCCCTCAGCACACAGGCAGCACCTCCAAACCTCTTGTACAACCAGCACTTCAGGCACTTGGATCCCATCTCCAAACCTACCATTTCCAATCTGAGCTGCCCAGCTGGGGGGGTGTGGGGGGCATTGCCCGTGCCCTCGGTGACAGAAGCATCCATAGTTCACATTTAGAAACAGAGAAATTCTTCAGGGAAAACCACAGCCAGCTACTTATTAGTCTCAATATTTAACTCAAAGCAAGGCTGCTGCTGAGCAGGAAACTGTTCTGGTGAAAGCTGTGGAGTTTTTCCAAAATATCCCTTTTGTTTCCAGAGGATTTGTGCACCTGTGACCCAAAAGAGCCACATTTAAAAGTATTCTGCTGTGAAACTGCCAAGGGGCACGAGTGGAAGCACAAGGGAGTCTGTGAAGGCAGACTCACAGAGAACACAGCAATTCCAGACATGGAGATGTTTCTAACGACAGCAATAATGCACATACAGCCCCACACTGGATAACCCAGCCATGCTCCAGCATTGCTACAGACCAGCAGACAGGGACAGGGACCAACAGTCCCCTCCTGCCAAGGAAGAACATTAAAATTACATTTCAAACTCTGGTTCCATTTCTGTCTGACCATGGAGGGTACTTGGCCTACACATACACTGAAATATTTCGGTATAAGGAGTGAGGCAGATGTGACTTGGTGACCCCCATAGTTTTAGCCAAATAACAACGAAGCTGTATTTCCCATGTTTCAGCTAGCACCAGCCCCAGCAGTTGACAGCACCCTGTGTGAGTGTCGCACCGGTGTGAGTGTCACAGCCCTGCCGGCAGCTCCGGCACAGCCGAATCCGCGCTGCTCCCGTCCCGGAACGCCAGGCTCGTGTGCCGGGAGGGGAACGCTGCTCCAGCCCTGCCCAGGGGCCCGGCCAGTGCCAGGGCTGTGCCAGGGCTGGGCCTCGCCGGGCCGGGCACGGGTGGGCACTGGGAGCTCGGCAGGAAGGCAAAGCACAGCCAGCGGCTCTACGCGAACGCCGCGGAGCCTCTCCGGCACCTACCAGGGACATCGTGCAATAAACCTGCCCGCAGACAGCCGAGAGCCGGGGAACGCCCTGCCCGGCCGCGCCTGCTGGGCGCCGGGGACCGGGGCCGGGCCGCGGGGACCCAGCGTGTCCCCGGCCGGTCCGTCCTGTGCCTGGCACCGAACCGACAGCACAGCGCAGTCCGGGCACTGCCGGAGCACGAGGGGTTGGTTACCCTGCTCAAGGCACAGCCACCGACACCCACACCAAAACGGTCCCGGCCAGCGGGGCTCGGGGCTGCTGCTGCTGGGCCGGGCTGGGAGCGGCGGCAGGACCCGCCCTGACCCGGTCGGGGCCGGGCACAGCCTGGCCGGGTTAGCTGGTTAACTGGCCGGGTTAGCTGGTTAGCACATCGCAGCTCCGGCGGGTCCCCTGGCTCCAGGGCAGGCCGTGGGATGTGCTCAAACCCCGGCGCTCTGTGAGGAACAGCCATCCATCCATCCCTCCCTCCATCTCCCCATCCCTCCCCTCGGGAGCGCGTCTCGGGGAACGCTGGGGACAAGGAGGGCGCTCAGGGGGCGTGGGACAGCCAAGTCTCACTGTCCCTCCCTGGGAGAAGGCATGGCCTTTTTGTCACTTTAAGGGATGCCTAAAGGTTTCCTCTAGCCTTGCAAACCCTCCAGTCAATCAATCTTTCTGTCTCTTCAGGAAACCACAGTCCCCAATTTCTTCAGAAGACACTGCTAATTCACACGGGTCTGGTTGAGACCTACTTTCAGACACATCATCTGCTATGAGACACCCTCCAAATAATTTTATAGCACATGTTTTTCCAGCCTGAGGAATTAACCAACACAGATGAAGTATTTTGGGGAGTATTTGGGTTCACAGCATACTAGAGACCACATTACTTCACTGGAACAACTTCTCTGGCTGACAGCCTCGTCTGGATGCACCAGCCCCATCCTGCCATGCCCAAAGCAAAATAATCAGAATAAAAATATAGGAAGATGACAAGAGTCAGTTGTTTCTGCCTTGCTCTCATCAAGGCCATGTCAAAAAAGACAATTTCAGGGTTTTCTTCTGTACTCACACATTGCTCAAGGACTGCAAACAGGACAATGGACCCCCAGTTAACCAAAGCAGGGTGATGAGCAGAGAGCGGACAGACAGAACACAGCACCCACTTCACTCTGACACAAACCAAGAAGTTCCAGGATCTGCTTTTCTGTGACACAGCTGCTCATGGAACATCCATCCTGTTGGTCAGTGTCCAGTGGGGCACAGCCCTGCCACACCTTGCCATGCCCTGGCCAGAAAGGCAGAGCAGTGCCTGCCCAGCACAGACCAGCTGGGGCAATGGGCATACTGGGATGTAGGGTGACATCCCCAGAGCTGGGGTTAATGATCAGCTCATTCCATAAACACCAGCTGGATTCTCTAACTCGGTATTGAAAGTTGTACTCTTTCTAATTAAGTAGTGACTAGAGCTGCATGTCATAAAAATCAGATTGCAAGTAACTAATCATTAGGTCATATTTTAATTGGTTTTTTTTTAGTGAAAAGGGCATCCTTTGTCTCTTGTGCTTTTGAAGGGGATGTAAGGAACAATACGAAAAATACTATTACAGAAGGAGAGAAAAATAAATAAGAAGTGACACATCCAGACAGTGAGTCCATTCAACAGATTTACAGTCTGCATGTTACAGGCATGAAGCAGAAACCTGCTTTAAAATAAGATTTAAGGAGACTAAGGAATCAAAATCAAGCCTGTCATGCTAAGAAATGCTGTTGGAGAAACTTACATTCAATGCCATCAGTACAACAGCCTGAATCACTGTCATGAGAGGCAGCAGCTTTAGGGAAAATGGATTTCTCTGATATAATTCCATATGGGAATAAAGTAGTTAAGAGGAACCATTTACCTCTGTTTATTTTTATCTTTATCTGTGTAAAGCAATACTGGGTGCTACACAGAGTGGTCTGAAAAGCATTTTAGCAGGTAAGCTGGCTTATTCTTCCTCACACAGGCAGCAGGTCTGGAAAAGCTGCTTTCATAAACACAGCAGAAGTTACACCAAACCTCTCAGCACTTTGTATGTCACAGTAAGCAGGGGAAGTGTTAATGAGAACAGGATAATTGTAACTAAACATTAATTCCTCTCTATTTATTTTGGTACAAGGTCAATTCTGATGTTATTTCTTCCCTTGCCAAATTATACCAAACACTCTGCCCAAAGGTGTTGCAGGCAGGAGAAAACAAAGACTGAATTAATCTCTGATGGGAACAGGAGAAGTCATCTTGGGATCCTTCGAGGTTACTACTGAAATCCTTCTAGGAAATAACAGAAATCAAAGCAGAGGAGAGAGCACCTGCTCATCAGCTCCGTGCACAGGATGAGGATGAAGGACGTGCACTGGTCCTGAGGGAAGGCAGGGATGAGGCTGGGACAGGCACCTGTGCTCACAGCACTCCTGAAACACAACCAAACCCTGAATTCAAAGGGATTTTATGGAAATCCAGCCATCTAAAGCATCCTGTGACACTTCTCTACGTGAAGCAAAATGAGCAGCAGGAAGCACCACCACTTTGTAAGGATTGCCCTGAAATGCACAACAGCTGATTGAAAGGAAATAACAAAAAACACCCTGAAAGACAATGGGCACTGAAAATAATTTGCTCCCAGATCAGGGAAAGCTTATTTCTCTGTGACAGAACTCTGGACACAAACCTCAGAGAAGCCAGCATTTCTTAGAGTGGTCAATAGCTAAAGCATTCCCTGCAAAAATACTGGGTTGAAATACAAAGAATCTAGAATATCCCCATACACCATAAAGAAAAACAAACATTAGGGTGATAAAGTACTTCCTCTCCTGTCAAAAATGTATTGCTAGATATAAAATCATGGCAATTGAACCTCATACATGAGGTTTTTAAATTCAGGCCTCTGTAGAGAAGTGCTCCAACAGGATGATGTTTGTTTCCCCTGGCTGCTGCTCACCCTGGAGAGCCCCCAGCCATTGTGCTCCTGCAGGAGGAGGATTTCCGCCTGTGAACCTGCCAGGGGAACACAACCAGGCATCCCAGGAGCTGGATTTCTTTAGGAGAATGGAAAACTCCTCGAGTGCCAGGAGCTGCTCAATAACAAAGTGGATGTGAGTGGCCCAAGGTCCACCAGGTAATGTCATGTTTGCTCTGAGACTCTCCAGAGGCTGATCAGGGGGAAGGAGATGCTGGGACTGTTTAAAGAAAAAGAGGAAAAGTCCAAATTACATTAAAACCAGCATTACAAGGATGGGGGGAGCCCACTGGAATGATTCCACATCCTGAGGCATTTCCCAGCTCATCTGAAGGCAGAAGTGCTGTGTGTTCCTGCTGAGCCAGGGGCAGCTCCAGGCTGCTGCCTTGGCTTACAGCTGCCCCTTGTACTTGAATTTACAGGGGATATTGCTGAATGGTTTCACTTGTAACCCAGCTCTGAGGGTTAGGTTTTTGCACTCTGCCTCTCAGTTACTACACCTGCAGAAGGCACAGGTCCTGCTGCTGCGTGTCCCACTTCCCCACCTCCTGCCTCAGCACAGAGCAGTTCCCCCTCACGTTGCTGCACCAACACTGAGCACACATTTCCGTTGCTAGATAAACCAAAGTGGGTCACTTTCTTTCTCTGCAGTAACTCCTGACTCCATCAGGCTGTCCCACCACAGCCCAGCACCACACTGCACACACAGGCTCTGTCTCCAACAGGTCACTTAACCAGGTTTCCCCAAGAAGGGCTACATGCAGCAGTAACTTTTGCTGCTGTAACTTATTTAGTTATTAAAGAAGTCTCTTGTAAAGTCTGTTATAAAACTGACCCTTGAGAACTGTCACCTCATTCTTACCTGTTCAGCTTGCTCCTTCCTGGTGCTCCTGTGGCCCCAGCAGCGCAGCACACAGACAGCACAGGGTCCTTGTGCAGGCAGGGCAGCAGCACCACGGCTCCTCTTTAACCCCTTGGGTCTCACATCCTGTCTGATGAAGCTCCTGGGGCAGGTGGGATCCATTCCCTCTCTCCTGGCCAGCACCACCCACGGCTCCTGCCCCTCACCTGGGCAGGGGACACTCCCCAGCCCCTGCCCAGCACCTGGCTGGGTGGGCTAACAGCTCCCTCGGGGTGTTTGGAAATACCTCAGGGTATTTCCCCCAGGGTGTTTGGAAAGCTGGGCTGTCCCAGGCTCAATCCCCACCTTTCCCACCAGAAAGAAAGAATCAGGCCAAACATCAAGTGGGCTGTGTCTGCCCCTGAACAGCATTCGCCAAACAGAGCAGGTCTCTGGGAAGGAACAAGAGCTCCTAAGACTGAGCCTTGGAGCAGCCAAGAGCACAGGATTTATTTCAAAAGGCAGCAGGCAAGCTGCTGGATTGCTTAATCTATCAAATAATTTAATTATTTCATCAGGACGGTTATTTGTGAGACCTTCCATCCTGTGACTCTTATGTGGCTGTGTCAGGAAGTGAGGCAAGAGTGCAAGAATGAACAAAGCAGCAGTTGAATGTTCCATTTCACTTATGTGGGTCAAAATCTCAATAAGACACAGAAAACTGAAAGGAAGATGAGTCCTGCAGGCACCTTGCTCTGACACCAGATCCCTGCAGTGCTCTGCCCCCAGGTGTTGGTGTGCTCAGGGCAGGCCCTGATGCTGCTGATCCAAAAGCTGCTTTGAGCAAGGAGGTGAAGCTGTGGCTGTTTCCACGAGGGCTGCTGCACGCCTGGATGCTGCCCAGAGAGGTGACCACACCTCTCCAGCCAAAGGAGGGTGCTGGGCTGGTGTACAGGCTGCACAAAGGGTAAAGCTCCTCCTGGGCTCCAGGAAGACTATTTTTAGCTTAAATATTTTTAGAAAGTGAAAACCAAATTGAAACCAAGCAGAAGTCAGCTGAATTAGTATCTCCATTACTGCCAACATGAGCAGTTAAACTCTGAGTTGCCAGTGTGGCAGTGCCATGGTCAGGACATGCTGGTGGGATCCACACAGAGGTCTCAGCTCACCCCAGTGCCCAGGGCTGGCCAGGCAGCCACCCCTCACCCAGCTCAGCCCTGAACCCACAGCCCCTGTGCAGCCTGTGTGGGCAGTCTTGCTCTTCTGGAGACATGTTATTATAAATCATTGTTGAAAAAATACAGAGCAGGAGCTGCTGTGGCACAGAGAGCTGCAGAGAGCTGGGGACAAGGAGCAGGGACACCTGACCCCAGAGCAGCACTGCCTGGGCACTGCTGGGGCAAAAGGTGATGGGAACAAAGGCAAACCTGGGAAATTCCCTCTAAATGTCAGGAAAAACATTGCAGGACATTTTACACATTCCAAGCTGCAGAGGACCTGAGGTTTGGTTGGGTTTGGAATGGATAAGAAGTAGATCCACGTGTTTCCTCCTGCGTGTGGAGCTGGCTGTGAATTCCCTCCAGAGACAGGTTCAGCTGGCACCTGGAGAGGGGGCTGAAAGCAGCCCAGTGTCTTGGGCCGGTGTTTGCCTGGGGAAGTGGCAGCTGGGCTGGGAGCACCCAACTGGGCTGGCAGGGCCAGGGCAGCCCCTCACCCTGCCCTCACCACTCTTCCCAGGAACAGTTATTTTTAGGTCACTCACCACCACTAAAACATACTTGGACTGTTTTCAGGCTGACTCACAGCTGAATTCCTGTTCTGGAGGCATTTTCAGCCCACACCCAAAATAAGGGAAGACAAAACAAAATGAAACCAAAAAACCCCTATCTGAATCAAGACCAAAGCCTGTGCCCAGCTGTGCTGGTGGTGGTGTCTGCAGCCCAAGGGTGGCTCTGCCTGAGGGAACCTGCACCCACACCTGCACCCACCTTAGCCCAGCTCAGGTGAACCAGGTAGTGCTCTGGAGCTTTATTAATTTAAATTTTTCCATGTACTACTCAGGAGTAGAAAAATTAAGCAGAGAGGAACATGTATGTGAAGCTTGAACATAGTGGTTTTTTTCTCTTTTTTGTCAGATTTTTAATTGCAGGACCAGCAGCATCACAGTAAACTCTGTAATGATCAGAAGGTTCTCTCATCAATTTAAGGAAATGGAAGTCATGGAGACTTTGGAGATTGCCACTAAATCAAAGGTCCAAAGCAGGGCTGTCTCAGGAGGGGGAAGGAGCAGAGCCCAGCAGGTCTTCGAGTTTCTCTGAGGTCCTGGGCCCTGCCTGGAGCTCCCCACTGAAGGGAGCCTGCCCTGAGCAGTGCAGGTCACAGGGGACCAGGCAGGTGCTGGGACCTGGTGATAGAATGTTGGGAGCTCTGCTCAGCACTGGGATCCCAGGACACAGGCACTGGTCCTGCCTTTGCACCTTCCTGATGCTGGATCTGTGGTATTTATTGACAGAAAGAGCATTTGATGGTTACCCGTGGGTAAATGCCATGCCAGTGTGTACTCAGGCAGGAATCCTCAGTGACTCATTCACTTAGGAGGAGCAGATGATCCTGCTCACCTCACTGGACACAGCAAAACAAATAATTGGGCATATTAATCCACAAAAACTGTCACTACACGTTGTTTACGAGGAGAAAGCAGTTCCTGGCCATGCACCCATGGGCATGGGATACCACGTGCTGTGCAGACACCTCTGGAGGGGACAGTGGCCCCAGCCCTGCCTTGGGGCTTGGGCAGGACAGTGAGAAGGACCCAGGCAAGGCCAGGGCAGTGACACCTGGATGTGTTGGGCTGGCAGTGCTTCCTCTTCCAGGGAACCCAGCCTCGAGCAGGAAATCTAAATTGACAAAGTACCTTGAGCCTCTGCATGGCTGTTTGTATGCTAAAAAAAAACCCAAAGCAAGTCAGTGTCTTCTGTATTTCTGCCAAGAGCCCAGGGTCAGCTCCCTGGCAGAAGTGCTGCTGCTGTGTGGGGCTGGGAACCAGAGCCTGCTTTGATAACACTGTCACAGGGCTGTGTCAAGGCACAGGACCAGGTGACATGCACCAAGGCACGTGCTGAGGTTTCATGGACACTCCAGAGACCAGCAAAAAAAGTAAAACAACACAGAGGAGCCTTTTTGTGTTTTTTAAAGCAGTTTATTATCCGGAGGCTGGTGCCACCTGAAGCACCCAGACCACACTGAAGCACATTGCAGGTGACTGGCACATGTGAGAGCAGAACCCAGGGTGAGCTGAGTGGGACTTGATGCCTGTGCCCTTTCCTGTGCCAGCAGTGAGTCCCTGGCCGGGCTGGCCCCTCGGTGCCTGCAGGAGTGCAGCAGGGGAGGGGAGAGGAGGGGGCTGCTCACACCCTGCCCACCCTCCTTCCCTCCCTCTCAGCAACCCCGGGCAGCCCAAGCTCACAGCAGCCCATGACTCCATCGATCTTTCCCCTGTCTGTTTGAAGTCAGGTCAGTCCATTGGAGAGCAACTTGTGCTGCTGATCGATCCTGCAGGGATCAGGCAGGGACTGGCTCCTCGTTAGTGAACTGGTTCATTAGTGGAACTGCTAATGAAGTTTGAACTCTGAGGTCTAAATTCTGCTTCAGGCTATTGATTCCACGGGCACTTACAGACAGTTATATTGAGGATAGGTAACTCCACACCCTGGGAAGTGGCTGTGTGAGCCCACGTGGGTGTGCCTGGCTGTCCTGCTGACGTATGAAGGCACATTTTGTCCCAGCCCAGGCCCACGTTATGGCTCACAAAGCAGCTGCCTGAGAGCAGTGTGTTCCCCCTCCAAGGATGGACTTTTGATTGCAGTATTAATGGGCTGTGGGGTACCCCAGTCCCAGAGCAGGGTCCTGCTGGGGGTGAGCAGAACATCCCTCCTGGTTTGCTGGAGGCAGCTCAGCAGAAGTCTCCTGTACAATAAGGTAACAGGTGCATTTAGAAGAACACAATCAGCTCATACCTATTCTATTGCATAAATAAAGTTATCTAAGGAAAATGGCACATTGCTGAATGCTCTCCCTGTGAGAGTTTCCTCCCAGACCTCTCCCACTACAAGGGGTCTCCTTAACTCCTTCCCTTCCCAGTGGCTGTCAGCCTGCCCAGGAGCTGTCTTGTTTTGGCCATCAGCATCTCTCTGAAGTGGTCCCCCATGAGGAAATAAAAAACAGGATTAATGGCACTGTTTAGAAAGGCAAAGGGTCTGGTGATGATGTAGATGGTGGTGATGATCCCCTGGGTGCACTCGGAGACATTCAGGGCCGGGATTCGGGAGGCGATCCGGACGTTGCGCATGACGTGGTAGGGAGTGAAGAGCAGGGAGAAGCTAACCACAGTGAGGATCACCAGGGCCAGGGGCTTCTCCAGGGTCAGGGCAGAGCTGATCTGCTCACTCCTGTTCCTAAGGAAACGAACCATCTTCACGTAGAAGCAGCACATGGTGAGGAGAGGAATGAGGAAACCAAAGACCGTCAGGAACATGCTGTAGATGAGGTTGGTCACGGGGTCTCCAGAGCTGGCATAATCAAGGCACTTGTAATTGTTGGTGGGGCTGAGAGGCTCCAGGAAATGCAGCAGTGGCAGCAGCTCCAGGATCACCCCAATCCATATGGCAACAGACACCATGAGAGCCGTTCTCCTCTTCTGTAGGACATGGTCCCTGAAGGGGTGTCTGATCAGCATGTACCGGTCAACGCTGATGGCCGTGAGGAACAGGATGCTGCTGTACAGGTTGGCATGCAGCAGGAACCTGTTGCTGTGGCACAGGATGCCCTCCTTCGACCACTGATCTTGGGAGTAGCTGTTCACCAGTATTGGCAGAGTGCACAGAAATAACAAGTCTGATATGGATAAATTGAACAGGTAGATGTTGCCGCTTTTCCATTTTTTCAGGCAGAAAATGTAGCCAAACACCACAATGGTGTTTCCAATGGCACCTAAAATGAACTCAAGGCTGTACATGGTGGAGAGATAATACTTTTCTAGTACTCTGTTCGTCAGAAAACAGTCACCAGTCTCGTTCACAGCCTAGAAAATCAAAAGGAAAAAATAATCAGCAAACCAAGTAAAAGATCATTGCGCAGTTATTGT
Organism: Argya squamiceps; assembly: GCA_037834095.1. Taxonomy (NCBI): domain Eukaryota; kingdom Metazoa; phylum Chordata; class Aves; order Passeriformes; family Leiothrichidae; genus Argya; species Argya squamiceps. The sequence continues at coordinate 443,511 of JBBMKD010000013.1, read as the reverse complement.
TCTATCACTGCTGGAATCAGTGACTGCAGACTGCAATTTCCTTCCAGCCTACAGGGTAAGGAGATATGTGACCTCAAACAATGTCTCTCACACATGGGATTGATACTTGCAGAAACTGATCAGAGCTACAGAGCAAGATGAAAACTCGCCCCAGCAAAGACCTGTGTGAGGGACTTGTGTGGGAGCATCACCTGAGTGGAGGGGTCAGCCACAAGGTGCCAGCTGCTGCCTGGCCAAACCCAGGGTGGAGCCAGGGGCCAGGAAAGTGAAACCAGCCCATGGCTGCCCTGTCAGAGCCTCGTGGAGTCATCTGCCCCTGTTACCCAACACTAGTCCCGTGGGCGCTCCCTCATCTCTGAGGCAGAGCTTTGCTGACGGGGCTGCTGAGGGATGGAGGCAGCAGCTTGGAACTAGGGAGCCAGGAGGGATGTGTTTGTTAAATTAACCCAGCCCTTAATTGAGCTCTTTGTGCACTGTGCTGGTAACTGGGTACCAGGACTGCACAGAGGATGGAGAACATCTCCTGGGCATCCTGCCAAAGCTGCCCTCAAAGCTGCATCACACATGAGCTTGCTTCTTTCTAAAGGCTGGTTTAAAAAGTGCTTTCAGGTCCAGGGAAGGAAAGAGAGTAGAATCTCAAGTGTTTACTCCTCTCCTCCTCAGCAAAGCCACCCTGCAAAGCCGGACATAGACAGCTTTTGGTGAGAGCCTTGAATAAAGTGTCAGCAAACAATTGGAAAGCAGGGAAAACCAAATGCCAGAAAGTGGGATACAGATCAAAACTGAACTCAGGCTAAGGTTAAGCATTTCCAAAAGTGTTTTGGTATCAAGAACTCATTCACACGTCTCTGCCCTCAAAGCACTGTATTTCATTTTGAAGGATCACAGGGCAGAACAAAAACTTCATAGAGCTTTTTCCATCAAGTCTCTGTACCTACTCTGTGCCCCCCAGGAGACAGAAATGCTACAGAGAGTGCTGGCTCTGCTCAGACCTCACCTGCTGCACCTACCGAGCCCCATCTGCTCAGCTCTGGAGGAGAAACTCAACACCTTAGTGAGATTCTGAATCCAGAAGGCACATCACAGACATCAGCACTTCAAACAGTGATGAGAATTTAGAGTTTGGTATGGACAGACACATTCATTTAGCAAATTGTTAGGAAAAGGCTGATGGATCACTTTAAAGGTGAGAAGGTAAAGCAGTCAGAAGCCCACCCAGAAATGGGCTTGGCACAGGAAAACAGGAGAGGCTGCCCAGCACTGGACCCCTTACCATGCCCAGGGCTGTGCTGCTGCAGGTCCTGGCAGAGCTCTGGGGTTCGTGCAGACCTATGGGGTCCTGGCAGAGCTGTGGGATCCTGGCAGAGCTGTAAGGTCCTGGCAGAGCTGTGGGGTCCTGGCAGAGCTGTGGGATCCTGGCAGAGCTGTGGGATCCTGGCAGAGCTGTAAGGTCCTGGCAGAGCTGTGGGATCCTGGCAAAGCTGTGGGGTCCTGGCAAAGCTGTGGGGTCCCGGCAGAGTTGTGGGGTCCCGGCAGGGCAGTGGGGTCCCGGCAGGGCAGTGGGGTCCCGGCAGGGCTGTAAGGTCCCGGCAGGGCAGTGGGGTCCCGGGGTGCAGCCCCGCCGCCGCCGCCGCGTTTGCGCAGGATTCAATCATTAACGAGTGGAGGCGAAGGCGGGATCTGCCGGGCTGAGTTGCCGAGATGCAAACAACACTTCCCCTTCGCGGGAACCCACTGGGAGCCCGGCCGGGCCGCCCGGGGACAGAGGGCACCCACTGCTGCCATCCCACACCCCGGGACAGCCCGGGCTGCACAGGCACAGCCGGGGAAAGGGGAGTCTTGGGTTCCTTACAGCAGCACATCACCACCCCAAAGCTTGCTGCTTTACTCAGCATTGATATATAAACTATTGGCAAAGATAAAAATATGATGAATGCTGCTAATGCAGAATGAACAAACCCCACAGGGACTAATTCCACCCCCTCTGCCATGGGCAGGGACACTTCCACTGGACCAGGCTGCTTCAGGCCCCATCCAACCCAGCCCTGAACATCCTCAGGTACAGCAGCCACAGCTTCTCTACCTTTTCCTCCACCTCCCCTTTATTGTGATGTACTTCAGATTTAGCAAATATTAACCCTATTAGTATATATGAAAAGCTATTGTAGTTTTTCTCTGTGGACAAGGCCAATAAATCAGCTCATATTTAGGCATTACAGAAGCTGATTTAAAATTTCCCCCATGGCTAATAACCAACACTGGCTTCTCATTTACCAGCTTTTATTTTGTTCATTCAGGCAACTGCTGTTTCACTGAAGGATAAAATAGTGCTGAACAAATGGAGCATTTCTTCCTTCCTGCTGCAGTAACTCCTCAGAAAACTGGTAAGGGAGCAAGAACTGTTCCTTAATGTCATTTCAGTCGGTTTAGATTGGTCCCTGCTTTACAGCTCTGTGACTATTGCATCAGTTGATTGTATTTCTGAGCAGTTTCTAACCCTTAGTTATTTTGAGGCTGTCCCAGTCCCACGTGCTGGCACCTGTAATTCCATTGCATCCCTGTCCATGAGGAGCACCAGAGCTGGGGTCTCAGCAGCAGGCTCTGTGCCTGCTGGGGCATTTGGTGCCCTGCAGCTCCTGGCACGGCAGGCTGGAGCCCTGCTGGCCTCTGCCGAGGAGGTTCAGCCCGGGCCGCAGCCCAGGGCGTGAGGAGCAGGAGGAAACCCGAGAGCTGGGTGGGGTGACCTGTGCCGGCAGCGCCGGGACCTTCCCCTGCCCTCCGTGGGAACACGGCCCGCCTGAGCACTCCGGGAACAGCTCAGCCAACACTCCCAAAAATACCACAAACCCAAGAGCAGTGTCGGGTTCTGGGCTTTGGGTGGTTTGTTGGGGATTTTTGGGTTTCTTTAACCGGTGTAGTACTTTAACAAAAGGTTAAGGATGCCTAGGAGATGGGTGATGGGGAAGCCCGGATTGGTGGGATACTTCGAGGATGCTTCCTTTCCTCCTTGACTCACTCACAAGCATGAACCAGTTCCCTTCACACACCTACCACTGCACCCTGTGGTAGGAGAGTCTGTGATCAGTCTCCCTGTGCTTGGGCATCCTTGGGGCTTTGATCTCTGCCCCCAGAGCTGGCCCCAAACAGGGCTGTGAGCCTGAGCTTTGTCCTTGACTGTCAACCACCAAATCCCATCCTCCCTTCAAGGGAAGGCTTTTGGAGATGTACCAAAGCCTTCCCTTGTGGTGTTTGTCTTGTTTTCTGGTGTGGATAAATGGGTTGCTTACTGCAGCTCCAGCCTCTCCTGCCAGCAACATCAATAGTGCAGCTTCCACTGCCTCATTTTGTGCCTCACCAGGCATCTCCAATCCCGAAAGTCTATTTTAGGAACCTAAACAAAAACATACAGCCCAATCAATCATGAGTCCATATTTAGGTGCTGGTGCTTAAAAGCCATTTACTTCCAATTTCAGTTCCAAGAGAGTCCTATAAAAACACACAAGGGAAGGTTGGCAATTTTTGGCTGGCATTGTTTCTTAGAACATAAATTTTTCTTCTGCCTTACGGGCAGGCATTCAATGTCCCTGACAGAGCTGATGCCTGAGCTGATGGAGGAAACACAGCATTGGTGGCAGCACGGACAGGGAGGATGGCCAGGTTTGCTCCAGCTGGGCTGGCACAGGCACCTCCAGCAGCCCTGAAGGGAGGCAGAGCCATCTGACCCCAACCCTTCACCCAGAGCTGCTCTGTCAGCAACATCCCAGTGCTGCAGGGCAGGAGAACGACCAAAGCCAGGCTGGGTCACAGCTGAGGGGTGTGATGTGGGCATGTCCCCTCCCAATCAAAACCACAGCCATCCTCCCTCAGCAGTCCCCTAAGCAAGGTTGGAAATCCCAACTGTGCTCATTCCATTGCATTCACAACCCAGAAATGCCCATTCCAGGGAACATTCTTGTGGACGTGACCCTAAAACTGTGTAGAAAATCAGACCAAAGGGGTTACTGACAAAACCCCAAAGCCCAACCTCCTCAGGAACACTGAGAGGCTGTTAATGAATTTCAAATATGAGAGGAATAAAACTGCAGTGGAAGTGCCTGTGCCAGCACACAGGAGCCCAGTGTGTGAGTGAGTGCTGGGATGTGCTGGCAGTGCTTCAGGGAGACCCCAGGAACAACTCCCAGACACTCTGGGATGGAGCACACGAGCACAGATGTGCATCCAGAGGTGTGCAAAGGGAGCCCTACCCAACCACTGCCCCTTCCCTCCTCAGCAGCCCCAGTCCTGCCCCATCCTCCCCACAGTGAGCAGAGCTGGGGCTCCTGCAGCACCTCCCTTTGGCTGCAGCACACTGCCACTGCTTCCCCATGGATGGGACACCGAGGGACACAACACACTGCACTGGAATCAAAAACAGGTTTAATGTTCAGCCTAAGAAAGATGGAAAACAGTGATCATCCCGTACACATTCTGTCTGAGCAGGCCACACACACTCAGGAAAAATAACCCAGAATTATTGAAGATTCAGTGCCTTTTATGCAAAAGAAAAGCAGGATATGTGAAGTACCTGCTCAGTGTTTGATTTGCTTAAACCAACAGCCAACCCCTGCATTCATGCTTCAGTCAAAAGTTTTAGGGTTTATATTTAACACACAAAACATTTACTCAGAAATTATTTGTTCCACACACCCAGCTGAACCACATTTCTTTTTCAAGCCTATAAAGCTGCTAAGCTAATTCCACTTTTAAGAAATCATATCTAAAATCTGATAAACAATTTTAAGGACAATCAGAACACCTAGTACATGACTTAGGAGGTAAGTAGAGCACAGACCATGCAGCAGTGTTATGATAAGGCTGGGATCTTCACAGCTTCCTTTTTCCAGTGAATATCCAGTGCTGGTTTGTTTCACTATTTCCTGCTAGTTTAAGGATTAAAGAAAGGAACTAGGAATAAGAGAAATGCTTTAAAAAAAACCCCACAATACAACAAAAAAACCTAAATAAACAAAACCCCCCAATCAAACAAACAAACCCCAAAACACCTGCACAATTTTTCAGCCATCCCACTGGGTTTCCAAGTGCTTCCCTCAAGCTGTGCAGGGCAGGAGCAGCAGCCCCAGCCCAGCCTGTGATGGGCAGGTCCCTGCAGCTGCCCTGAGCCTCCTGCAGCCTCCCGGTGCTTCTGCTCACCCCATCACCCCTGGCAGCAGCTGGGCCCTGCTGCCACACCCCACACAGCCAAAGGGGACAGGAGAGCAGCCACTGAGCATGTCCTGTGTGCCCACAGTGACCTGGCCTCTGGCACACAGCCCAGTCTGGAGATGTGGTGATAGGAAGAAAGAAGAAAGAAGAAAGAAGCAGAGACATGACACCAAAGCCCAGAGGCTGCAGGGCCAGAAGAGGAACCCCAGGGCAGTCCTGGCAGCCTCGGGGTTTGAGGTTCAGACAATGGCACTGGAGGAATGTGTGGGTTAGGATCAGCCTGATTGCCTGCCAGGGAAGATGGGAGATGCTGCAGCCCCAACACTGCGGGAATGGCAAGGGAGATGCAATCACAGGGTCCAGCACAGGGTACAAGACAGGATCCAGCACACGGGGGTCCAGCACACGGGGGTCCAGCACACGGGGGTCCAGCACACGGGGGTCCAGCACAGCCCCAGTCCCAGGGGGGCCATGAGGAGGGCGAGCAGAGCGCCCTTTCCCGCTCACAGGTTCTCCCTCAGCCAGTCCATGCAGGTGTTGAGCAGGCGGTGGCCCAGGGCCAGCTCGAAGGGCCAGGAGGTGAAGGTCATGGCCCCGTGGAAGGCGTCCCCGGCGTGGTGGTGTGTGACGGGAACGCCGGCGGCGCGCAGCCGGCCCGCGTACATGACGCCGTCGTCCCTCAGCACGTCGTGCTCACAGGTCAGGACGTAGGCCGGGGGCAGGCCGCGCAGCCGTGCCTCGCTGGCCAGGAGAGGGGCTGCACGGGGGTCCAGGAGCCCGGGGTGCCTCTGCCCCAGCTCCGTGCTGCCCACGGCGGGGATGCTGTACGTGTGAGCCCCCCTCATCTCCACGGGCAGCCAGCGGCTCCAGTTCACAAACTGCAGCAGGGGCCCGGCCTCGGCGGGGATGTGCGTGTTGGAGGCCATGGCCTCCCTCAGAGCGGGGTCTGAGGTGAAATACTCGCTCCAGAACCTCACCATCAGAGACCTGCTCAGGACAGGCTTGTTGGCGTTGTCCAGGTAGGACGGCAGGTTCAGGTCCAGTGCCTGCAGAGCTGGGTAGATCAGAACTTGAGCTTTCAGCTTGGTTTTGACTTCAGGGTCCTCCGACAGCTGTAGAAAAATACCAGAAACCATTGCAAAGAATCAGTAAAGCTGTCGATTCTCCCGTGCTGACAGATCATCATCTTAAAGAATTAAGACACACATTTTGCAACATGAGCAAAATAAGATGATCAATAAAACCAGGATAAAAAAATTCCGAATCTATGGGCACGTCATCTAAAACAGCAGGCTGTAATAACAATTCTCAAACATAATTTCATTTTATTTCTTATAGTGAAGGATAATGATTTTTGGGAAATACTATTTTTGAAATTTTGATGCTTTCTGAACTATTGACAAAAGATTTTTTATAGCTACAGAAAATTTCTATTCTTACTTCATGAAACTTTCAGGCTCCTGGGCCTCCTTATCATTTCACACAATTTAGAGCATGTTCATCTATTTGGATTTTAACCCTGAGATGTTACAACCCAAGCAATTGCAATTCTGCGCATTTCAGAGATGTAACAAATAAAATGTGATGAATTGAACATTGACATTTCTTATACATCACCCTTTTCCCCTCTTCACTAATAAATTTTCCATTTTCTCCCTCATCTTCTGCCTTCAGCATCCATAGCACATTCACCACCATTCCCAGTGTTTCATTACAGTCCAAATAACTTCTCCAGAGAGCAACAACATCATGCTGACTGTATTTAACAAAGCTGAAGGAGAAGTGCAAAAGGCACCAAAGTGAGTGATCAGACACTCACACTAGTGAGGGTCTATTTGTTCACTTGTTTTCCCTGCTGCTTACATCTTTGCGAGTCACGTAGTTAAAATTCCCTTCCCAAACATCATAACTCAACCAATGAACACCAGCTTAAGGTTAGAGTGCTGTGTGCCCCAACTGGAGGGCAGGAAGCCTTTTTTAGGGCACAGATGTCTGATGCCACTCAAGCTCCTCTGATGCCACCGAGTGGCTCAGGCACGGTCACTTGCCCAGTCCCCGGAGCCCTGCGACAATCCCACAGGCTGTGACATCCTGTGTGCACCTGACAGCAGCGTACGCTGCGAGCTGAGCTCTTCTCAGTGGTGGTGAAAGTACCAAAATGCAGATTCTGAGCTCTAGAGCAGCTCTCCTGTACCTGCAGTGCCACGGCGGCCGCCAGGTTTCCCCCGGCGCTGTCCCCGGCCACGCAGACCCGCTCGGGGTCCACCCCGTACTGGGCCAGCACCTGCCTCTGCAGGAAGAACTTGGTCACCGAGTACACGTCCTCAAACTGAGCAGGGAAGTGGTGAGGAGGGGCCAACCTGTAGCTGGGGGGAGGCAAGAGAAGCGTCTTGGTACCTGCTATTAGTAAAGAGAAGGGTTTGCTCACACCTCCCTGCCGGGGGATGTTTATTTCTGTGCCCAGACAAGTGGGAACTGTGTATCCCAGAGGATCCACCTCATTACCCACCCTTCTCCATTTATGGCCAAAATAGCCACCAACCACAATTCTCCACTGCCACCCTGGCAGCCTCCGTTCACAAATGTTTATAGGTCAGCAGGAAGGCAGGTGACCAAAAACAGAGACATTGAAAAACCAGATTAATTTACTCCAAACCCTCATCCCAACTGGAAGGAGAATATGTCTTACTTGACCGACACCACGACAGCATTGAGCTCGTTTGAAATCCGCCGTGTCATGAGGTCATAGTCGTGCACAGCTGAAAGGAAAGCCCAGTGCGTGTGGGAATGGACACTCACACCCAGAGCTGTCTGTTCCCCTTGGGAATGGACACACATACCCAGAGCTGTCTGTTCCCCTTGGGAATGGACACACACACCCAGAGCTGCCTGTTCCCCTTGGGAATGGACACACACACTCCCAGAGCTGCCTGTTCCCCTTGGGAATGGACACAC
>JBBMKD010000013.1:404271-435254 GCA_037834095.1 Argya squamiceps | reverse complement strand
GAGCTGCCTGTTCCCCTTGGGAATGGACACACACACTCCCAGAGCTGCCTGTTCCCCTTGGGAATGGACACACACACCCAGAGCTGCGTGCTCCTCTTGGCAGCAGCTTCCAGCTGACTTCCCCGAACCTCCCCCTGCTTTCAACTGGTGACACACCAGTCCCCTGCCCCTCCCTGTGGCAGCTCCCACTGAACAAAAGGCAGCACTTGACGGGGCTGTTGAGAACTTTCCCACAGACCCAGGGCAGCCATGCAGCAGGCAGCCTTGCAGCAGAGCTCACCTGCATCTCCCAGGCACCAGCCCCCGCCGTGGAAGAAGAGCACGGCCCTCCTGAGCCCTCCAGGCGCCCTCCGGGGCAGGTACAGGCGCACGGGGACGTTGCTGAGCTCCGTGTCTGTCACGGTGACGTTTTCATCCGACGTGGGAGGGACGAGCTTGCCGGCCATGTACAGCCTCAAGCCCTCCATGTAGTTCAGCCCCAGCAGCTCGGCCGCCTCCGCCTAAAGCACAAGACACAGGGAAACTCATTCTAGTGCAGCCCTGTTTACTCTCAGATTCAATTACCACGGAGCCATTTGATGCTCTGTGCAAAGGTGTGAAGCAGCTGCAGGAGTCAGTACAACAGGGCACAGTGCATCCCTCTGCAGCTGGCAGTGCAAGGAGCGCTCTGTGACACGAGCTCACACTGCCACCAGCTGCCCAGCAAGGCCAGAGCTCTGCTGCTGGCACCAGTGTGGTGTGGGGACAGCCCAGGGGACACGCTGCAGAGCCACCCACAGCTCCTGCTCTGCTGCTGGCACCAGTGTGGTGTGGGGACAGCCCAGGGGACACGCTGCAGGGCCACCCACGGCTCCTGCTCTGCTGCCAGCAGCAGCACCATGGCTCCTCCACCACCACCCCCCGCACTGGGACATGACCCTCTCCCCACCCCAGCCTCATCACATCACCATTGAAACAATGAGAAATAAAGCCAAGTTCTTACATGTTATCTGAAGGTGAAAGCAGATGAAATTCAGAGCAGGTTTGAGTTTTAAAAGAAGGGAAATAACCAAGCCTTGTGCAGAACCTGTTTGAAGTTTGGCTTCCAAGAGATGGTTTATCGTCCCCAGTTAGAATGTGAACCCCCCACTGGAACTAATCACCTGCTGATGGGTGTAACCTCCAGCCCTCAGACTGGGACAGTGCACAGTCATACTGTCTGACCCTGCTTGGTGTATTCATTTCTCTTAAAATTGTATTTAAATCAACCGTTTAATCATCATCTACATAAAACCAGGTTTTGAGCAGCCTGGTCTAGTGGAAGGTGTCCCTGACATTGCCAGGAAGGTGGAACGAGATGAAATTTAAGATCTTTTCCAACCCAAACCAATCTGTGACTGTGAGATTCTATGACATAACCTTCTTTTTCAGGAGTGAGAACAGCACACAGCCCAGCCCTTGCTGGCAGCCTTTGACAGGGATTGTCACCACATTTTTGAGTCACCTCTCTCTGCAGGCCTGGAGCAGGTGGTGCCAGGAGGAGCCCTGCCAATCCCAGCGTGCTGGAATTGGGATGGAGATGAGTGGGCAGGCCCTGGCACTCGGCAAAGGGAAACACAGGTCCTTGCCATCAGCTCCGTGAAAACAAACAAACACATCCACGTGCCAGAACTGCCGTTTTAGCCACAACATTGACACAGTTTACATAAACATTTCTCAGTTGTTGCTTTTCCCCCAAGGATTAACATCCTGAAAAAACAAATATCTCAGTCAAAGTGAGTCCTGCTGTGACTCCAATGAGCCTGTGAAAGCCCCGCGGCGGGACGAATTCCCTGAGCCCAGCACTGAGGATTTCCAGTGCTCTCAGAGCTGTGTTTTCCACAAGTGGACAATTTACATTGTGGAAAACCACTGGGCTGCTGCCTGTGGTTTCCAGGCTATTATCAATAAAAGGAAGTGGTGCCCTCATCTGAAAATCCCTCACTGTCCCAGTGTGAGGTTTTTGGGTGTTAGGGAGTAATAGGAAAGCCACTTTGGGGTTTGGGATCCTCGTGCTTTGGACACAAGGACAGGAAAAACATTGTGTTGTGTTTTGTGCTTTCTTCAAGCATTTCAGACCAAGGGTGTGGGGCACTTCCTGAAATAGCTGAGGGATTTGGGGCTCAAACACCACAGCAAGTGGCAGGTTTGCTCTCAGAGGCTGTTCCCCAGCTTGGCAGCTCACGGGCACAGGACATCAGTATCAACAGGCAGAGGAGACATTCCCAGCTGCAGAGAGGGGGCACCGAGGGACTCTGAGCACACCCAGCAGGGCTCCCCAGGCCCTGCCACAACCAAGGGATGGAGCTGTGCCGTGTCATGGGGTCTTGGCACACCCGCTTGGGAGCTGGGAGAGAATTCCACTGCTCAGGAATGCTCGAGGGTGGCACTTTGTTCCCTTTGTTCAGACCAACATCAAAGTGTCAGACAGACTAAAACAGGGTCCCCTCTGCAAACACAGCCCTGCCCTGAGGGACCACGAGTCGCTGCCCTGTCACTGCACGGCCTCTCAGGATATACTCAGGACAATTTAGAGCCACTTAAATCTAATTTACACTAGTGCAGCTCCAAGGAGCCGTGGCTGGGTCCTTCCCTTGGGATTATGGTTTCACAGGAGATGAGAGCCCAGTTATGAAATACCTCCCCACGGTGAGGCAGGACAGCAGGCACCACGGACACAGCCCCATCTTCCAGGGAAAACAAACGATCCTGGCACAAAGAGGACGCTGCTGCCGGCAGTGCCGTGCTGAGGTGACAGAGGTGGGGCAGTGTCACCGAGCTGCCACCAGGCGTGCCCGGGCAATGAGCTGCCCGTACCCACCCTCCCTGCAGGCTCCCTCCAGCCGGGGATCCAGGAGGGGGAGCAGCAGGGCAGCACACCAGCACTGCACACTACAGCTTCCTTCTTTCTCACCACTGTCGTCTTCCACCACCTCAACCCCCGAAATCAAAACAAGAGTCCCTGACACACACCAAACAACTCCTCACCCTCCCTCCTCCTGCAGACTGGGCAGCCCTAAAAAGGTTCTCCCTGCCAACGAGAGCTGTCTCACACAGAGATGTTGTTTGGTGTGGTTTCAGGCCTGTTTTGTCAGTGGATTTCCATGAAACCACAAAAATCAATAGAATGTGAGAGCTGCTCTAGTCTTCCCTCCCCTGACACCCAGCACTGCCGAGGGAGCTGGGTACACAGGAATCACGAATGATTCAACAGCAGTGCTTTATCTGCACAGCTCTGCAAAGCAAGAGGAGCTTGTCTGTGCTTGCCTATCCACAGTCACATCCCACATCTCAGTCGTTACCCTGAACGGCCCTTTCTCAAGGCTGCAAGATCAAATCTTCTCTACATTGCTTTATATCACAGTCACAGTCACTTTGGTGCTTCATTTCAGCTACTCCTGCCCCTCAGTGAGTGCACCACCGTTCCCACAGAACACACACACTGCCGTGTCCGTGAGCCCCCGGGGCACGGGAACCCCCCCGGGCACGGGAACCCCCCGCCCCGCAGCTCGGCCCTCCCGGCCCCTCCATCCTCACCAGGTGCCCCAGGACTCTCATGGCAGCCGACATCAGCATCACAGTCCCGGGCTGGGCCACGTCCTCGGGGACGGGGCTGTAGAGGTAGTAGCCGAGGAGGGCGGTGAGGAGGCACAGGCACAGCAGCTTGTTCCCCATCCTCGCAGGCTCCGCTACGGCGCTGCTGGGAGCTGCTCCCGGCGCCTCCCAACCAGCCAGCGCAGGGCAAAGTCAATCCCGTGTTTTGCTTGGGTGCCGGCCAGGAGGTGATTTCTTGTCGTATCACGCGGGGCACAGGTTACTCCACTCTGCAGCTTCCAAAGCAACACGTTTCCCCAGCGGGGCGTGCAGCCGCCGGGAGCAGCCGAGCCGGCTAGCCCGGCACCGAGCCCCGCACCGAACCCCGAACTGAGCCCGGCACGGAACTCCTCTGCCAGCCCGGTACCGAGTCCGGCACCGAACTCCTCTGCCAGCCCGGCACCGAGCCCCGCACCGAACTCCTCTGCCAGCCTGGCACCGAGCCCCGCTGCCCGTCCCTGCCCTGGGACACAGTGGTTTTATCTCTTCTGTTTAAAATTTGTGCGATTTCTTTGGCTAAAGCCTTACCAACAGCAGATGAGCACAGCCCCGTGCTCCCTGCGGCAGAGCAGCCTGTGGGGCTGGAGCATCCTTGGGAGGAGCAGAGCAGGAAACATCACAGAAGGCTGAACCATGTGCCACCAGCCCAAACACAGATGAAGATTGGCCCTTAGTCAAACTTTCAGACATTTCTTTAATTTCTGGGCACCTTCAAACTATTCAAGGATTTTAAAAATCCATCTATGCTCTCTCCTCAGTCCTGGAGCACAACAGGCAGTGAAAGCCCAGGGTTCTTGACCCCCCTCCAACAAAGGCAAGAGAGAACAGCTCCGAGACCATCCCACCTGCCCTGGAGCCCAGTGCCAGGGGCTGGGCAAGGGCAGGGGAGCCCATCCTGACACAGCTGAAAGGGGCTGGCCCTGGGTCCCAGCACAGTGACACGTGTACACACAGGGCTGGGCACAGAGCAGCAAACCCATCCCCTCCTTGGCACAGCTCAGCTCTTTTATCAGGGGCTGAGAGATAAAACATAGGTAAAGAAGCCAGATTTCCTAGGGAAAGAAGCCACATCCACACACCTTCTAAACCCTCCAGGGGTGGGGACTCCACCGCTGCCATGTGCAGCCTGTGCACATTATTTGTTTCCCAACACACAGCCCAAGCCTGCCCTGAGGGTCAGGTGTCCTGCACTACCTCGTGTGCTGGGCACGTCCCTGCTGTGACCCTGGCTGAACCCAGGGGTGCTCCTGGCAGTGATGGCCCCCCGGGCTGCCAGGGTGGCCCTGAGGTCTCGCAGACACCCTTTGACCCCGTGGTGACAGCAGCAGCTTTGGACATCCACTCTGAGAAGGGTCACGTCTCCTCTGGGGTTTGGGGTGACAGCTGCCCAAAACAGCACCCAGGGGTGACAGGGCCCTGTGGGCAGAGTTTGCTTGGGGTGCCCTAATGGGTGACAGGGTCAGGGCAGCCACAGCCCCACCCTGCTGGGGGCAGAGGTGTCCCACGGCTGGGGGCAGAGGTGTCCCACGGCTGGGGACAGAGGTGTCCCACGGCTGGGGACAGCCAGCCCTCGGTGCCCAGTCCCCCAGCAGGGCTGTGGGTGAAGGACAGGACAGGGGTGTTGAGAGGGGTGTGGGGCAATAACACCACAGCCCCAGGGGCCGTGCAGAAACTCCAGCAGGAGGGGACAGATGTCCCCACAGCCCGGGGCTGGCGGCTGCAGCCATCGCGCGGGGTGAGCGGGAAGAAGGAACGCTGCGGTGTCACCACCACGGCCACCAAAGCGATGGGCTTTCACCCATTTTCCCACTTTTAGGGAAGGAAGGGAGAAGCCACCGGGAGGCAGTGCAGCCCTGCAGACGGTCTCCCTCCCACCCGAGGCACCTCAAAGCCCGCCAGGAGCAGGAGCAGCGGTGCTGGCGGTCCTGCCCTCCCGGCGGGGCAGGGACAGGCTGTGACAGGCACCTGGGGACTCCCGGAGGGGGAGAGGTGCCGGAGCCACTGAATGCTGCCCACTTTGCAGTGCCTGCAGACAAGTGAGTTGCAACCTTGTGGTAAAAAGCAGAAATGAGTTATTCTGCCCTTTAATGCCTCTGATGGACACCCAGTGAGTGGTCGGTACAGTCAGAGCAGCACTGAAAATACCCCTTGAGTCCAGGAACAGCTTTTGGGTTGATATTCAGAAGCCAGTGCTAGATTTCATGCCACTTCACTAAGCTTCAGTTCTTTCTGCTTGCTTTCTTCATTATTAGTATCTGTACTTTGTAATGCTACTCACAGGACTGAAAACTGGCCAGTTTTAATATGAAATGAAAGGATGGCATTCACAAGAAATTTTATAGAAGAGAATTTGGGTACTGCGTTTTCATCTGTTTCCATTTATACAAACTGCAAGTTGTATAAATGGAAACAAATGTCTTGTTTGACAATACATTCATACGCTGAACTGAAAAAAGCAATTCTCTGAAACTTTAGTAAGCAGAAGTACAGCACATGCAGTATTTCTGAACACAAGACAAAGCAGCAGCCCCAGAAACATACTGTGTCCATGAAGGCATTAAAGTAGTCAGCAAAACATCTTCCAGCTGTGTCTGTGAAGAACATTATTATCAGGGTAAGATAACAGGGGTTTTTAAATAAGTCAGTGTTTTGCTTTGGTGCTTTCTAACTGAAATCTTGTTTTCAAACATGCAACTTTTTACTGTTTGGCAGGAAGGCAGCAACACTTTTGCTTTTCACTCTTTCTATTCCACGTGAAGCAAGAGACTCAGAGCTGCTCCCTGGGTGTACAAGAGCATCTCCCTCAGCCATCACAGCTCCTGCTCTGGAGGCAGAGCAGGACAGAAACCCCCTCACTGAGCACACACAGAACCAGCATCTGCACACGCTCCCAAACACCTCCACTGGTTTTCTCTCCTACATTAAAGTTGGTGGTTTGAAGTAATTTAAGAAACTAGAACTTACAACTAGAACTTACAACTTACAAGGATTTCGCGTAGCTCACACCTCCCACTGCCAGCTTCTCAATGTCCATCTAGTTCTAGTTCTCATGCAGTTTCCCATTTTATACAAAAACAAGGACAATTCCTGAATTCTGGATCCAGCAGCAGCTCACTGGAGTTGGATTTGCCGTCCTGGGGGAACAGATAAGGCAGAGAAGGAACCTGAGGGACAATCAACAGGAATCCTACACATAGTTAAAGCAGTAATTTTTTAAAAAATAATCAATAAAATTGAAGCCCAAGGCAGTCACTTGGGAAGGGGAATGACCACCTGAAAGACCACAAACAGGAAAGAGACCATTTGGGAAACGTTTGCAGCAAGAGGGGTTTGATTTGTTTACTCAAAGTTGTCTCTGGCTTTGTGAATGCACATATGTACACAAGCAGGAGCACATGTTGAAGGCTGAATTCTGAAATTAGTGAACTTTGGAATTGCAGAGTCACCAGGCATGCCAAGGATGGGGAACAGGAGGGACATTATCTAAACCAGGGGCTCACAGCTTCTCCAGTTTAGCTGCAATGGCTTTGGGGGAATTGAGCTGCTGCTAATGCAACAGAGCTCTGAAATGGAATTGCAATAGCAAATGAGAAAAGAGCACGATGGAGCCCAGGATTTAGTTACTTTTGCTGTTTATCTTGCCAAATGAACACTTGGAGATGTTTCTGAAGAGCATATGTAAGATTATACAGAGTTCCTTCTGCTCTGGGGTGCAGGGACCAATTCCACCCCACTGCTCCAGGGCAGCCCCATTAATCGTGGCTATACCTGAGATCAGGGAAGTGATTGCAGGTTTGATGGGGATCCCCAAGTGCTGGGAGGACTCTGATATTGCTGCTAAGCAGATAAAGCCATGGTGAACAGGACTAGCAGAAAGAAACCATTTACACTGGATCTAAGATTTACTGAACCAAATCTGCAGCAGTATTGGGACATTGACAAGGAGATAATGCCATGACTTGTGCTGAATGAGCACAGTGTCCTGGGGTTGGACAGCCCTGCAGTGTGGGCTCCTGGGACACCACTTTCCCCTCAGGCGTATTTCATGCCTCCCTCTCCACAGGCCTCCCTTATCTCTCTGTTTCTCCCCGAAGCTGTTTCTCCAGCACCACAGGAGAGTGCCCCATACCCACCTCCCTGCAGGGCCCTGCCAAAGGTTCTCCCTTGCATAAGCAGGTCCTGCTGCACAAAACAAAGACCCAACTGCTGCCCAGACCTCATTTCTACCAAGTTTTTTCTTTAATTTTGTAAGCAGAAAACATTGACTCTCTTAATTTGTTCCTTTTGTGAATAGGAGAGGGAAAGGAAACAACCAGGGGCAATTCTCACCAGCTGCTGGAAACACCAACACAAAAGACCCCAGGGACATTTCTTTATGCAAGAGGAGGTTTGGCCAAAGTGCCACAGATGCTTGGCCTGGGTATTTGTAAGAGAAAGGTGAAGCTGGAACCCTTGTGCCACCAGGTTCCCATCCCCTGAGCCATCCCTGCAGCAGGGCCAGGAGGATGGATTTAAACCCTTCCCATTACCCCTGGAAGAGTGGGGGCTCAGCCAGGGTGAGTTACACAGCTCAGGTGGGTAGAAAATCACCTTACTGACCTTATGAATGTCTGAATGCTCTGGGGGAGCACGGGTCCCACCCCATCTGTGCTGCAGAAGATCCATCTGACACAGCACTGAGAAACAGCACTGCCACTGTGGGATGCTGGAGGTGCTCTGAGGGACCCGGGGTTGTTCCCCTGCCTGTGGGGGCTGGCTCAGCAGCAGCTCTGTGCCTGGAGCTGTGTCCTGCTGGCTGCTGCTGCCCTGCAGTGAAAATTACACTCAGAAGCAGCAGAATTCGAGCAGCAGCCACAGATCCAGTGCATCTCACATGTGCAGTGCAGTGAGAACTGGCAAACCTGGAGGTTTCATCTTGTTTCCACAAAGCTCATAGTGAAAGGATATTCTCAGTAAATGCATTTTTAAAGGCAGCCTCACACTAACATTCTAGTTTTCATTCTCTCAATGTGTAACAAAATCAGTCATTTGGCTAAAATCAAACACAAAACTGAAAACCTGAACTCCCAATATCCTCATGTGGGGACACATTTTCTCCCCCAGTTCTGCTTCTCACCCCAATTCTCATCCAGACCCAGACACCCTGAACCAATGTTCTCCAGCATCTGTGGCCAGGCTGGAGCTGAGGAGCTCTGGGAATCCCAGGGGGATCCAGGCCACAGAGAGAACTTTGAGGGAACTCTGGCTGCCCAAACCACCCAGCTGACATCTCCCAGCAGGATGGGCCATGCAGGGAACACAAACACACCAGGGGACATGGGGTGGTGCTGAGCAGCTCCTCAGAAGAGCTGAATGTCCATGGTCACACCAGAGACAACCAACGTGTTTTCTCAAATCACCCTGAAAAGCATCTGGGATCAGAGCTGAGCCAACAGATATCCCTCCTGGGATAATCTCACCATGCAAGGTCTGAGAATGAGGATTCAAGCCAGGACCACGTTCAGTACCTCCATCCTTCAATCCACCAAAGGTGTACAAAACTAGGACGAAATATTGCAGAAAGTATTTGGGTGATGTTAAAATGGAAACTGTTTCAAACCAAAGCAGAAAATCCATTAATCCGTAGATGCACGGTGAGGGGAAAACCCCTCTATATAAGAGAGTCCTGTCCCTGCACTCTCTCCTCCCCAGGAACAGGTGAGCAACATCTGTGCTCGCTGCAGAGTTTGTTCTTCACTCAGTGAGCTCTGAGATGGGACACACAGGGTTTGGCCTCCCAACAATTCTGAGAACTGTTGCAATGTCAAATACTTCTAATAAGCATCAAGGAC
Organism: Argya squamiceps; assembly: GCA_037834095.1. Taxonomy (NCBI): domain Eukaryota; kingdom Metazoa; phylum Chordata; class Aves; order Passeriformes; family Leiothrichidae; genus Argya; species Argya squamiceps. The sequence goes on along the minus strand of JBBMKD010000013.1, from coordinate 425,811 downwards.
GTGATTTTGCAACAACTGATTGTTAGCATTTATTAACTGAAGGTTCATTACAGGGACTGATTAAGCTGTAAAGGACCTGCAGTGCACAGCAGGTTGCAGAGCTGCTGCAGGATCATGCTCAGCCTGCAGCAAAAGACTGGAGATTCTCAAGTTGCAGCTGATATTTCTACCCCACTGAGGCTGTGTCCAGGTGGGGTCAGCCTCTTCCCCCAGGAAACAAGTGACAGCACAAGGGGTGATGAATTCCTGCATGAGGCCAACGTGGTATGAGCCCCACAAAGGTGCATCACACTCTGAGGGTTGACCAGCAGCCTCTCAGACATGGCTTAAGAATAATTAGAGAGGTGTTTTGGAACAACAAAAAGGTTGTAATTAAAGAGAAAATAGCAAACTATACAAAACAAAAGAACAAAAGCCGTGCACAGTGCAGGGAGGTCCCTTACACCTACTGAGACACCCTGAAAAGCCCCAAGAATCTCCATGCTCTCTTAAGTATTCAACGAACCAGGAGGGATTTTTGGCACGCTGTCCGACAGAAAATAGCCACATTTCTTGAGGAACAGCTCAAGGGTCCAACAAGTGCCTTTGTCCTGGCACTGGGCCAATTACAGTGAGAGGAGCATAGAGGTTTCTGGTTCTTTTCCCTTAAAAGGTCAGGGGTGGAGTTGCACTGTGTCCAAACATGGAAACACCTGTAAAGGTGTGGGCGTGCACTGCAACAAAGGGAAAATGGCCTCAGGCTGTGCTGGAGAGGTTCAGGCTGGACATCAGGAGGATTTCTTCACTGAATGTGTTGTTAAACATTGGCAGGGGCTGCCCAGGGGGGTTTGGAGTGCCCATCCCTGGAGGTGCCCAAGGAAGGGCTGGAGGTGGCACTCGGTGCCCTGGGCAGGGACAGGGTGGGGGTTGGCCAAAGGTTGCACTTTATGATCTTACAGTTATTTTTTAGCCTCGGCAGTTCTGTGATTCTGAAGCAACTGCAGTGGATTTGCAATGAAGCAACCAAGTCCCTGAGGCTCATCACTGCTGCAGCTCAGGTTTCCCCGTTCTGCAGAGCAAGTCCCAGTGCTCCCACTGGGTGATGTGAAGTGAAAACCATCTACAATTATAACTCACTAAAACCTTTAAAAACCCGTTTCTGTCTTTAATAATAATAGTGCAAGCTAAGCAAATAGCTCTCAAACCACTTCTCTAAATATGAAATCAGCTCCAAGACCGTGTTTTGCCTGTGGGAAGGTGAAGGCAGGGATGGAAAGTGACTCATGGCTTTGCACAGTCCGAGGGACAAAGGCAAACCTGACTGCTGGTGCCTGCAGATCCCTGGCAGCTCTCCCTCTGTGGCCCCATCACTTACAAAAACACTTTGGAAAGTGCATCCCATCATTTCCTCATGTGTGAAATCATTAAAAAGCTGCAGGAGGATCCACAGCCTCTGCCAACAACCAACAGAGCCGAGGAAAACAATTAGAATATTAACAGGACTGGGGCTTCTGCTGAGGTTTGACCAAGGACTGGCCAAAAGGGTTGATCAAAACTTCATAGAAACAGCCTCAGAATGTGAATGGTGTCAGAGTAAAAACCCACAGCCCCATCTCTTTAAACCATCCCAGCAATCAACAGCCAGAGTTTCCTGGCCCAGCCCATCACAGCCTGGTGGCCTTGGCAACATCCTCGTGGCATTAAACTGAGCCATAACATCCAGTTATCCCCAGGCTGCATCCCTGGGCTCCCGGGGTGCTGTGGGAGCAGGAGCTGCTCCCACCCAGGCAGTGGGACACAAGGAAGGGTGACAATTTTACAACAAAAAGGATATTTTTAAAATTATAAGACGTGTTACAGAAGATTTAGCTTCTACAAAACAGAAAAATCAGCTTCAGGAGGAGGTTGACTTCGAGCCACAAAGAGGCAAATATAAAATTATCAATGTCTGTGTTTGAGGGGAAACTCTGAGTTCCTGAGAAACTTCATTCCTGCTGTAATCCTGCTCCAAGCAGGAATTTTCACTGTCAGCCCTGCTGTAATCCTGCCACAACCAGAAACTTTTATGGTTTTTCCATGGGCTGCATTCTTTCTGGCTTTGGCTCCCAGAGGCAGATTGTCCCAGAGGTGTTCGAAAGCCAGCACTGATGCTCCAGGAGGGGACTGGAGCAGCAGCCTCAGGGAAAACGTGGCTGAATTCTCCATCCCCAGTGCCCAGCAGGGACCTGGCCCAGGCAGGGAGAGGAGCCAGAGCTGCCCCAGGCAGGGACCCAGCCCGGCCTGGCCCCTGCAGGGAGGGGAGATGGTCTCTGCTCCTTCCACAGAGCAGGAGACCCAGCCCTGGTGTCTGAGCCTTCCTCATCACCTTCCTCATCACCTGTGGGACCTCAGCAAGGCCAGAACTCCTCTTGGTCAGATTCCCAGGAGTCAGAAATGAGAGCTGGATCCCAGTCAGCTGCCCAAGCCAAGGAAATCACTATCTCTGGGAATGAGCCCATGAGTTAGACATGTTATCCATGCTCTCTGCCTTGTCTTGGGCTTGAAATAAAAGGATTTCAAAAACTACACCTGGAAATGTATCCCAGCCTCCTAATGATGCCTGTGAACAACCTAAACACAGCCTGTTCTTGCAGGTGGAAAAGGCTCCCTCCTTCCATCTGCTCCCAGCTCAGGAAGGAAAATCTTCCTGGGATATTCTGGGCTTTACCTGCACAGTGCAAGGAGAGGGCAGAGGGGCATGGACCCCTCTCCCCCCAGGAGATGCCCAAGCTGAGGGCACCTGATGCTCACTGGCATTCCCAGAATGCTGCACATGTGGCAGTGACCACAAAAACCCCAGGGAACTACAAAGAAAAACCAGGGTAGCATTTGATATCCAAGGAGGCAGAGAGGAGGAAACGTCAATGAGTCAAACTGCTCAGTGCAATGGCTTAACAACTGTGGAAGTGTGTTACATCCAGCATTCCTGGGCTCCCTGCTGACTGCTGTTTCCATGCAGTGTTCTGGTTTTAACACAGAATTACAGCTCATAACACCAGTGAATAGAAAATAGCAAAGAACAGTGTGTACATCCAGGAGGACAGAGAAAGTCTCCACATCCCCTGTCAAGCCAGAAAGGAAATGAAGGCTGAACATCCCCTCTGTAATGAAGATAAAACATTCCCTCTGTGCAGCACCAGAGCTGCTGACCACACCATGGAAGGACGAGAATTGTGAAGCTTTTGGGCAAACCCCTCTCAGTTGTTTGCCCCATGTCAGAGGCTGCTCTGGCAGTCACAAGACACAGTCACACACACACATCAGGACTTTGCTCATTCAGGCAGTTCCCTGAACACCCTGCCCTAGGGAAGGTGTTTGTGCTTGGTTTTATGTCACTCTTACACTCCTGCTGCTGAAATCACATTTCTCTGAGATGGCTGCTCCTCTCGCAGCCATATAGATACATTTTATTGTCTTTTTAATATGTGGAATAAAGTTGTAAAACTGTTGTACACACACTGCTGTGCTGGTTTTGGCTGGGGCTTAAACCACAGCAGTTCTTATCTCAATATCAGGATAAACAAACCACACTGGCTGAGTCCTGCACTGCAGGACCTGCAGGAAAGGTTCTGGCCCCAGATTTGTTTTGCACTGCTTATTACAGACACGTGCCACTAATATCAGTACTTGTTACGCTTCAAAAGCCATTTATGAATTAGACATAAGAGGGTTTTGTCTCTGAGCATTTCTGCCCACCATAAATTTCAGTCCCATTTCTGGCTCACCTGGGACCCCAGGCCAGGGGGGTCAGGCCCTTGTGCAGCTCTGGGAACTCTTACCAGAAACCTGCATCCTCCCAGGCAGGAGAAACCAGAGGAGCACAGCTGGGAGACAAGGGCACAGCAGCTCTGTAAGGCTCCTCCAGCTGAGTAGTGCTGATGGCATTTGCTAGACATGTTTAGTTTCATTTATACCCTCAAATACATCCAGACACATTCAGCCTCTCGAGCCAGCAGGCACTCACATAAACATCTGAACTGGGGAAAAAATAATGGAGTGCTGGCAGAAAGTGAGCCAAATGTGTTTGTCAGAGGCACTTGGATTTGCAAAACCCAGCCCTCCACAGCCAATTCAGTCTTTGGAAATCAGTGGGATTTTACCCATGTCATCACTGCATCAGAATTTGGCCCCTCATCACTGCTTGCCACGACCTAGAAATTAAATCCAGCTCATACACAACCAACCAGGTATTTTCTACACGTAGTCACAAGGGAAAATGTGCCAGCAGGAGGAGAGGAAGCCCTGTGGCACTCAGCTTGGTTTATACTTGCACCAGTATTACCAGGGGAAAGGGAGAAGCCAGCAGGGGACATCCATAGAGGAATCCCAGGTAGAGCAGAGGCTCAGCACAGAGGAAAGTGTCAGATGTTTCAACAACAAAGAAAACTCGAGCTCCATGTTTGTACACAACTCTCCAAAGCATCTGCACTTAAAAGCTTTGAGCTACGTGGCCTCTCTGCCAGATGTTTCTTATTCTTCTAACATCAGAGATGGACAGAGGGAGCAGAGTGCTCCTGGGTCAGGGCAGCCCCTTGGAACCTGCCTGGGAGCAGCCTGGGCTGGGAGCCTGGCACAGCCTGGCAGCCTCACCTGCACCCCTGCCAGAGCTCACCCACCTCCCCTGAGAGACAATTCCCACTGCCTGGACAGCAGCAGGAGCCCGGGGCTGTTCCTGGTGAGGCTCTGGTGGGATGTGCAAACCTCAGCCCCATAAACACACAGACACAGGAGAGCAGCTGACGGTGAGGGCAGGAGGGACCCCCTGTCACCCCAGGGCTGTCTGAGCCCTCCCGAGGGCTGGGGGCTGCAGCAGCTCCCCACCCTGTCCCTGAGCCCCCCACCCTGTCCCCGAGCCCCCCCCACCCTGTCCTTCAATCCCCCCCACAGGAACTGCAGTTCCCAGTGGGAATCTCACAGATCCCTGGTACTGCTCTGGGGCTGACACAAGGACTGAACTGGAATGAAGTGTTATTTTCCCTTACACGTCCTGCCATCACAGGATCAGTGGGGCACAGAAGCTGCCAGTTCCAACACACACGATGTTGATCTCAGGACTGTAACACCCTTCTCAGGAAGACACTTTGGACCTCACATGGTCAGCAAAACCAGAACAAAGCCAAAGGCTCTCTGCTAAACACACGGAGATAAAGCAAACCAGAGACCAAGAGCATGTGAATTTACAGCTAAGTACTCCCAGGCAGCCACTCTGGTCTTGGCTAATTTCAACATCACAAAATGTTTTTCCAGGAAGGACTCAGAAATGAGCTGAGTCTTTCAGAAAAGGAAAGAAGCCAAGCTGTCCTTTTTCATTCTTACAGTCAAAGAGGAATTCTGAAAGTCCTTTTCTAGGAAAGGAAAGACTACACTTCATTCAAATGCCAGAAAACCGGAAGTTTTCCCCAGGTACAGCTTTGGGCTCTTCCATCTCTTGGCAGTGGCTGGGACCTCCCTCAGCTGCCCTGAGGGACACGGGCTCTGCCTGGGGAAGAGCAAAGGTCAGCATTGCCCGGGGGCTGCTGCCAGCAAACCCTCCCATCCCTGGGCTGAGCTGCTCCAGGGACACACCGAGCGGGTGCAGGCACAGAGAGCAGAGCAGGAGGGGCAGGAGGCTGCTTCAGAACCACCCACACACTCACTCCTTCCAGCAGGTGACCACTGCCCCATCCTCTGCTCTCAAACAAAGCAAAAAACGTGCAGGATGTTTTTAAATTCAGATGAAAATCTTCTGTGGTTAACTACAACATTCGCTGCAGATAAATCCGGTGTTTGGAGTTGTTTTCCAAGTGCTTTGCACATAAACAAGGCTGTATTAACATGCTGGCAGAGGTTTAAAAACTGCTTAATTGCACAAGTGGCCGCTGGCTCATGGACAACTGAGCAGGACAAACCAGCTGGGCTGATCTAGACCAGCTCCTGGCCACGGGGCTCTGCTCGTAACCACAGCACCAGCCCAGGCTGCAGCCCCCTGCAGGCTCAGCTTCCTTGGGAAATCATTTCTGTACACGTATTGACAAGCACCTTCAGCCCTGGGACAGCGTGGAGGAAAAAAGTCATTTTCTCTTCACATAAAAAAAATGGTGGAAAACAGGAAATTGAGGCAAATGTTGTAGGAACAAGAACAACATTGCTGGGGTTTGTGAACAGAACTGCTGAACGTGTGGCTCAAGAACTGCTGAGAGAATTAAGGACACATTCCTTTCAGCTTGATTCAACAACTTTCTTTATGTAAAAAAATGCAGCATTTAGCTGACTGTTGTGGAAAATTGACCAGTTTTTAGCAGAGACTTACCAGCTTTAAACAGAAAGCTCTCAGCCTGCATTCACAGCTCGCTGTAGTTTTACCCAAGACCAGCATTAAAGTCTTTATTGCTGTGATTATTTCCTGTTGCTGGATTCAACCGTTCAAAACCTGAGTCATTGCCATGTCCTGATGAAAGCAAAGGTTTTTTGCACAGCAGTGATGAATTGTACCTACAGCAGCAATGTGTTATACCCACAGCCTCCCTAAAATCAGTGATTTTTTTCCTAGAGCAGCAACAGAAGTCAATCATGCTTTTGAGCTTGATCTGTGTTCAATTAAAGACTCAGTAAGACAGTCGAAGTTTGAGATTCCTAATTCAGCACATTCAATTTCCAGATGCAAGCCAAGGAATAAACAGAAAAGAACATTTATTTTAGTGGCTGTCGAGTTGCTTCCAAGTGCTCTCTATCCCACATCCCTCACAGGATAAATAAAACCAGATCCTACTGGGCTGGATGCAAGGGATCCCAAATCCCAGAGCCAGAGGATCCCTGCTGGCCCAGGTGTCCCAGGGGACCCTGCCCTGGAAGTGCCAGCTGAGGAGCACAGCCTGGCACCAGGACCTGCCCCAGCACACTGCCCCTTCCCCTGCTCCCCAAAGGGATGGGATTTGCATTAAGAGTTGTGCCAACAGCAACAGGGAGCCAAGAAACTGCAGTAAGATGTAGGGTGAATAAATGCAGGTTTGTTGTATTTTGATATGTACCAAAGCATCAGAATTCTGGACTTCCAGCACAGCAGCTGGATATTCCATAGGAGGCTTTCATGGAAGAAAAGGGTGTTTTGGAATATTTGCAGCATTATCCCAGGAGAGTTTGTTATGTTCAGTAATGGAAAGGACATTTGATCCAACCAGCTCTCCAACAGAAACCAACACACAGCAGAGCCTGGAACGCTCTTTCCAAAACAAATGCACATGAGAGCAGCCCCAGGGAAGCAGGGAGGAAATGCTCTGCCCCTCACCAGCCCCTTCTTGCCTTACACTGCCCCTGACAGAGAGCTTTGGTTCCATCCAGCCCTGCTGAGACCCCAGCTCTGTGCTGAGGGGTGCCCAGGGTGTGCCAGCAGGGCTGAGCAGGGGATGGCATTGCCTCCCCGTTCCCCTGATCCCAAAAACACCACACAGGGAGCCAGAGCCCAGGGCAGGGTCCGGGCTGGCAGCCCAGTGCCAGGCAGAGCCTATTCCACTCCTGACAGGGCAATGGCAGGCACTAAAAGGCAATCCCCAGGTAAATAAATACTGTGACAACTGGAAATAAACTTCTTTGGTGTGTCAGACTGGACTCTGGGTCCAGTTCCTCATTCCCCTGCAGTTGGAGGGGAATTCACTTCACTGATGAACCTCTGGGCCCAGGGGACCTGGATCCATGCCATTACACATGCATCCATAGCTCAGAGCCACCACACCAAGATAAAGCTCAAAATGCTCTAGAAATACCTTTAGTGACATAATTAATTCAAATTTACCCCTTTCCTTGTAATCTGGCAGACAGTAGCACACGCCTTCAGCCAGCACTGTGCTGGGTTTGTTGGGAATGCCACAGGTGGTCACTCCAGCCCAGCAGAGCTGCTGATCCCCCTGGGGTCACCCAGGTCACCCCTGCCCGAGACATGAGGCCCCCAAGTCATGTCACCTGCTACAGTGACCTTCATGTGCTTCAGCAGACTTCAGACACTTTCAGCATTATGCTTAAAAACATCCATTTAAAAAATGCACTTTGTGTGACAGTTCAGATACCTCTCTGCACAAGGATGAAATTAAACACAACGTGGACAACGACTTTGCAGTGCACAGAGAAAGAAACTGCACAATCTAACCCAATGCTGGAGCATCATTAGCCAACACAGCCTTCAGAAACCTCATCTGGAGATGTTTGTGAAGTGGTTTTTTGACTAGATCTTGATTTTGCCTGTGGTGATCTACTCTAAACCATAACACAAATAAACTTATTAAGTCTAATAAGTGACACCACAGCTTTTGTGTGGTTTAAAGGTTGAAGCACTCCACATCCACAGCTCAAAGCAGAGCAGTTCATGAGCATTTAATTTGCCATAGGACACAGCCACTACCAGAGCTTTGGAAAGCCAACAGCAGCCCCTGTGAGACATTAAAGAAGCCATAGGAAAATATTGTTAAGACAAAAGTAGCAGAAGAGACAGTGGGAGATCATTATCCAGCTATGATCTCATTGTTTCAATTAGGAGAATTATAATTTTTAAAGGATTTTTAACTAGATATTCACAGCTACTTGAAAGTGATGGTGAATTACCCTGATGAACATGCAAGTGGAGAAAAAGGAGAAAATGTCAAGTTTGAACTCCCCACTTTTTACCTTTAAATCCATATCACATTGTCACATGCCTTCTCCTCCCAAACAATTCTCCACATGCTATTCTAGAGAAAAATTATTCCATCACTTAGAGCCAAAGGTTTTAAAATGGCCCAGCAAGTGACCAGCCCCTCTGCCTCCATCAGCTTATCAGTGCCAGTTCTCCACAAAGCCAGCATGGCTTCATGCAGCACACACAGCCCCTGAACCCACACATTTACTTTTTGCTGGCGTGGTTTTAGCAGGAAAGTCTTCTGATGCAAGCTAAACTTACTCAGGAGAGTGTAGTCCAATTCTGTGTGAGCCATCATGGCAAGTTCAGCAAGTAAAGTACACTTACTAGGTTAAAAGCCCTCTTACTACATTTACTAGGTAAAAAAACACTCTTCTTCCCTGTGTTGCCAACATGAAGACCCCAGGATAGCATCCAGGCTTCCTTACCTGCAGGACAGGCATCTTTGCTTCCCTTCTCCGCACAGTTCAGCCCAGAAGAACTCACATTTTCCAGTCTGTGCCTGCCTTAAATAGTCCCAGAGGTTTTTGTGCCTGGCAGCACCTGCACCTCACCCTCCTGGCGCCTGAAAATGATGCAGCCCCCTGGCTGGTCAGAACTGCTGCCAAACTGAGAGCAGCACCAATCAGGTGGGCAGGGGAAGGGCTGCAAATGACACCTGGACTCTGCTTTGAAATTATTTAATTGGCACTGGGATATGAAACATAATTCAGAAACACACTCTGACCCATAACTTGGGAATAAACAGCCAGGCCTCATCTCCCTTACCCAGAGGGATCTGTTGGCTTCTTTGGGTGAGGGTGAAGGTTGGTCAGGTTTTTTTGTTGGGGGTTTCTGTTATTTCAAAAATTTAAAACTTGAATTAAAGACCAGTGTGCAGAGCCATCTTCAGGACATGACAAATTGTTGTTCCAGGACAAGCAAAAATTGCAAAGACCAGCCTTTGGTTTGCTTTCAGTTGGTTGGGAGGTGTTCAGGCTCTTGTTAATGAACTGCAGAATATTTTCCTTCCACTACTGCATTAGGCCTATAGGTTATGGGCCTGTAGATTTGTAGATTTGTCACCTTGCTGTCTTACCCTGTGGATGTAAATCCATGATGTGTAGTGGCCACAGGAAACAGGAAGGTGCCTGATCAATCACCCTCAGAAAATAACTCCAGAGAGCAAGACAGAGACCTCCAAGATTGGGTTCAGTGCTGCTTTTGCAATTCAAACCATGAAAAAACCACTCCAGCTGATGTTTAAGATGAGTGCTGAAAACATCCAGGCTGCACCTGCAGAAGTGCTTTAGCAGGAGTGCCTGGAGTGGATTTGCAGGTGCCTGACTGCCTGTGAGTGGCCTGACAGGAGATTAAAGATCTCCTGGAGAGCACAGGAACCAGTGCTGGAGCTGTCACTGCTGATCAAACACGGAATTGTGCTGGCTGAGGATCTGCTCCAGTGATGAGGAGAGCAGATCCTCCTCAGCACACTGGGTGTCAAACAGGTTTTTCCTCTAAGCTGGAGTGACAGCCAACCCCTCCCTTCATGCCCACCTCCAACAACTGCCCCTGGGAAAGAGAAAGGTGTCCCAGCTCCCCAGACAGGAAAATACAGACCTTTCTCCACTCAGCAGTGCTGCCCATGCTGGGATGAGATGCACCAGCAGGAGTTCGTGCTGTGGATGATTTACAGAGCCCAGGTCATCTGTGTGGATGCAGTTCAAAAGCAGCAGCTCTGGGGCTCCCTGCCCCTTCACACCTGGTGTGGACATCACCAGCAGCCCATCCCAGCCAGGAGAGGATGGATTGAGTCCAGCCCCCCGGCCGGGGGAGGACAGAAGGGATGTGGAGGACAGAAGGGATGTGGAGGACAGAAGGGATGGGGACCACAGAGCTGCAGGGCACTGCGGGGACAGGAGGGGACAGGAAGGCAGCAGTGACCCAGTCCCCTTCACAGGATACATTCCTCTGATGTGCTGCTTGGTTTCCTGGAGTGCAGCATCCACTGCCCTGTGCTCAGACCACACTGCCCACGCAGACAGCCCTGACTGTCCCAAAATCAATATTTGCACAGATACACCAGCAGCTCCAAACACTGACTGTGCCTCCACAATCCATTGCTGCTTTGCTGGGAGCTTGTCCAGCTCATTGCAATGGAAATAAAGTGTCTGACTGTGGCCTTGAGCCACAGGAGAGTTGTACCTAAGTGTGTTATTTTGAAAATTCCCAACAAGGCACTTGGAGGGTCATGTCATCCTTTCCAAGGCATCCAGCAACCCACCGAGGCACTGAAAGAATTTGGCCAGCAAGAAGCTGAGAAGGAAAAGAACAACATGAAAACATTATGCAAAGGGCCTTTAAGGAGAATTGGCACAATGCAGAGAGAAGAGGGATAAACAGGCAGGGTGGGAATGCTGTGTTGCAGGAACAGAGGCACCTGCAGAGCTGGCCTGGGAAAGAGCCGGGACTGTATCACAAGGGAAATGTGAGATGATGGAGGGAGCAGGCAATGTCTGCAATGGAAGAGCAAATTAAAAACCAAACATCATCAAACAAAACCCAGATATACAATTCAGGTACCCAATTAAGATAAGAATTATATTAAAAAACCTGCCCAGAGTGACCTGCTCATGGTGACCTGTCCGTGGTGACTTGCATGTGCCCCCAGGAGCACTAAACCCCCAGGGACAAGCTGTGGAGCAGCCCTGCCTTCCCTCCTGGCTTGCACAAAGCCAGGTCATCCCACAGAAAGGTACGTCGGGAACTGAACTGCTGAGGAGTGAGCTGGAGTTGTGTTCCAGTTTTGATACGTTCAATTTGCTGTGCAGATCCAGGTCACAAACACTTCCTTCACTCAGCTTTCCTCTTCCCAGCCCTCCTGAGCTCACACTCAGCCACACTTTCTTGCCAAAATATAGTTTCACTTAACAAAAAGCTCCCTTCATTCTCCCTAGTAATGAATTCCAGCTAAACTAATGTCTTACAGTCAGACATGGGCCAGAATTGCCAGCAAAGCAACGAGCTCAGCACGGGTTTGTACAACCATTGTGTTCTCCCTGGGAAATCCCAGCCACATTATCATAAAATATTCCACATGTTCCTCAGCCACCTTCCACGGGGAGAATTTTGTATCTCTTGTAATTTAATGCTCTGCCTCTCACAAGTGAGAGCTGCAGCTTAATGACAACAGACAGCACATCCTGAGATGAAAACCCTGTTCTTAAAATATTGACAAGGTCCATGTACATTTAAAACATTTGTTTTTATTTTAGTGCAGATATTCATATATGTGATTTTGGAAAACGTTCTCAGATGTGACTTCAGTTCCTTGTCTACTGTGTCTACTAAGTATGGAGACTGGTACATATCATTTAAAAATGTCTTTTACCTCATGTTTAAGCTTACAGAAGCACAGCATTGGAATGTGCCACTCCAGAAGCCTTGACCTCAGACATCCAGAATAAAAAATTTGATGAACTGAACGAAAGCAATTGATGCTTTGCTTTTCAGACGGTAATTAAGATGGAGAAAATGCACCTAACAATATCCTTCTTATCTTCTCTAGCACTCAGGGGAACAGAATTCAGTGTGAGCTGTCGAGATTTTTCCTGTTCTCAGGGTAGCACCTAAAAATGCCACCTCAGGACGTAGTGCAAGACTCAGTTGAGGTGTTGTTCTTTTTTCTGAGACCCCAAGTACCAGTCACACGAGTGGCTCAGTGTCTCCTGGCCCGGCTCCCGTGCTGAATCAAGGTGAGACCATCCACGTTTCACTGAGGCAACCCCTGAGATGGTAACAAACACCAACAAATTCCACGGGTAAAATTCCAACTGGCTTACACAGGACACCCCATCCCTGCCCACCCTCCTGAACTCCTACAGCTCACGTTTGATTTTGAACTCGTCTGAGCAATTTTAGAACCTTTAAAATACATTTGAGGCTTTATCTTATCTTTAAAGTTTTGTATCGCCTTTACATCTCCGGTGGAGCTCCCCCTAGGAGGAGGTTTGCCCTGGAATGACACTGGGAGCAAAAAGGCGCTGTCAGTCGAGCTGGTGCCTGTTACAGACACCCCTGAGCCGAAAAGAAGCACCTGAAGCACCGACTGACACCGCCTACAACGAGAGGAAACTTGTCCCTCCAGGACCGAACTGAAGGTGTCAGCGGCCGGTTTGGGACACCAACTCCCCCCGGACGGCAAACACTCCTGGTCTGCGAGGGGAACCGAGCCCCGGCGGGGCCGGCCGGGGGATGCGGGGTTTCCGTGCGGGGCCGGAGGATGCGGGATTCCCGGACGGGCTGGGGGATGCGGGGTTCCCGTGCGGGGTTCCCATGTGGGCCGGGGGATGAGGGGTTCTTGTGCGGGATTTGTTCCCGCGCGGGGTTGGTTCCTGTGCGGGGTTTCTGTGCAAGTTCTCGTGCGGGGTTCCCGAGCAGGGTTGGTTCCCGTGCAGGGTTTGTTCCCGTTCAGGGCTGGTTCCCGCTCAGGGCCGGGGGATGCGGGGTTGGATCTCGTGCAGGGCCGGGGGATGCGGGGTTGGTTCCCGTGCAGGATTCCCGTGCGGGTTCCCGTGCGGGACCGAGGGGCGAGCGGCGGTGCCGGTCCAGCAGCATCCCCGGGAGAGGCGGCGGGGGCGGCGGGCGCTTCTCCCGTCCCCGCCTGGCAGCGAGCGGTACTGATGGGGCTGCGGGGAGCCCGGGGAGTGTCCCCCGCAGGAGGAGTCGGTGGCGGGTTTGTCCCTGCCCGGCCCGGCCCCGCAGGTGGAACGCGCAGGTGGGAAGGCGCGGCCGGTCCCGGGGAGGCGCGGAGGGTTTGTGCGAGGGACGTGAAATGAGTTAATTTTGCCTGGAATCGCTCCTGGCGGGGAAGGAGCTGACGTGTGGAGACGCCTCCGGGGGATGAGCCGCCGGCGGAGCGGGGAACGCTCCGCACAGCCGGGCTGGTCCGTGGCTGGGATACACGGCGGGCGCCGGCTGCCGCTCCCCGGGCGGATTTCCAGCTTTTCCTGGAGCGGCAGCTCCCGGCACATCGCGCCGGACAGGGCACGGTGGGGCAGCTGTCAAACGACAACGCTTTAGGTCATGACACGGACCCGTCGCTGAGGGAAACCTGAGAGTTTGGGGGCTGGTTCGTGGGCGGGTTTTCCTTTCAAGTTAAGAATTCCTTTTTGCTTCTGGCTTTTGCGCGGCTCGGCCCGGCTGGCGCTGTGAGTGCTCGTGTGTTGCGTGTTCTGCCTCCCCTGCAGGAACCCGCCCGCTGTGAGGATGGCAGTGTAGGATCCCCGCAGGATGGGGGCCCCGCGCAGGGACCGGCCCCGCTGGCTGGGGACCCTCCTGGCCGCCTGCCTGGCCGCCCTGCCGGGCATCAGCGCCTGTCCCCGGCCCTGCGCCTGCCACGGCTCCGCCGAGCTCCACTGCACCTTCCGCTACTTCAGCGCCGTCCCCCCGCGCATCCCGCCCGACGTGCAGCGCATCAACCTGGGGTAAGGGAACTGGGCTTTGAACGCTCACACCGCTTGCCTTTCAACACCTTGCACAGCGTGAATTAACCTTCCAGATTCAGGGCTAGAAATTAACGCGAGCAATAGGTAAGTCCATAGAGTTTAATGCTCTGCAGGGCTCAGCAGTGGCTGCAGCCACAGCCAGCAAAGCCCAAGACCACCCACAGCAAGGGGAAATTTTGGGGATGTAGCACAGGGCACATGGGCACTTCGGAAAGTTGTGAACTTGGCTTTCATTACCTGAACATGTTATGTCTGTAGCATGGGACCTGGAAGAAGTCTGAAATAGATTTCTCTCCAAGAAAGGATAGTTCAGAGCTCAGAAAGTGGGCTGGAAAAGGAGCACATGTAGTAAAATTGGCAGAGAGTTGCTGTGGTGCAACACCAAGGTCAGGGTTAGATCCCTGTTTGACCCATTCACTTAAGGGCTGGACTCGATGATCCTTCTGGGTCCCTTCCCACTCAGCCTGTTCTGTGATTGTCACTTGAAATGTCCCCCAGCCTTAGGGGCTGTGGTTTCATCTGCCCAGTTCAAGGGAAAGTTCACATGTCTGGCCATGTCAGCCTCCATGGGGGTTCCATTCTCTGTGTGGTTAAAGAAGCAAGGAATAAATCATACCCAGGCTTGTCTGGCCCCTTCATGCAGTTTCCAGCAAATGTCCTCTCTCTTAAATCAAATCAAATCAAATCAAATTAAATCAGCAATATTTGTCTGATCTGTGTGTCCCTTTTGATGCACACAACCTTTGAACCATCCAGATGTGTATGCAGAAAATATACAAGGAATTTTCACTGAAATGAACACAGACAGATGTGTTTCATGCTTGCTGTCACTCGCCCCACCCACTGGGAATTCACCATCAGAACACTGTCCTGGAAAAGTGACATGAAGGAATGACTTTGTTTCCTCTTGGCAAAGGGAAGGGCTGCTTACCTTTAGTCATTCCCAAAGTGTGGTTCTTTTGGTTTGGGTTGGTTGGTTAGATTTAAAAGCTGTGAGCTGGGGCTGACTAAACCCATCCCGTGCAGCTACAACAGCCTGAGAAAGCTTAGCCCCACAGACTTTGCTGGCCTGGAGAAACTGGAGTTACTGATGCTGCACAGCAATGAGATCAGCGTGATCCCTGAGAAGGTGTTCCGTGATCTACGTTCACTACAGGTAAGAACTAAATGACCCAATGTTACTCTTTGTTATGACTTAACTTTCAGTGATTCTGGTGAGCAGCCACAGAGAAGCCTTCTGCAGCATCTCAGTTTCCTGTTTCTTACATGAAAGTGGCTTTCAAAATCCAGGATCCTAATGGGAAATGTCTTTCCTTCCCAGTTGGGCACTCATGTACATGGTGAAGAGCATGACAAACTCATTGGTAGTCATCTCTCAGCTGTATCTGAGCAGGCAGCTGCAGTCAAAACTTTCTTTCTGCAGAGGAGAAAGATTGCGAAGCTCCAAATACTGTGTGTGAAAAAGGAAACCTGTCATTGTTAATCTGTTAGTCAGTTTGGAGCTTTTTGAGGGTTGTTTTCCATTGAGATTTCCCTTTCCCTTCAGTACAATCCTGTCCCTTTTAGCCTTTGTGAAAAAAGGCCAAACTGGGCACAACCTTAACACACTGAATATAAACACTTCAGTTCTTTAAAGAAACTCCAGTTCCCTGGCAAGTCTGGTGAAGAATTTTCACTGCACAGAGCAACCTTCAACAGCATTTATTAGGAGTCCTATAACTTCAGTGTGGCTTAATACTATACATTTGTTACTTTTTCCTGAACAGGTCTTAAAAATGAGTTACAACAAGGTCAGAAGACTTCAGCAGGATGTATTTTATGGCCTGAACAGCTTGGTACGGCTGCATATGGACCACAATCAAATCGAATTTGTGAATCCCAATGTTTTCTATGGACTCACTTCCTTGAGGTTGGTGCACCTGGATGGAAATTTACTTCAGCAGCTGCATCCAGACACTTTTGTCACCCTGCGCTATAGTCAGATATTCAGAATATCCTTCCTGAAGCAAATCTCTCTGTCTGACAACGGCCTGACTTCACTTCCACAAGAAATGTTTTCCTACATGTCAGAGCTCGAGAGCATTTATCTGCATGGAAACCCCTGGTCCTGTGACTGCAGCCTGCAGGGCTTTGCAGAGTGGGCACAGGACAGACCAGGTGAGCTGAAGGCTTTCTCTATGCTCTTTGATCCTGTTGTAGCATCTTACTCTTCCTGATGCAGGTAATTGTCCTTTATTCATCTCTTTATTCTCCCAGCAAAGACTGGAAGATAGGATTTTTGTAGGTGTGTGTAATCAGGATAAAGAGATTAATACCACTCCATTTCCTGATAAAGAGATTAGTACCACTGATTAAATGAATCTAGTGCCCTTAATGCATTCCCAAGTTCAGCTTTCCTTAATGGAGAATTTTCCTTGGCCAGTCCAAAGCTTCTGTGCTCCAGGAGAATCCACAGGGAACAAGCTAACTTTTATGGGATTGGCAAGAGCAAGGGCCATATTGCACTTGATTGTTTAAAAAGAAAAGAAGGAACTCAAGGGGCTCTAGGACTTTGTCTGCTGCTGCCATTCACATGTCACTTCAAGCTTTGGTTTTATTTTATTCAAAAGAACCACTTGTTAGTAGCTATATGTCATTTTTAATACTAAAACTTGTAGCACAGAAGCTCACTGAAGTTTTCTTCCCTACAGATGTTATAAAGTGCAGAAAAGAGAGAAGTTCTGGTGTCCAGCAATGCCCAGTCTGTGCTAGTCCCAAAAATCACACTGGGAAAAGTTTGGTGGACCTTCCTTCTGCATCTTTCACCTGCTCTAAGCCAGTCATCCATGGCTCCCTGAAATCCAGAGACCTCATGGTGCCAGACGATGGGGATTTCAGTTCTGTGTCTCCCAGGGACTTGATAGCTCCAATAGGATCTGTGGTTTTGAATATGACTGACCAAGCAGGAAATCGAGGCAACTTGGCTTGCAATGTCCAGAAACCTAAAGAAATGTCTCCCATCTCCTTTGACAAAAATGGCTCCAGCACAGTGCTGAAAGCCTCCTTCTCAGCATTCCTGGTGTGTGGTATCGATTCTGGACACATCCAGCAGCTCTGGAGCATCCTGGCACTGTACAGCAGCTCCCCTTTGAAACTGGAGCAAACTGTGCACACAACCGACGTGCCTTTGGGTAGCTACAAATACAAGCAGATCTACAGTGAGAAGGATGAACTTTTCACCAGCGTTGAGGCTGAGCTGCGAGCCGAGCCGGGCTGGCTGATGCAGAGCAGGGTGTCCCTGCAGCTGGACAGGACGGCCACCACGCTCAGCACGCTGCACCTCCTCTACTCCAGCGACACACGGATCGCTGTGCCCGGCGACACCAACACCCAGGGCAGCCACAGCTGGGCCAGCATCGCCAGGGACAACGGCACCCAGACTGAGCACACCGTGCTGGTGGGTGGCTCGGTGGAGCTGCGGTGCCGGGCGGCCGGGGAGCCGGCTCCGGCCGTGCAGTGGGTGCTGGCGGACGGCAGCAAGGTGCGGGCTCCGCACATCAGCGAGGACGGGCGGGTGCTGGTCCTGGCGGGCGGGGCGCTGGCGCTGAGGGCGGCTGATGTGTTCGACTCGGGGCTCTATCACTGCATCAGCACCAACCAGCACGATGCCGACGTGCTGACATTCCGGATCACCGTGCTGGATCCTCTGGTGGAACACAGCGGGGTGAACGGAGCCCAGCTGCCCGCTGCTCTGGGCAGCACTCTGCACCTTCCCTGCACCGCCACGGCCTCCCCGGACCCTGCCGTCACCTGGGTGTTACCTGAGCTCACGGTTCTCCGTCAGTCTGCAGGGAACAAGCATGTTTTTGCCAATGGCACCTTGAGAATCCAGGGGGTGACAGAGAGGGACGTGGGCTACTTCCGATGTGTGGCTGCCAACAGGTACGGGGTCGATGTTTTGGTTTTCCAGGTGCTGGTGGGACAGGATGAAACTTCTCCGAGGAAAAAGCACGGAGCTCTGGGAGAGTGGGAAGAGGGTTCTGGCAATGAGCTGCTGCACTCTGCTGCAGCACAGAGACATCCCTCAGCCACCCCAGCCACCCTGAGAGCTCATGGAGAGTCTGCTGCCCCAGCAGCCAGCCGCCAGGGTGCACAGAGCCCGGGGCACAGGAACAGCCACGGGAAAATGCCTCACTGGCCCTACAGAGACAGAGCTGGCAGGCGGCTTCGGGGACACAGGAGACAGTTTGTTTCCTCAGGCAGGAGAGCTGATCCACAGCGCTGGGCAGCCTTGCTGGAGAAAACAAAGAGGAACTTAACAGTGACAGACAAACGAGGAGAAGTTGCAACAGAACCACCCATCCAAGTCCATGAGCTCTCAGAGGTACCTGAGGATGAGGAGGAGACATCTGGTGATCTCATATCTCCAGAAGAAGAATTCATGATACCAGCCACAGAGAGATCTCCAGTACCTGCTCTGGGGAGAGCAACAGAACTCAGGATCACTGCAGGGCCCGAGGAGCCCACAAATCCCAGCCCTGCCTGGAACACCTCTCTCCTCACAGAGCCATTAACTCCCCTGCCCTCACCTCCATTACATCCTGTGGCACCTGCCAGCAAAAGGCCACAAACACCTCCAAAACCTACAGAGTCATGGGAAAGATCTGATTTGAGTCAAACATCAGCAAATGGGATAAAACAACCAACTGTACCAAGTGGAACATCCACAGTCTTGCCCGCTGGGCAAAAGTCAATATATTCTAGAGAAAGTAATGACCAGCTTCTAAAGCCTGCATCCATGACACCCACGACAGAAGCTCCAGGCACCAGCAAGGCTGTAACTCCCCAAAACACAGCAGACAAGTTACATGTTTTTACTGAGCCTATTGAGAATGTTTCCACCCAAACACATCACCAGGTGCCTGTGGTGACAGTCAATGCACCAAGCTCTGAATTTGGCCCCATTTATTTTCACAGTACTCAGAAAGGGGGAACCCCTAATCCACCACTGGCCTCGACTTTGGCTACTCATCAGCAAATTCGGGTTATCCAGGACTTTCCAACTCACCCACCCCAGCTCCAGCAGCACCATGGAAGAAGAAGGAAGATTCCTGGTCGGAGACGAATTGTTAGACCAGGACATATCCCAGGTATGAAGGAGTACCGATACAATTTTGGGAGGCCAGGGTCTGCCAGAGGAAGTACAGCTGTGGCTACAGGTGTTCAACTGAATAGGAACCATGTATCAAATGTACCAACCTTAAATAACTTGAGCAGTTCCATCAATCCCTTTAGCCCAGAAGCACCCCAGTCTTCCCCGTCCACCAGGAATATGCCATTGGAGCACCCCGTGAGTACCCATCAGAACACAGCATTCCTCAGGGAAGAGGAAAAGAAACACAATGGAAGGCAAAAAGCTGCTGCCACAGTCACATCTGTGACTGCAAAGGTCAGTGCCACTACTGCAGCCAGTGGGTCGGGGGTCGTGGGTTTGAAGCCAACAGTTGCACTTATTAATACTCCTCAAACCCACACCAGGGTCACCAAAAGTAAAATGCTCAGAGTGGGAGGAAGGAGAGGTCAGAGGAGGAAGAGGCCTAAAACAGCTTCCCCACAGCGTGTGGCTGCAGCCCACAGCACTGCAGCCACCCCTGCAGCCAGCACAGCCACCCCCACTGGGGCAGCTCCCACACCACCAGCTGTGCCCCCAAGCCTTGCACCTGCCAAACCTCTCCCTGGGAGCAGCAGTGCAGTGTCCAGGACCAAAACAGCAGCACTGGGGGTCCCTGACAGCCCCGAGGCAGCTCTGCACAGCCCCACAGCAGCAACCCCGGGCACCCGGAGGAACACACAGTCAGCAACATCCCTGCCTGGCAGTGTGACTGCTCAGAGCCCCACCACGGCACTCCAAACCACACCAGTCACACAGGAGAACACCAAGCTGGCCACGTCACCAGCTGCTGGTCGTGCCCAGACCCCCACCATGGTCCCCCAAACCTTACCATGGCTGGACGAGCCCCCCGGTGCCACACGTGCCCAACCTGCTGCAGTCAACGCCACACCAGGACCCGCTCAGCCCACCACAGCCATTGCCACGGCAGCAGAAAAACCCTGCCTGGAGCTGGGGGAGAGAGGTGTCCAGGAAAAGCAGGCAGCACAGCCCACCCTGCCAGCCAGAGCCCTGCCGAGTGCCCCTGCTGCAGTCACTGCTCCTGATAAAGAGATCAGCACCCAGCATCCCTCCCCCGGGCCAGCCCTGACCCCGGCCCTACCTGCAGCCACCCCGAGAGCCCCCTCGCCCCCACGGGGACACGGCCAGCTCCAGCCCAGGCCACCTCCCCAGGGCACAGAGAGGGGGAGCACACTGCAGTCACCACAAATCCCAGCTCCGTGGGGAAGGGACAAGCACAGCTCTGTCAGTGCCTGGTCTGAAAGGCACCAAGATCGAGACACCACCACCATCCCCAATGCCATCACCTCAGGTTCTGCAAGCAGAAACTATTTTTCAAAGCCCAGAATAGCTGGAGGGAAGGTGGCTGCTTTCACTGTGCTGGCGAATTTGGATGCTCTTATTCCTTGTGAAGCTACTGGGAACCCCCCTCCAACGATACAGTGGACCAAGATACCATCAGGTGAGCTTGATAAACCTCTCTAGAATTCACCTTCCATTAGTGCTGTAATTTGGTACCTCTTTGTGTGCCAGACTCAAGCATTGATTAATTTCAGAGTACTATGAAATATTAAGGAAAGGTAAACTTGGAAACAGTGACAGAGACTCACTGGAGCATCTTAGTGCTGATTCTGGACCAGCTCTTTAGTGAAATGATTTAATAATCAAATCTATTTTTAATTATAATTCCTTGCTTATTGTGGGAAGAGTTCAGTATCAATTGTGCATTACCTGCTATTCCAGAGCAGTGAGACAAGTGAAAGAAAAATGAGGTAAAACCCACTCAAATTGAGTTACAGCAGTGCCAAGTTTGGATTGCAAAGCCCCATCTGCTCTATCCAAACTTTGTCTCTGCTGGAGATTCAGCCTCATTCTTGCTTTGAAGCTTTGTCATTCTATATGCTAAATTCTCTGATTTCTTTCCGGTTTATCACTGTTGTCTTGGTTATTTGGGCAGAGCAGAGCAGAACAGGGCATTTGGGACGGAGGATAAGGAAGAGGCAGTTTTGGTTATTTGGGTGGAGCAGGACAGGGTATTTAGGACCGAGGACAGGGAGGAGGCAGTGGGTTATTTGGGCAGAGCAGGGTATTTGGGACTGGGAACAAGGAAGAAGCAGTGGGTTATTTGGGCAGAGCAGGGTATTTGGGACTGGGAACAAGGAAGAAGCAGTGGGTTATTTGGGCAGAGCAGGGTATTTGGGACTGGGAACAAGGAAGAAGCAGTGGGTTATTTGGGCAGAGCA